>JBBDGP010001852.1:3875000-4419982 GCA_037952835.1 Lithobates septentrionalis
GCTACACTGGGAGAAGGAAAGGGAGGATCGGATTATTGGCTCCTAGGGGCAATACTGACAGTTCCACCCTCACATTTGGGTAAGATCTGGTCTGTACTGGGCCACTTAATATCTTATCACAGTCATCCACTTACCGTTGGGGTCAGAGCACTTAAAAGAACAGCCAACGTCACAGCACTTCTTTGTCCCGGGACAATCCTTGTCTACATTACACCTCCTGGGGATGGGGAGCTTACATGCTGCATAAGTATAAACCACGGGACAGGTGCCCGGTTTCACCACCTCTGCAGGAAAAAACACATTTATTATTATTATTATTATTATTATTATTATTATTATTTATTATTACAAGTAGTTATATTTACCTAGTGCTTTACAGATACATTGTACATTCACATCAGTCCCTGCCCTCCAGGATATAACAAGGCAATAACTGTCTATACTGAGAATGAGTCTTTACAACCAGTTTAACCCTACCTAAAACTCACATTTCTTTGGACATTGGGTGCTCTTTCCTTCTTTTCCAAATCTACATTCGGAAATGACCGTAAGGCCGAATCAGAAAAGATAGCAGCCCAAGCCCCAAGAGAGTTCATCGCCACCATCCACCATTGGGGCATAACCTACTGGAAAGGGATTTCTTCCTACTCACCCACACAATTTCCCATCCATTACCAGTGACTGATCCAGTCCGTCCAGCTTCTCCTTCTAAGCCCCTCCACCAGTTTGTCTTTGTTCATCTCAAGACCATAGCAAGGGTGTTATCCACTCAATGTTTGACTCCTACAAACTTGTCTTTATTCTACATTATGGAGAACCATTAAGGCCGGGTGACACCTTTATTTGGATTTCTATTGGCCATGGGAGTTAGGTGAAAATGGGACATGTAAAGGGAGCCTAAAGCTGAACCTCACCCAAAAGGGTAAGTTCATCTCTTCCTCCTCTCCCCCCCCATCCTCCTTAATTTGACCCTTTTTTTTGGGGGGGTTGCGGGTACCTGATTTTGACAGGTATCCATTCCTTCGCTTCTGGTCAGATCACAATATCCGCTGGTGACCCGTGATCGCTCCTCAGAGAGCCAGAATGGGGATCTCTCAATGTAAACAGACAGATCCCCGTTCTGTCAGGGAAGTAGAGAGAGATCTGCTGTTCCTAGTGATCAGGAACAGCGATCTCTCTCCTCCTCCAGTCAGTCCCCTCCCCCCACAGTTAGAAACACCTCCCTAGGGAACACTTAACCCCTTGATCACCCCCTAGTGTTAACCTCTTCCCTGCCAGTGACATTTATACAGTAATCAGTGGCTATTTTTAGCTCTGATCAGTGTATAAATGTCACTGGTCCCAAAAAAGTTTCTGCCGCAATGTCGCAGTCCTGCTAAAAATCACTGATCCCCGCCATTACTAGTAAAAAAAAAAAAAAAGAAGAAGAAAAATGCCATAAATATATCCCCTATTTTGTAGACACTATAACTTTTGTGCAAACCAATCAATATGCACTTATTGCATTTTTTTTTTTTTTACCAAAAATATGTAGAATACATTTTGGCCTAAACTGATGAAGACATTTTTTATTTTTTGGGGGGCATATTTATTATAGCAAAAAGTAAAAAATATTGTTTTTTTTGTTTTTTTTTCAAAATTGTCGCTCTTTTTTTGTTGCGCATAAAAATAAAAACCGCAAATACCACCAAAGGAAAGCACTATTTGTGGGGAAAAATGGACATCAATTTTGTTTTAGGCGTCGCACGACCGCCCAATTGTTAGGTAAAGTGACGCAGTGCCGTATCGCAAAAAATGGCCTGGTCATTAAGGGGGTAAATCCTACTGGGGCTGAAGTGGTTAAGGTTGCAAGGGTGTTATGAGTGCTCCTTTCAGAGGACTAACAGAAATGATCCCTACCCTTCCATGACTTCCTTCCAACAACTTGGTTTACTTCCTGCCCTTGAAGAGGAAGGGAGGTATCTGGGTAATGGTTGTCAGGGTGGTAAGTGTGGATTGGCTACATATACCACACACTTACCCCTTCTCTGTCATTCTGAATAAAGAGGACTTACAAATTATCTACACCTTTTCCTGCCATAGTCTTCTTTAATCTTCTCCTGCAACCAAATTGTTAAAAAAGTTGTATCAAAAGGGTGTCTTTGGAGGCAGGAGGGGTGACTTTTGGACTCCGGTATATGGGCGTCATGTCAGTCCTGTGCCTCCTACCTTTGGTGCCTGTGCATATATACTGGCAGCCGGAGAGTAAGGATGGTCTCGGGCGTGTTCGCACACCACATACAGAGCCCGCCAGTAAGTCGGCACGGCGCGGCGCTAATCACAGGCAGTGAGACATTTTCCCGATGTGCGGCTGCAGAGATTGGGACAATGTCTCACTGCCTGTGATTAGCGCAGCGCCGTGCCGACTTCCTGGCGGGCTCTGTACGTGGAGTGCGAACACGCCCGAGACCATCCTTACCAGAGAGGCAGCACTTCTGTTCACCTTTACAATCCTGGTCAGTGTTGGATTGATGACACTCCTTGGGTATCTCCTGCAGAGAACAGGGGATGATGGGGATTGGAAATCTGAGACATGATAACAGCCATGTGTAGGGTCATCTTATTTGTTTTCTTAAGCCCCTTTCACACTAGCGGTCTGATCGAGTCCACCTGTCCATTTTGTGGGAGGACCCGAAATGACCCTCCATTCTCCTCTATGGAGTGGAAGATATAAGTGGACATGTGTCTGTTTACACCCACCTACATCTAATCTGCTAAAAATGAATGGATGGGGTTCTGTTACCCTCCATCTGGGTGGATCTGATGGTAATCGGGTTCGTTTACATCCGACTGCCCATAGAGGAGAGCAGGCTGTGTCTGTGTCTACTCTGCATAAGCGGCGCGGACACGGACCAGCTATCTACCTGCTCAGTGGAGGATCAGCAGACAGATTCACCGCTGAGTAAGTGGACTCCTGATGGAGTACGGCCCATGTGAAAGGGGCCTTAACCTCATAAGGGTGGCCTGATGTCCCAAAAATGTATGCTGCCATCCCATCTGATCAATGTTTATAAACAATGTTATTTTGTATATCTGTCTCTCCTGTCTGATCAATGTTTATAAACAATTTTACTTTTTATATCTCTCTCTCCTGTCTGATCTATCTCTCTATCTCTTGTCTGATCAATGTTTATAAACAATGTTATTTTGTATCTCCCGTCTGATCAATGTTTATAAACAATGTTACTTTGTATCTCTCTATCTCCTGTTTTAAAAATATGCGTAAATATGTTGCTTTCTACCTCTCTATCTTACAGCTGAACAATGTTGATAAACACAGTGACAGATGTCCTTTTTTGACAGCAGCAGCTTCTAAAGCTGCTGTATTTACACAGGAACTCCCTGCTGTCATTTTGACAGCCATTAGTGGCAAATGAGATGGGGAACAGCAGTGAGGAAGAAGTACGGGATGTACTACACACACCCTGTTTACTCCCAGTGTGTACAGCTGGATGGACGCTTTTACAAAGCTGCTAAAAGCTGGACGAAACCTCTGCAAAGTCTTTGTAAAAACTTTCTGTACACATTGTTCTTATACAAGCTACACTGGGAGAAGGAAAGGGAGGATCGGATTATTGGCTCCTAGGGGCAATACTGACAGTTCCACCCTCACATTTGGGTAAGATCTGGTCTGTACTGGGCCACTTAATATCTTATCACAGTCATCCACTTACCGGTGGGTTCATGGCAATCAAAAGAACAGCCTAATTCACAGCACTTCTTTGTCCCGAGACAATCCGAGTCTGCTTTACAATTCCTGGGGAGGGGGGGCCTACATCCTTCATAGGGATAAGACACGGGACAGGTACCTGGTTTCACCTCCTCTGCAGGAAAAAACACATTTATTATTATTATTAATATTATGATTAATATTATTATTATTATTACAGGTAGTTATATTTACCTAGCGCTTTACAGATACATTGTACATTCACATCAGTCCCTGCCCTCCAGGATTTAACAAGGCAATAACTGTCTATACTGAGAATGAGTCTTTACAACCACTTTAACCCTACCTAAAACTCACATTTCTTTGGACATTGGGTGCTCTTTCCTTCTTTTCCAAATCTACATGTGGAAATGACCGTAAGGCCGAATCGGAAAAGATAGCAGCCCAAGTCCCAAGAGAGTTCACCGCCACCATCCACCATTGGGCATAACCTACTGGAAAGGGATTTCTTCCTACTCACCCACACAACTTCCCATCCATTACCAGTGACTGATCCAGTCCGTCCAGCGTGATCTCCAGGACAAACCAGTTACCACTGTAGCTCGTGTCTCTGCTTCTCCTTCTAAGCCCCTCCACCAGTTTGTCTATGTTCATCCCAAGACCATAGCAAGGGTGTTATCCACTCAGTTTGACTCCTACAAACTTTTCTTTATTCTACATTATGGAGAACCATTAAGGCAGGATGACACCTTTATTTGGCTTTCTATTGGCCACGGGAGTTGGGTGAAAATGGGACATGTAAAGGGAGCCTAAAGCTGGACCTCACCCAAAAGGGAAAGTTCCTCTCTTCCTCCTCCTCCCCCCCCCCCTCATCCACCTTTATATTTGGCCCTTTTTTTTTGGGGGGGAGCGGGTACCTGATTTTGACAGGTATCCATTCCTCCACGTCTGGTCAAATCGCAATATCCACTGGCGACCCGTGATCGCTCCTCAGAGAGCCAGAACAGGGATCTGTCAATGTAAACAGACAGATCACCGTTCTGTCAGGGGAGTAGAGAGAGATCTGCTGTTCTAGTGATCAGGAACAGCGATCTCTCTCCTCCTCCAGTCAGTCCCCTCCCCCCACAGTTAGAAACACCTCCCTAGGGAACACTTAACCCCTTGATCAGCCCCTAGTGTTAACTTCTTCCCTGCCAGTGACATTTATACTGTAATCAGTGGCTATTTTTAGCTCTGATCGCTGTATAAATGTCACTGGTCCCAAAAAAGTGTACGATCTGTCTGCCGCAATGTCGCAGCCCTGCTAAAAATCACTGATCACCGCCATTACTAGTTAAAAAGAAAAAAAAGAAGAAGAATAAAAATGCCATAAATATATCCCCTATTTTGTAGACGCTATAACTTTTGTGCAAACCAATCAATATGCACTTATTGCATTTTTTTTTCTTACCAAAAATATGTAGAATACATTTTGGCCTAAACTGATGAAGACATTTTTTATTTTTTGGGGGGCATATTTATTATAGCAAAAAGTAAAAAATATTGTTTTGTTTTTTTTTCAAATTTGTCGCTCTTTTTTTGTTAGTTACATAGTTACATAGTTACATAGTAGGTGAGGTTGAATAAAGACACAAGTCCATCAAGTCCAACCTATGTGTGATTATATGTCAGTATTACATTATATATCCCTGTATGTTGCGGTCATTCAGGTGATTATCTAATAGTTTCTTGAAGCTATCAATGCTCCCCGCTGAGACCACCGCCTGTGGAAGGGAATTCCACATCCTTGCCGCTCTTACAGTAAAGAACCCTCTATGTAGTTTAAGGTTAAACCTCTTTTCTTCTAATTGTAATGAGTGGCCACGAGTCTTATTAAACTCTCTTCTGCGAAAAAGTTTTATCCCTATTGTGGGGTCACCAGTACAGTATTTGTAAATTGAAATCATATCCCCTCTCAAGTGTCTCTTCTCCAGAGAGAATAAGTTCAATGCTCGCAACCTTTCCTCATAACTAGGGATGAGCCGAACACCCCCCGGTTCGGTTCGCACCAGAACCCGCGAACGGACCGAAAGTTCGCACGAACGTTAGAACCCCATTGACGTCTATGGGACTCGAACGTTCGAAATCAAAAGTGCTCATTTTAAAGGCTAATTTCCATGGTATTGTCCTAAAAAGGGTTTGGGGACCCGGGTCCTACCCCAGGGGACATGTATCAATGCAAAAAAAACTTTTAAAAACGGCCGTTTTTTCGGGAGCAGTGATTTTAATGATGCTTAAAGTAAAAAAAAAAAGTGAAATATTCCTTTAAATATCGTACCTGGGGGGTGTCTATAGTATGCCTGTAAAGTGACGCGTGTTTCCCATGTTTAGAACAGTCCCTGCATCAAATGTAATTTTTAAAGGAAAAAATCTCATTTAAAACTGCTTGCGGGTTTAATGTCATGTCGGGTCCTGGCAATATGGATGAAAATCAGTGAGAAAAACGGCATGGGTAACCCCCCAGTCCATTACCAGGCCCTTTGGGTCTTGTATGGAAATTAAGGGGAACCCCGCACCCAAATTAAAATAAGGAAAGGCCCTATATACTCTGAACAGCAGTATACAGGCGGTGCAAACAAGACAGGGACTGTAGGTTTGTTGTTAAGTAGAATCTCTTTGTAATTTTGAACGGGTACATTTTTAACGTGTTTAGCTCCAGCCAAAAAATCTTTTTTAAGCTTTTTGGAAAACATAGGGAAGGGTTATCACCCCTGTGACATTTGTTTTGCTGTCTTTCCCCCTCTTCAGAAGATTTCACCTCACTTTTTTGTCCCAATGAAAAATGTTTTTTGAAAATTTGGGTTTTTTTGTGGAACAAGGATTGGAAAGCATCAGTGGAAAGGAGAAATTGTTTTCCCATATTAACTCTTACAGGAGAGAATTTCCCTTCCTAGGGGTAGATTTCATCTCACTTCCTGTTGTCTCCTTCCGTTTGCAAGTAGGAGTCGTTTGTAAGTTAGATGTTTGAAAGTAGGGTCCTGCCCTATATACTCAGCAGAAATTTGGGCCTTAGGTGTTGCTGTGGCCACAACACTGTAAGCCCTCACAGGGCCCTGCTGTGAAATATTAGATCAAGAATTGTAATTACATGCCCCTGTTGATCAGGAGCTGAAAAATTAGGCCTTAGGCACTGGTGCTGGTGCCACAACACTGCAACCCCTCACAGACACTCTAGTTGGAACGCAGGAATGAGCCCTGCTGCAAAGTATTGCATCAAAAATTGTAATTACACGCCCCTGTTAGACAGGGGCAGAAAAATTGGTCCTTAGGCACTGGTGCTGGTGCCACAACACTGCAACCCCTCACAGACACTCTAGTTGGAACGCAGGAACGAGCCCTGCTGCAAAGTATTGCATCAAAAATTGTAATTACACGCCCCTGTTAGACAGGGGCAGAAAAATTGGGCCTTAGGCACTGGTGCTGGTGCCACAACACTGCAACCCCTCACAGACACTCTAGTTGGAATGCAGGAACGAGCCCTGCTGTAAAGTATTGCATCAAAAATTGTAATTACACGCCCCTGTTAGACAGGGGCAGACAAATTGGTCCTTAGGCACTGGTGCTGGTGCCACAACACTGCAACCCCTCACAGACACTCTAGTTGGAACGCAGGAACGAGCCCTGCTGCAAAGTATTGCATCAAAAATTGTAATTACACGCCCCTGTTAGACAGGGGCAGAAAAATTGGGCCTTAGGCACTGGTGCTGGTGCCACAACACTGCAACCCCTCACAGACACTCTAGTTGGAATGCAGGAACGAGCCCTGCTGCAAAGTATTGCATCAAAAATTGTAATTACACGCCCCTGTTAGACAGGGGCAGAAAAATTGGGCCTTAGGCACTGGTGCTGGTGCCACAACACTGCAACCCCTCACAGACACTCTAGTTGGAATGCAGGAACGAGCCCTGCTGCAAAGTATTACATCAAAAATTGTAATTACACGCCCCTGTTAAACAGGGGCTGAAAAATTGTGCCTTAGGCACTGGTGGTGGCGCCCAGAACCAAAAATGTTCTTACAAGCTATCAGCGTGATGATTGAGGAGGAAGAGGATAATTACTCAGGGATAGTCACTCAGCATCAGCATAGGCAGTCTTTGAAGGGATCTGAAAAAAATTATTCAGTTACATCAGCATCAGGTGCTTGGTAGCTGGTGGTGATCCAAGACTGATTCATTTTTATGAAGGTCAGCCGATCGACCGAGTCAGTGGACAGACGCACCCTGTGATCGGTTACCACGCCTCCAGCAGCACTGAATGTGCGTTCCGAAAGAACGCTGGATGCAGGACAGGCCAGTAGCTCAATTGCATACTGTGCAAGCTCTGGCCAGTGATCCATCCTCAAGACCCAGTAACCCAGAGGATTTTCGGTGGGAAAGGTGTCCAAGTCTGATCTTGCCCCTAGGTATTCCTGCACCATGTAAAACAGACGCTGGCGATGGTTGCTGGAACCGATCATACCTTGGGGCTGCGGACCAAAAAATTGTCTGAACGCATCGGTCAGACGGCCACCTTCTCCACCGCTCCTTCTTTGACTGACCGAAGCCTCAGCAACACGTTTTCCAGAAACAGGAGTTTGTAACCTCCCAGTCTCTGGGAACGCGTTGCACAGACCTTTCTGCAAGGCCTCCCGAAGATGTTTCATCCTCTGCTCCCTCTGCGATGGCAAGATAAGGTCCGCAACCTTACCCTTGTAACGTGGATCAAGGAGGGTTGCCAGCCAGTATTGGTCCTTCTCCTTGATACCACGCATACGAGGATCCTTACGCAGGCTTTGCAGGATCAGGGAGGCCATGCAGCGTAGGTTTGCTGAGGCATTCGGTCCGGAGTCCTCTGGGTCACTAAGGACAACAACGTCCGCAGCCACCTCCTCCCAGCCACGTACAAGTCCATGTGTTCCTTGGGACTGATCCCTTAAAGACTGCTGATGCTGAGTGCCAGGCTCCACCTCCATACTGACACAATCTTCCTCCTCCTCCTCCTCCTCGTCCTCTTCCTGTGTGATCGGCGGGCACACAGGAACACTGTCTGGATAAAGGGGGCCTTGAGAGCTGAGGAAGTCCTCCTCTTCCTGCCTCTGTTCTGCCTCAAGTGCCCTGTCCATTATTCCACACAGCGTGTGCTCCAACAGGTGGACAAGGGGGACAGTGTCACTGATGCATGCACTGTCAGTGCTCACCATCCTCGTGGCCTCCTCGAATGGTGACAGGACAGTGCATGCATCCCTAATCATGGCCCACTGGCGTGGGGAAAAAAAACCAAGGTCCCCTGACCCTGTCCTGGTGCCATAGTCGCACAGGTACTCATTGATGGCCCTCTGCTGCGTGTGCAGCCGCTGCAGCATGGCCAACGTTGAGTTCCACCTGGTGGGCATGTCACAGATTAGGCGGTTCTTGGGCAGGTTAAACTCCTTTTGGAGGTCCGTCAGCCGAGCACTGGCATTATATGACCGGCGGAAATGCACACAGACTTTCCTGGCCTGCCTCAGGACATCCTGTAAGCCTGGGTACCTGCCCAAGAACCGCTGCACCACCAAGTTAAGGACGTGAGCCAAACAGGGCACATGGGTCAGTTGTCCCTGTCGGAGGGCAGAGAGGAGGTTGGTGCCATTGTCGCAAACCACCATTCCTGCCTTAAGTTGGCGTGGCGTCAACCACCTCTGAACCTGCCCCTGCAGAGCTGACAGAACCTCTGCCCCAGTGTGGCTCCTGTCCCCCAAGCACACCAGCTCAAGCACCGCATGGCATCTTTTGGCCTGCGTACTTGCGTAGCCCCTTGAACGCCTACGGAGCACCGCTGGTTCCGAGGAAGAGGCCATGGAGGAAGAAGAAGAGGAGGGGGTGGAGGAGAGAGGTGTGTCACAATCAGCATTTTGGAGGCGTGGTGGCGGAACAACCTCCAACACTACTGCACCTTGTCCTGCATCCTTCCCAGCTGCCAGCAGAGTCACCCAATGCGCCGTGAAACTTAAGTAACGACCCTGTCCATGCCTGCTGGACCATGAGTCAGCGGTAATATGCACCTTACCGCTGACCGCCCTGTCCAGCGAGGCATGGACATTGCCTTCCACATGCCGGTAGAGAGCCGGAATCGCCTTCCGTGAGAAAAAGTGGCGTTTGGGTACCTGCCACTGAGGAACCGCACATTCCACAAACTCACGGAAGGGGGCAGAGTCTACCAACTGAAAAGGCAGCAGTTGAAGTGCTAGCAATTTTGCCAAGCTAGCATTCAACCGCTGGGCATGTGGATGGCTGGGAGCAAACTTCTTTCGGCGGTGCAGCAGCTGGGGCAGGGAAATTTGCCTGGTACAATCTGACGTCGGTGTACCAAAAGCAGATTGCCCACAAGTACTTGGCTGTGACACACCTAATTCTACACCTTCATTCCTCTCACTGCAGGTCTCAGAGAGGACTGAAGGTCTAGTGGGGTTGGAAATCTCAGCTGATGAGGAGCAAGGAGAGATCCTCTTTGTTCTTTGGTGTGGGTCTTTTAGATATGCTTGCCAACGAACTGCATGGCAGGTCAACATATGTCTGGTCAAGCATGTGGTACTCAAGCGGGAGATGTTTTGGCCACGCGAGATACGCTTGAGACATATGTTGCAAATAGCAGCGGTGCGATCTGATGCACTCGTCTCAAAAAAGGCCCACACCAAAGAACTTTTTGAATAACGCGCAGAGACTGCAGCGCCCTGCACATGTGGAGCTTTGGGGTGTGATGCAGTCAATGTGCTGCCCTTAGGCTGGCCCCTGGAGGGCATCCTGCCTCGTTGGTGATGTGCCGCCTCCTCCTCCTCCTCTCTCCTATCAGGCACCCACGTTGAGTCAGTGACCTCATCATCCCCTCCCTCCTCATCACTGGAGCAAACCTGGCAGTATGCTGCAGCAGGGGGAGCATGACTGCCAGATTGCTGTCCTTCTTGGGCACCCCCTCTGTCCGTGCTCATGTTACTGCCTTCATCGAGCTCAGTATCATCATCAGAGCCTTCCAAACGCTGGGCATCCTCCTGGAGCATGTACCCAACACTGTGGTCAAACAGTTCGAGGAAATCCTCAGGAGGACATGGTGGAGCTAGGGAAGGAGTCACTGATGACATTGAGCTGAGGGAAGAGGCCGCTGCTTTGCCAGACAAAGCACCCTGGGCATGGGTGAGAGAGGATGAGGAGGATGAGGACGGCTTGGTCATCCACTCGACCAAGTCTTCCGCATGTTGCGGCTCAACGCGGCCAGCTGCCGAAAAAAAGGCCAAGCGTGTCCCATGGCCACGTGCTGATGAGGATGCACCGTCTCCACGACCAGCACTAGACACAGAGCCTGCTTGCCCTCTCTTATTGGCTTGTGACTGTCTGCCTCTCCTTCTTGGCCTTCCAGACATACTAATGGCCTGTAGCTGCACTAAGCTAGGATAGAACACCTGTAATTTTCTTCAGGTAGCTTTATATACTGTAACCAGACAAGCCTGCCTGTCAGTAGGAAGATAACAGGAACGGATCTAGCTGAACACTGTGAGCAGGACGCACTGCACTAAATGTAAATAGCAGGAACGGATCTAGCTGAACACTGTGAGCAGGACGCACTGACTGCACTAAATGTAAATAGCAGGAACGGATCTAGCTGAACACTGTGAGCAGGACGCACTGCACTAAATGTAAATAGCAGGAACGGATCTAGCTGAACACTGTGAGCAGGACGCACTGACTGCACTAAATGTAAATAGCAGGAACAGATCTAGCTGAACACTGTGAGCAGGACGCACTGACTGCACTAAATGTAAATAGCAGGAACGGATCTAGCTGAACACTGTGAGCAGGACGCCCTGACTGCACTAAATGTAAGTAGCAGGAACGGATCTAGCTGAACACTGTGAGCAGGACGCACTGCACTAAATGTAAATAGCAGGAACAGATCTAGCTGAACACTGTGAGCAGGACTCACTGCACTAAATGTAAATAGCAGGAACGGATCTAGCTGAACACTGTGAGCAGGACGCACTGACTGCACTAAATGTAAATAGCAGGAACAGATCTAGCTGAACACTGTGAGCAGGACGCACTGCACTAAATGTAAATAGCAGGAACAGATATAGCTGAACACTGTGAGCAGGACGCACTGCACTAAATGTAAATAGCAGGAACGGATCTAGCTGAACACTGTGAGCAGGACGCACTGACTGCACTAAATGTAAATAGCAGGAACGGATCTAGCTGAACACTGTGAGCAGGACGCACTGCACTAAATGTAAATAGCAGGAACGGATCTAGCTGAACACTGTGAGCAGGACGCACTGCACTAAATGTAAATAGCAGGAACGGATCTAGCTGAACACTGTGAGCAGGACGCACTGACTGCACTAAATGTAAATAGCAGGAACAGATCTAGCTGAACACTGTGAGCAGGACGCACTGCACTAAATGTAAATAGCAGGAACAGATCTAGCTGAACACTGTGAGCAGGACGCACTGCACTAAATGTAAATAGCAGGAACGGATCTAGCTGAACACTGTGAGCAGGACGCACTGACTGCACTAAATGTAAATAGCAGGAACGGATCTAGCTGAACACTGTGAGCAGGACGCACTGCACTAAATGTAAATAGCAGGAACAGATCTAGCTGAACACTGTGAGCAGGACGCACTGCACTAAATGTAAATAGCAGGAACAGATCTAGCTGAACACTGTGAGCAGGACGCACTGCACTAAATGTAAATAGCAGGAACGGATCTAGCTGAACACTGTGAGCAGGACGCACTGCACTAAATGTAAATAGCAGGAACAGATCTAGCTGAACACTGTGAGCAGGACGCACTGCACTAAATGTAAATAGCAGGAACGGATCTAGCTGAACACTGTGAGCAGGACGCACTGACTGCACTAAATGTAAATAGCAGGAACGGATCTAGCTGAACACTGTGAGCAGGACGCACTGCACTAAATGTAAATAGCAGGAACAGATCTAGCCTAATCTATCTAACTCAAATCAAATGACACTGTCTGTCTCTCTCTCTATCAGCACACCGGAACACACTACACAGGGCCGCCGTGCAGGCGGCCTTATATAGTGTGGGGCGTGTACTAAATCCCCTGAGCCATAATTGGCCAAAGCCACCCTGGCTTTGGCCAATTACAGCTCTCTCTACTGACGGCGCTGTGATTGGCCAAGCATGCGGGTCATAGTGCATGCTTGGGCAATCATCAGCCAGCAATGCACTGCGATGCCGCAGTGAATTATGGGCCGTGACGCGCCACACGAATTTGGCGCGAACGGCCCATAACGTTCGCAATTCGACGGACGGTCAAACAGCCGATGTTCGAGTCGAACATGGGTTCGACTTGAACACGAAGCTCATCCCTACTCATAACTAAGATCCTCCAGACCCTTTATTAGCTTTGTTGCCCTTCTTTGTACTCGCTCCATTTCCAGTACATCCTTCCTGAGGACTGGTGCCCAGAACTGGACAGCATACTCTATGTGCGGCCGGACCAGAGTCTTGTAGAGCGGGAGAATTATCATTTTATCTCTTGCGTTGATCCCCCTTTTAATGCATGCCAATATTCTGTTTGCTTTGTTAGCAGCAGCTTGGCATTGCATGCCATTGCTGAGCCTATCATCTACTAGGATCCCCAGGTCCTTTTCCATCCTAGATTCCCCCAGAGGTTCTCCCCCCAGTGTATAGATTGCACTCATATTTTTGCCACCCAAATGCATTATTTTACATTTTTCTACATTGAACCTCATTTGCCATGTAGTCGCCCAATCCCATTAATTTGTTCAGGTCTTTTTGCCTGCCCAAGAACCGCTGCACCACCAAGTTAAGGACGTGAGCCAAACAGGGCACATGGGTCAGTTGTCCCTGTCGGAGGGCAGAGAGGAGGTTGGTGCCATTGTCGCAAACCACCATTCCTGCCTTAAGTTGGCGTGGCGTCAACCACCTCTGAACCTGCCCCTGCAGAGCTGACAGAACCTCTGCCCCAGTGTGGCTCCTGTCCCCCAAGCACACCAGCTCAAGCACCGCATGGCATCTTTTGGCCTGCGTACTTGCGTAGCCCCTTGAACGCCTACGGAGCACCGCTGGTTCCGAGGAAGAGGCCATGGAGGAAGAAGAAGAGGAGGGGGTGGAGGAGAGAGGTGTGTCACAATCAGCATTTTGGAGGCGTGGTGGCGGAACAACCTCCAACACTACTGCACCTTGTCCTGCATCCTTCCCAGCTGCCAGCAGAGTCACCCAATGCGCCGTGAAACTTAAGTAACGACCCTGTCCATGCCTGCTGGACCATGAGTCAGCGGTAATATGCACCTTACCGCTGACCGCCCTGTCCAGCGAGGCATGGACATTGCCTTCCACATGCCGGTAGAGAGCCGGAATCGCCTTCCGTGAGAAAAAGTGGCGTTTGGGTACCTGCCACTGAGGAACCGCACATTCCACAAACTCACGGAAGGGGGCAGAGTCTACCAACTGAAAAGGCAGCAGTTGAAGTGCTAGCAATTTTGCCAAGCTAGCATTCAACCGCTGGGCATGTGGATGGCTGGGAGCAAACTTCTTTCGGCGGTGCAGCAGCTGGGGCAGGGAAATTTGCCTGGTACAATCTGACGTCGGTGTACCAAAAGCAGATTGCCCACAAGTACTTGGCTGTGACACACCTAATTCTACACCTTCATTCCTCTCACTGCAGGTCTCAGAGAGGACTGAAGGTCTAGTGGGGTTGGAAATCTCAGCTGATGAGGAGCAAGGAGAGATCCTCTTTGTTCTTTGGTGTGGGTCTTTTAGATATGCTTGCCAACGAACTGCATGGCAGGTCAACATATGTCTGGTCAAGCATGTGGTACCCAAGCGGGAGATGTTTTGGCCACGCGAGATACGCTTGAGACATGAACACGAAGGGTTCGACTTGAACACGAAGCTCATCCCTACTCATAACTAAGATCCTCCAGACCCTTTATTAGCTTTGTTGCCCTTCTTTGTACTCGCTCCATTTCCAGTACATCCTTCCTGAGGACTGGTGCCCAGAACTGGACAGCATACTCTATGTGCGGCCGGACCAGAGTCTTGTAGAGCGGGAGAATTATCATTTTATCTCTTGCGTTGATCCCCCTTTTAATGCATGCCAATATTCTGTTTGCTTTGTTAGCAGCAGCTTGGCATTGCATGCCATTGCTGAGCCTATCATCTACTAGGATCCCCAGGTCCTTTTCCATCCTAGATTCCCCCAGAGGTTCTCCCCCCAGTGTATAGATTGCACTCATATTTTTGCCACCCAAATGCATTATTTTACATTTTTCTACATTGAACCTCATTTGCCATGTAGTCGCCCAATCCCATTAATTTGTTCAGGTCTTTTTGCCTGCCCAAGAACCGCTGCACCACCAAGTTAAGGACGTGAGCCAAACAGGGCACATGGGTCAGTTGTCCCTGTCGGAGGGCAGAGAGGAGGTTGGTGCCATTGTCGCAAACCACCATTCCTGCCTTAAGTTGGCGTGGCGTCAACCACCTCTGAACCTGCCCCTGCAGAGCTGACAGAACCTCTGCCCCAGTGTGGCTCCTGTCCCCCAAGCACACCAGCTCAAGCACCGCATGGCATCTTTTGGCCTGCGTACTTGCGTAGCCCCTTGAACGCCTACGGAGCACCGCTGGTTCCGAGGAAGAGGCCATGGAGGAAGAAGAAGAGGAGGGGGTGGAGGAGAGAGGTGTGTCACAATCAGCATTTTGGAGGCGTGGTGGCGGAACAACCTCCAACACTACTGCACCTTGTCCTGCATCCTTCCCAGCTGCCAGCAGAGTCACCCAATGCGCCGTGAAACTTAAGTAACGACCCTGTCCATGCCTGCTGGACCATGAGTCAGCGGTAATATGCACCTTACCGCTGACCGCCCTGTCCAGCGAGGCATGGACATTGCCTTCCACATGCCGGTAGAGAGCCGGAATCGCCTTCCGTGAGAAAAAGTGGCGTTTGGGTACCTGCCACTGAGGAACCGCACATTCCACAAACTCACGGAAGGGGGCAGAGTCTACCAACTGAAAAGGCAGCAGTTGAAGTGCTAGCAATTTTGCCAAGCTAGCATTCAACCGCTGGGCATGTGGATGGCTGGGAGCAAACTTCTTTCGGCGGTGCAGCAGCTGGGGCAGGGAAATTTGCCTGGTACAATCTGACGTCGGTGTACCAAAAGCAGATTGCCCACAAGTACTTGGCTGTGACACACCTAATTCTACACCTTCATTCCTCTCACTGCAGGTCTCAGAGAGGACTGAAGGTCTAGTGGGGTTGGAAATCTCAGCTGATGAGGAGCAAGGAGAGATCCTCTTTGTTCTTTGGTGTGGGTCTTTTAGATATGCTTGCCAACGAACTGCATGGCAGGTCAACATATGTCTGGTCAAGCATGTGGTACCCAAGCGGGAGATGTTTTGGCCACGCGAGATACGCTTGAGACATGAACACGAAGGGTTCGACTTGAACACGAAGCTCATCCCTACTCATAACTAAGATCCTCCAGACCCTTTATTAGCTTTGTTGCCCTTCTTTGTACTCGCTCCATTTCCAGTACATCCTTCCTGAGAACTGGTGCCCAGAACTGGACAGCATACTCTATGTGCGGCCGGACCAGAGTCTTGTAGAGCGGGAGAATTATCATTTTATCTCTTGCGTTGATCCCCCTTTTAATGCATGCCAATATTCTGTTTGCTTTGTTAGCAGCAGCTTGGCATTGCATGCCATTGCTGAGCCTTTCATCTACTAGGATCCCCAGGTCCTTTTCCATCCTAGATTCCCCCAGAGGTTCTCCCCCCAGTGTATAGATTGCACTCATATTTTTGCCACCCAAATGCATTATTTTACATTTTTCTACATTGAACCTCATTTGCCATGTAGTCGCCCAATCCCATTAATTTGTTAAGGTCTTTTTGCAAGATTTCCACATCCTGCGGAGAAGTTATTGCCCTGCTTAGCTTAGTATCGTCTGCAAATACAGAGATGGAACTGTTTATCCCATCCTCCAGGTCGTTTATAAACAAATTAAATAGGATTGGTCCCAGCACAGAACCCTGGGGAACCCCACTACCCACCCCTGACCATTCTGAGTACTCCCCATTTATCACCACCCTCTGAACTCGCCCTTGTAGCCAGTTTTCAATCCATGTACTCACCCTATGGTCCATGCCAACGGACCTTATTTTGTACAGTAAAAGTTTATGGGGAACTGTGTCAAATGCTTTTGCAAAATCCAGATACACCACATCTACAGGCCTTCCTTTATCTAGATGGCAACTCACCTCCTCATAGAAGGTTAATAGATTGGTTTAGCAAGAACGATTCTTCATGAATCCATGCTGATTACTGATAATGATACCGTTCTTATTACTAAAATCTTGTATATAGTCCCTTATCATCCCCTCCAAGAGTTTACATACTATTGATGTTAGGCTAACTGGTCTGTAATTCCCAGGGATGTATTTTGGGCCCTTTTTAAATATTGGTGCTACATTGGCTTTTCTCCAATCAGCTGGTACCATTCCAGTCAGTAGACTGTCTGTAAAAATTAGGAACAATGGTCTGGCAATCACTTGACTGAGTTCCCTAAGTACCCTCGGATGCAAGCCATCTGGTCCCGGTGATTTATTATTGTTAAGTTTCTCAAGTCTAATTTTAATTCCGTCCTCTGTTAACCATGTAGGTGCTTCCTGTGTTGTGTCATGAGGATAAACACTGCAGTTTTGGTTACTGAAGCCCCCCGATTCACTCGTGAAGACTGAGGAGAAGAATAAATTCAATACCTTTGCCATCTCCCCATCCTTTGTAACCAGATGTCCTTCCTCATTCTTTATGGAGCCAATATGGTCTGTCCTCCCTATTTTACTGTTTACATACTTAAAGAATTTCTTGGGATTTTTTTTGCTCTCCTCCGCTATGTGTCTTTCATGTTCTATCTTAGCCGTCCTAATTGCACCCTTACATTTCTTGTTGCATTCTTTATAAAGTCTGAACGCTGAGGATGATCCCTCAACCTTGTATTTTTTGAAGGCCTTCTCCTTTGCTTTTATATGCATTTTTACATTGGAGTTAAGCCATCCAGGTTTTTTGTTTGCTCTTTTAAATTTTCTTACCCAATGGGATACATTGGCTAATGCCCTTATTTAATATGCTCTTAAAGCAAACCCATCTCTCCTCTGTATTCTTTGTTCCTAAAATTTTATCCCAATTTATGCCTTTTAGCAAGATTTTTAGTTTAGGGAAGTTGGCTCTTTTGAAATTCAGTGTCTTTGTGTTCCCTTTATGTTTCCTATTTGTGTGATTTATACTGAAACTAATTGACCTGTGATCGCTGTTACCTAAATTTCCCCGTATTTCCACATCCGTGATCAGGTCTGTATTGTTGGTAATCAGTAGATCCAGTAATGTTTTATTTCTAGTTGGTGCGTCCAACATCTGACCCATAAAATTGTCCTGCAAGACATTAAGGAACTGGCGAGCCTTAAATGAATGCACGGTTCCCTCCGCCCAGTCTATTTCTGTATAACTAAAATCCCCCAATATGATAACACTTCCCATCCTTGCTGCTAATCCAATTTGTGATAGGAGATCTGTCTCCACTTCCTCCCTCAGGTTAGGGGGCCTATAGCATACTCCCAGTATTATTTTCCCCTTAGCTTCATCCCTTTGGAGCTCTACCCATAAGGATTCCACCTCCTCTCTAGCTCCCTCAGTGATGTCATCTCTCACATTCGCTTGTACATTATTCTTGATATATAGGCATACCCCTCCCCCTTTTTTACCCTCTCTATCCTTGCGGTATAGGGTATACCCTTGAATGTTTGCCAGCCAATCATGAGAGCTGTTGAACCAGGTCTCTGAAATTGCCACAAAATCAAAATCCTCCTTGTACAACAGGATCTCTAGTTCACCCATCTTGTCCGCCATGCTTCTGGCATTGGTGAACATGCCACATAGTTTAGACCGGTCGCATATTGCGCAAAAAATAAAAAACCCAAATACCACCAAAAGAAAGCTCTATTTGTGGGGAAAAAAGGACATCAATTTTGTTTTGGGCATCCCAGGACCGCCCAATTGTCAGTTAAAGCGACGCAGTGCCGTATCGCAAAAAATGGCCTGGTCATTAAGGGGGTAAATCCTACTGGGGCTGAAGTGGTTAAGGTTGCAAGGGTGTTATGAGTGCTCCTTTCAGAGGACTAACAGAAATGATCCCTACCCTTCCATGACTTCCTTCCAACAACTTGGTTTACTTCCTGCCCTTGAAGAGGAAGGGAGGTATCTGGGTAATGGTTGTCAGGGTGGTAAGTGTGGATTGGCTACATATACCACACACTTACCCCTTCCCTGTCATTCTGAATAAAGAGGACTTACAAATTATCTACACCTTTTCCTGTCATAGTCTTCTTTAATCTTCTCCTGCAACCAACTTGTTAAAATTTGTATTATATGATTAAAAGGGTGTCTTTGGAGGCAGGAGGGGTGACTTTTGGACTCTGGTATATGGGCGTCATGTCAGTCCTGTGCCTCCTACCTTTGGTGCCTGTGCATATATACTGGCAGCCGGAGAGTAAGGATGGTCTCGGGCGTGTTCGCACACCACGTACAGAGCCCGCCAGTAAGTCGGCACGGCGCGGCGCTAATCACAGGCAGTGAGACATTTTACCGATGTGCGGCTGCAGAGATTGGGACAATGTCTCACTGCCTGTGATTAGCGCAGCGCCGTGCCGACTTCCTGGCGGGCTCTGTACGTGGAGTGTGAACACGCCCGAGACCATCCTTACCAGAGAGGCAGCACTTCTGTTCACCTTTACAATCCTGGTCAGCGTTGGATTGATGACACTCCTTGGGTATCTCCTGCAGAGAGCAGGGGATGATGGGGATTGGAAATCTGGGACACGATAACAGCCATGTGTAGGGTCATCTCATCTGTTTTCTTAAGCCCCTTTCACACTAGCGGTCTGATCGAGTCCACCTGTCCGTTTTGTGGGAGGACCCGAAATGACCCTCCATTCTCCTCTATGGAGTGGCGGGTGTAAGTGGACATGTGTCTGTTTACATCCACATACATCTAATCTGCTAAAAATGAATGGATGGGGTTCTGTTACCCTCCATCTGGGTGGATCTGATGGCAGTCGGGGTTCGTTTACATCCGACTGTCCATAGAGGAGATCAGGCTGTGTCTGTGTCTACTCTGTATAAGCGGAGCGGACACGGACCAGCTATCCGCCTCCTCAGTGGAGGATCAGCAGACAAATTCCCCGCTGAGCAAATGGACTCCTGATGGAGTACGGCCCATGTGAAAGGGGCCTTAACATCAAAAGGGTGGCCTGATGTCCCAAAAATTTATGCTGCCATCCCATCTGATCAATGTTTATAAACAATGTTACTTTGTATCTCACTACCTCCCATCTGATCAATGTTTATAAACAGTGTTACTTTTTGTATCTCTCTCTCTCTCCTGTCTGATCAATGTTTATAAACAATGTTACTTTTTGTATCTCTCTCTCGTCTGATCAATGTTTATAAACAATGTTATTTTGTATCTCTCTATCTCCCGTCTGATCAATGTTTATAAACAATGTTACTTTTTGCATCTCTCTCTCTCTCCCATCTGATCAATGTTTATAAACAATGTTCTTTTTGTATCTCTCTCCTGTCTGATCAATGTTTATAAACAAGGTTACTTTCTATCTCTCTCTCTCGTCTGATCAATGTTTATAAACAATGTTATATTCGTAAATAATACTTTCTACCTCTCTATCTTACATCTGAACAATGTTTATAAACACTGTGTCCGATGTCCTTTTTTAACAGCAGCAGCTTCTAAAGCTGCTGTATTTACACAGGAACTCCCTGCTGTCATTTTGACAGCCATTTGTGGCAAATGAGATGGGGGAACAGCAGTGACGAAGAAGGACGGGATGTACTACACACACTCTCTTTACTCCCAGTGTGTACAACTGGATGGACGCTTTTACAAAGCTGCTAAAAGCTGGACGAAACCTCTGCAAATGCTTTGTAAAAACTTACTGTACACATTGTTCTTATACAAGCTGCACTGGGAGAAGGAAAGGGAGGATCGGATTATTGGCTCCGAGGGGCAATATTGACAGTTCCACCCTCACATTTGGGTAAGATCTGGTCTGTACTGGGCCACTTAATATCTTATCACAGTCATCCACTTACTGATGGGTTCCTTGCAACCAAAAGAACAGCCGAGGTTACAGCACTTCTTTGTCCTGGGACAATCCTTGTCTACGTTACAATGCCTGGGGATGGGGAGCTTACATGCTGCATCGGTATAAGCCACGGGACAGGTGCCTGGTTTCCTCGTCTCTGCAGGAAAAAACACATTTATCATTATTCAAATTGGAAAAATTCTGTGAGCCACAATGATCTTATGCCTTGCTTGTGCTACCTCCAGCTGCATGCGCTAATCACGCTTCATATAACGTGCATAGGATAAATTTACAAATTATGCGCTGCACTTGGGTGACCCCAAAAACAAAATTAATAATAAACAATTTTGTGCTTACTAGTGCGATAATATTAAATACAAATAATATGAATGTAGAATAAATAAACAAGGTGTGAAAAAACAAGTGCTTGTTACACCATAAATTAGTGCTTATTAGTGCTTTTTACACCATACATAGTGTCTTAATCAACATAAAAAGTGTGCTTAGTGCTCAATACACAGTAACCTAATTTTCTTAAATGAAAAAAAAAAAAAAGTTCTCTATGGCACAATGTCCAGCAGTGATAATAAAACAATGTGTGCAGGTGGTGTTCAGCTGTGACAACAATCCAACATCATGCCGAAGATATCCTGAGTGCTGCAAAACATGCTCCTGTGCTCCTTTGTGACCCCCTTAAGCTAATGTGCTCACCTCAGAGCGTGTGACTCAGGGTTATCCCCCTGATGATGACACGTGATCCCTGTGTCGAAGACGCGTAGGGGAGGGGCCAGGACGGAGAGACTGACACAGACTTTACACCAGCGCTGTCTCAGCACAGCATACCGCACCAAACTTCCACTGATTTTGCATAGAAAGCCGTTATAGTATGGTGCACTGACGCACCAGTGCCATGTGAGTACCCCGGTGTTGGGAGCGTTTTCTTTTAATAAAAGCATTTTGACTATATTACACTATATAGTTTCCTTTTCATTCTATGTATGGAGCCACATTGTTTCCAGCTGGAGGAGTGGAGCAGACACTGAGACTGAGCCCAGGGGTGGCTCCAAAGCAATTTTGGACTCAGGGTAGAAGCTGAGTCACACGCTCTGAGGTGAGCACATTAGCTTAAGGGGGTCACGAAGGAGCACAGGAGCATGTTTTGCAGCACTCAAGATATCTTTGGCATGATGTTGGATTGTTGTCACAGCTGAACACCACCTGCACACATTGTTTTATTATCACTGCTGGACATTGTGCCATAGAGAACTTTTTTTTTTTTTTTTTTTTTTTTTTCATTTAAAAAAATTAGGTTACTGTGTATTGAGCACTAAGCACACTTTTTATGTTGATTAAGACACTATGTATGGTGTAAAAAGCACTAATAAGCACTAATTTATGGTGTAACAAGCACATGTTTTTTCACACCTTGTTTATTTATTCTACATTCATATTATTTGTATTTAATATTATCGCACTAGTAAGCACAAAATTGGTTATTATTAATTTTGTTTTTGGGGTCACCCAAGCGCAGCGCATAACTTGTAAATTTACATTTATCATTATTATTATTATTATTACAGGTAGTTATATTTACCTAGCGCTTTACAGAAACATTGTACATTTACATCAGTCCCTGCCCTCCAGGATATAACAAGGCAATAACTGTCTATACTGAGAATGAGTCTTTACAACCACTTTAACCCTACCTAAAACTCGCATTTCTTTGGACATCGGGTGCTCTTTCCTTCTTTTCCAAATCTACATGTGAAAATGACCGTAAGGCCGAATCAGAAAAGATAGCAGCCCAAGTCCCAAGAGAGTTCACCACCACCATCCACCATTGGGGCATAACCTACTGGAAAGGGATTTCTTCCTACTCACCCACACAATTTCCCATCCATTACCAGTGACTGATCCAGTCAGTCCAGCGTGATCTCCAGGACAAAACAGTTACCACTGTAGCTCGTGTCTCTGCTACTCCTTCTCAAACCCCTCCACCAGTTTGTCTTTGCTCATCCCAAGACCATAGCAAGGGTGTTATCCACTCAATGTTTGACTCCTACAAACTTGTCTTTATTCTACATTATGGAGAACCATTAAGGCAGGGTGACACCTTTATTTGGCTTTCTATTGGCCATGGGAGTTAGGTGAAAATGGGACATGTAAAGGGAGACTAAAGCTGAACCTCACCCAAAAGGGGAAGTTCCTCTCTTCCTCCTCCTCCCCCCCTCATCCTCCTTAACATTTGACACTTTTTTTGGGGGGGGAACAGGTACCTGATTTTGACAGGTATCCATTCCTCCACGTCTGGTCAGATCACAATGTCCACCGGCGACCCGTGATCGCTCCTCAGAGAGTCAGAACGGGGATCTGTCGATGTAAACAGACAGATCACCATTCTGTCAGGGAAGTAGAGAGAGATCTGCTGTTCCTAGTGATCAGGAGTAGGGATGAGCTTCTTGTTCGAGTCGAACCCATGTTCGACTCGAACATCGTCTGTTCGCCCGTTCGCCAAATTGCGAACGATATGGGCCGTTCGCGCCAAATTCGTGTGGCGCGTCACGGCCCATAATTCACTGTGGCATCGCAGTGCATTGCTGGCTGATGATTGGCCAAGCATGCACTATGACCCGCATGCTTGGCCAATCACAGCGCCGTCAGTAGAGAGAGCTGTAATTGGCCAAAGCCAGGGTGGCTTTGGCCAATTATGGCTCAGGGGGTTTAGAATACGCCCCACACTATATAAGGCCGCCTGCACGGCGGCCCTGTGTAGTGTGTGTTCCGGCATTGAAAGAGAGATAGATAGACAGAGAGACAGTGTCATTTCATTTGAGTTTGCTAGATTAGGCAGGACAATCAGTGAGTTAGCTGCACTTGCAGTGTATTGTGTATATATATTTGCATCCCAGGTGTTGCATATATATATATATATATATATATATATATATATATATATATATATATACATACACTGTATTCAGTTTAGCTAGATCCGTTCTTGTTATCTTCCTACTGACAGGCAGGCTTGTCTTGTTACAGTATTTACAGCTACCTGAAGAAAATTGCTGGTGTTCTTTTGATCCTATTAGTACCACAGTCAGGCAGCTAGACTATTTACAGTTAGTGCAGTGCGTCCTGCTCACAGTGTTCTGCTAAAACTACAAGTTAGTGGGGTGCGTCCTGCTCACAGTGTTCAGCTAAAACTACAAGTTAGTGTAGTGAGACCTCTGCACAGTGTTCATCTAAAGCTACAAGTTAGTGCAGTGCGTCCTGCTCACAGTGTTCAGCTAAAACTACAAGTTAGTAGGGTGCGTCCTGCTCACAGTGTTCAGCTAAAACTACAAGTTAGTGAGGTGCGTCCTGCTCACAGTGTTCAGCTAAAACTACAAGTTAGTGCGGTTTGTCCTGCTCACAGTGTTCAGCTAAAACTACAAGTTAGTGCGGTGCGTCCTGCTCACAGTGTTCAGCTAAAACTACAAGTTAGTGGGGTGCGTCCTGCTCACAGTGTTCAGCTAAAACTACAAGTTAGTGCGGTGCGTCCTGCTTACAGTGTTCAGCTAAAACTACAAGTTAGTGTATTGAGACCTCTGCACAGTGTTCATCTAAAGCTACAAGTTAGTGCAGTGCGTCCTGCTCACAGTGTTCAGCTAAACCTACAAGTTATTTTTTTGCGCGCTCTGCACAGTGTTCAGCTAAAGCTACCTGTAGAAGGTTGGTGGTGTTCTCATACTACAGACAGGCAGTTGATTTTGCTAGCTGCAGTATCAGTACATATATATATATATATATATATATATATATATCCCAGCTTAGTGCAGCTACAGGCCATTAGTATGTCTGGAAGGCCAAGAAGGAGAGGCAGACAGTCACAAGCCAATAAGAGAGGGCAAACAGGCTCTGTGTCTAGTGCTGGTCGTGGAGACGGTGCATCCTCATCAGCACGTGGCCATGGGACACGCTTGGCCTTTTTTTCGGCAGCTGGCCGTGTTGAGCCGCAACATGCGGAAGACTTGGTCGAGTGGATGACCAAGCCGTCCTCATCCTCCTCATCCTCTCTCACCCATGCCCAGGGTACTTTGTCTGGCAAAGCAGCGGCCTCTTCCCTTGGCTCAATGTCATCAGTGACTCCTTCCCTAGCCCCACCATGTCCTCCTGAGGAGTCCCTTGAACTGTTTGACCACAGTGTTGGGTACATGCTCCAGGAGGATGCCCAGCGTTTGGAAGGCTCTGATGATGATACTGAGCTTGATGAAGGCAGTAACATGAGCACGGACACAGGGGGTGCCCAAGAAGGACAGCAATCTGGCAGTCATGCTCCCCCTGCTGCAGCATACTGCCAGGTTTGCTCAAGTGATGAGGAGGGAGGGGATGATGAGGTCACTGACTCAACGTGGGTGCCTGATAGGAGAGAGGAGGAGGAGGAGGAGGCGGCACATCACCAACGAGGCAGGATGCCCTCCAGGGGCCAGCCTAAGGGCAGCACATTGACTGCATCACACCCCAAAGCTCCACATGTGCAGGGCACTGCAGTCTCTGCGCGTTATTCAAAAAGTTCTTTGGTGTGGGCCTTTTTTGAGACGAGTGCATCAGATCGCACCGCTGCTATTTGCAACATATGTCTCAAGCGTATCTCGTGTGGCCAAAACATCTCCCGCTTGGGTACCACATGCTTGACCAGACATATGTTGACCTGCCATGCAGTTCGTTGGCAAGCGTATCCAAAAGACCCACACCAAAGAACAAAGAGGACCTCTCCTTGCTCCTCATCAGCTGAGATCTCCAACCCCACTATACCTTCAGTCCTCTCTGAGACCTGCACTGAGAGGAATGAAGGTGTAGAATTAGGTGTGTCACAGCCAAGTACTTGTGGGCAATCTGCTTTTGGTACACCGACGTCAGATTGTACCAGGCAAATTTCCCTGCCCCAGCTGCTGCACCGCAGAAAGAAGTTTGCTCCCAGCCATCCACATGCCCAGCGGTTGAATGCTTGCTTGGCAAAATTGCTAGCACTTCAACTGCTGCCTTTTCAGTTGGTAGATTCTGCCCCCTTCCGTGAGTTTGTGGAATGTGCGGTTCCTCAGTGGCAGGTACCCAAACGCCACTTTTTCTCACAGAAGGCAATTTCCGGCTCTCTACCGGCATGTGGAAGGCAATGTCCATGCCTCGCTGGACAGGGCGGTCAGCGGTAAGGTGCATATTACCGCTGACTCATGGTCCAGCAGGCATGGACAGGGATGTTACCTAAGTTTCACGGCGCATTGGGTGACTCTGCTGGCAGCTGGGAAGGATGCAGGACAAGGTGCAGTAGTCTTGGAGGTTGTTCCGCCACCACGCCTCCAAAATGCTAATGCTTGTGACACACCTCTCTCCTCCACCCACTCCTCTTGTTCTTCCTCCATGGCCTCTTCCTGTGCTTTGTCCTCGGAACCAGCGGTGCTCTGTAGCCATTCAAGGGGCTAGGCAAGTACGCAGGCCAAAAGATGCCATGCAGTGCTTGAGCTGGTGTGCTTAGGGGACAGGAGCCACACTGGGGCAGAGGTTCTGTCAGCTCTGCAGGGGCAGGTTCAGAGGTGGTTGACGCCACGCCAACTTAAGGCAGGAATGGTGGTTTGCGACAATGGCACCAACCTCCTCTCTGCCCTCCGACAGGGACAAATGACCCATGTGCCCTGTTTGGCTCACGTCCTTAACTTGGTGGTGCAGCGGTTCTTGGGCAGGTAGCCGGGCTTTCAGGATGTCCTGAGGCAGGCCAGGAAAGTCTGTGTGCATTTCCGCCGGTCATATAATGCCAGTGCTCGGCTGGCGGACCTCCAAAAGGAGTTTAACCTGCCCAAGAACTGCCCAATCTGTGACATGCCCACCAGGTGGAACTCAACGTTGGCCATGCTGCAGCGGCTGCACACACAGCAGAGGGCCATCAATGAATACCTGTGCGACTATGGCACCAGGACAGGGTCAGGGGAGCTTGGTTTTTTTCCCCACGCCAGTGGGCCATGATCAGGGATGCATGCACTGTCCTGTCACCATTTGAGGAGGCCAGGAGGATGGTGAGCAGTGACAGTGCATGCATCAGTGACACTGTCCCCCTTGTCCACCTGTTGGAGCACACGCTGTGTGGAATAATGGACAGGGCACTTGAGGCAGAACAGAGGCAGGAAGAGGAGGACTTCCTCAGCTCTCAAGGCCCCCTTTATCCAGACAGTGTTCCTGCATGTCCGCCGATCACACAGGAAGAGGACGAGGAGGAGGAAGATTGTGTCAGTATGGAGGTGGAGCCTGACACTCAGCATCAGCAGCAGTCTTTAAGGGATCAGTCCCAAGAAACACATGGACTTGTACGTGGCTGGGAGGAGGTGGCTGCGGACCATGTCGTCCTTAGTGACCCAGAGGACTCCGGACCGAATGCCTCAGCAAACCTACGCTGCATGGCCTCCCTGATCCTGCAAAGCCTGCGTAAGGATCCTCGTATTCGTGGTGTCAAGGAGAAGGACCAATACTGGCTGGCAACCCACCTTGATCCACGTTACAAGGGTAAGGTTGCGGACCTTATCTTGCCATCGCAGAGGGAGCAGAGGATGAAACATCTTCGGGAGGCCTTGCAGAAAGGTCTGTGCAACGCGTTCCCAGAGACTGGGAGGTTACAAACTCCTGTTTCTGAACAATGCGTTGCTGAGGCTTTGGTCAGTCAAAGAAGGAGTCAAAGTGGAGAAGGTGGCCGTCTGACCGATGCGTTCAGACAATTTTTTGGTCCGCAGCCCCAAGGTATGATCGGTTCCAGCAACCATCGCCAGCATCTGCTTTATGTGCAGGAATACCTAGGGGCAAGATCTGACTTGGACACCTTTCCCACCAAAAATTCTCTGGGTTACTGGGTCTTGAGGATGGATCACTGGCCAGAGCTTGCACAGTATGCAATTGAGCTACTGGCCTGTCCTGCATTCAGCATTCTTTCGGAACGCACATTAACCGATCACAGGGTGCGTCTGTCCACCGACTCGGTCGATCGACTGACCTTCATAAAAATGAATCAGTCTTGGATCACCACCATCTACCAAGCACCTGATGCTGATGTAACCGAATAATTTCTTTTGAAATCTCAGATCCCTTCAAAGACTGCCTATGCTGATGCTGAGTGACTATCCCTGAGTAATTATCCTCTTCCTCCTCAATCATCACGCTGATAGCTTGTAAGAACATTTTTGGTTCTGGGCACCACCACCAGTGCCTAAGGCCCAATTTTTCAGCCCCTGTTTAACAGGGGCGTGTAATTACAATTTTTGATGCAATACTTTGCAGCAGGGCTCGTTTCTGCGTTACAACTAGAGTATCTGTGAGGGGTTGCAGTGTTGTGGCACCATCACCAGTGCCTAAGGCCCAATTTTTCTGCCCTGTTTAACAGGGGCGTGTAATTACAATTTTTGATGCAATACTTTGCAGCAGGGCTCATTTCTGCGTTCCAACTAGAGTGTCTGTGAGGGGTTGCAGTGTTGTGGCACCAGTGCCTAAGGCCTAATTTTTCAGCCCCTGTTCAACAGGGGCATGTAATTACAATTCTTGATCTAATATTTCACAGCAGGGCCCATTTCTGCACCCACCAAGAACGAGTGAGGACTTACAGTGTTGTGGCACCAGCACCACCACCACCACCACCAAAGGCCCAATTTTTCTTTCCTTGTTCAACAGGGGCATGTAATTACAATTCTTGATCTAATATTTCACAGCAGGGCCCATTTCTGCACCCACCAAGAGCGAGTGAGGACTTACAGTGTTGTGGCACCAGCACCACCACCACCAAAGGCTCAATTTTTCTGCCCCTGTTCAACAGGGGCATGTAATTACAATTCTTGATCTAATATTTCACAGCAGGGCCCTGTGAGGGCTTACAGTGTTGTGGCCACAACAACACCTAAGGCCCAAATTTCTGCTGTGTATATAGGGCAGGCCCCTACTTTCAAACATCTAACTTACAAACGACTCCTACTTGCAAACGGAAGGAGACAACAGGAAGTGAGATGAAATCTACCCCATAGGAAGGGAAATTCTATCATGTAAGAGTTAATATGGGAAAAACATTTCTCCTTTCCACTGATGCTTTCCAATCCTTGTTCCACAAAAAAACCCAAATTTTCAAAAAACATTTGTCATTGGGACAAAAAGTGAGGTGAAATCTTCTGAAGAGGAGGACAGACAGCAAAACAAATGTCACAGGGGTGATAACCCTTCCCTATGTTTTCCAAAAAGCTTAAAGATTTTTTGGCTGGAGCTAAACACGTTAAAAATGTACCCGTTAAAAATTACAAACAGATTCTACTTAACAACAAACCTACAGTCCCTGTCTTGTTTGCACTGCCTGTATACTGCTGTTCAGAGTATATAGGGCATGGTGGCCCCACACCTTTCCTTATTTTAATTTGGGTGCGGGGTTCCCCTTAATATCCATACAAGACCCAAAGGGCCTGGTAATGGACTGGGGGGTACCCATGCCGTTTGTCTCACTGATTTTCATCCATATTGCCAGGACCCGACATTACATTAAACCCGCAAGCAGTTTTAAATGAGATCTTTTCCTTTAAAAATGACATTTGGTGCAGGGACTGTTCTAAACACGGGAAACACACGTCACTTTACAGGCATACTATAGACACCCCCCAGGTACGATATTTAAAGGAATATTTCACTTTTTTTTTTTTTTACTTTAAGCATCATTAAAATCACTGCTCCCGAAAAAACGGCCTTTTTAAAAGTTTTTTTTGCATTGATACATGTCCCCTGGGGCAGGACCCGGGTCCCCAAACCCTTTTTAGGACAATACCATGCAAATTAGCCTTTAAAATGAGCACTTTTGATTTTGAACGTTCGAGTCCCATAGACGTCAATGGGGTTCTAAAGTTTGTGCGAATTTTTGGTCTGTTCGCAGGTTCTGGTGCGAACCGAACCGGGGGGTGTTCGGCTCATCCCTAATCAGGAGCAGCGATCTCTCTGCTCCTCCAGTCAGTCCCCTCCCCCCACAGTTAGAAACACCTCCCTAGGGAACACTTAACCCCTTGATCCCCCCCTAGTGTTCACCTCTTCTCTGCCAGTGACATTTATACAGTAATCAGTGGCTATTTTTAGCTCTGATCACTGTATAAATGTAACCGATCCCAAAAAAGTGTCAAAAGTGTCCGATCTGTCTGCCGCAATGTCGCAGTCCCGCTAAAAATCGCTGATCAACGCCATTACTAGTAAAAAAAAAAAATTATAATAAAAATGCCATAAATATATATTTTTTTTCAAAATTGACGCTCTTTTTTCGTTTCTTGCACAAAAAATAAAAACCGCAAATACCACCAAAAGAAATTTCAATTTGTGGGGAAAAAAGGACATCAATTTTGTTTTGGGTACAGCGTCGCACGACCGCCCAATTGTCAGGTAAAGCGACGCAGCGCCGTATTGCAAAAGATGGCCTGGTCATTAAGGGGGTAAATCCTACTGGGGCTGAAGTGGTTAAGGTTGCAAGGGTGTTATGAGTGCTCCTTTCAGAGGACTAACAGAAATGATCCCTACCCTTCCATGACTTCCTTCCAACAACTTGGTTTACTTCCTGCCCTTGAAGAGGAAAGGAGGTATCTGGGTAATGGTTGTCAGTGTGGTAAGTGTGGATTGGCTACATATACCACACACTTACCCCTTCTCTGTCATTCTGAATGAAGAGGACTTACAAATTATCTACACCTTTTCCTGCCATAGTCTTCTTTAATCTTCTCCTGCAACCAACTTGTTAAAAAAGTTGTATCAAAAGGGTGTCTTTGGAGGCAGGAGGGGTGACTTTTGGACTCTGGTATATGGGCGTCATGTCAGTCCTGTGCCTCCTACCTTTGGTGCCTGTGCATATATACTGGCAGCCGGAGAGTAAGGATGGTCTCGGGCGTGTTCGCACATTCCACGTGAAGAGCCCGCCAGGAAGTCGGCACGGCGCGACGCTAATCACAGGCAGTAAGACATTTTCCCGATGTGCGGCTGCAGAGATTGGGACAATGTCTCACTGACTGTGATTAGCGCAGGGCCGTGCCGACTTCCTGGCGGGCTCTGTACGTGGAGTGCGAACACGCCCGAGACCATCCTTACCGGAGAGGCAGCACTTCTGTTCACCTTTACAATCCTGATCAGTGTTGGATTGATGACCCTCCTTGGGTATCTCCTGCAGAGAGCAGGGGATGATGGGTATTGGAAATCTGGGACACGATAACAGCCATGTGTAGGGTCATCTCATCTGTTTTCTTAAGCCCCTTTCACACTAGCGGTCTGATCGAGTCCACCTGTCCATTTTGTGGGAGGACCCGAAATGACCCTCCATTCTCCTCTATGGAGTGGCGGGTGTAAGTGGACATGTGTCTGTTTACACCCACCTACATCTAATCTGCTAAAAATGAATGGATGGGGTTCTGTTACCCTCCATCTGGGTGGATCTGATGGCAGTCAGGGTTCGTTTACATCCGACTGTCCATAGAGGAGAGCAGGCTGTGTCTGTGTCTACTCTGTATAATCGGAGCGGACACGGACCAACTATCCTCCTGCTCAGCGGAGGATCAGCAGACAGATTCCCCGCTGAGCAAGTGGACTCCTGATGGAGTACGTCCCATGTGAAAGGGGCCTTAACCTCAAAAGGGTGGCCTGATGTCCCAAAAATGTATGCTGCCATCCCATCTGATCAATGTTTATAAACAATGTTACTTTGTATCTCTCTATCTCCCATCTGATCAATGTTTATAAACAATGTTACTTTCTATCTCTCTATCTCTTGTCTGATCAATGTTTATAAACAATGTTATTTTGTATCTCTCTATGTCCTGTCTGATCAATGTTTATAAACAATGTTACTTTCTATCTCTCTATCTCTTGTCTGATCAATGTTTATAAACAATGGTTTTTTGTATCTCTCTATCTCCCGTCTGATCAATGTTTATAAACAATGTTACTTTGTATCTCTCTATCTCCTGTCTGAAAAATATGCGTAAATATGTTGCTTTCTACCTCTCTATCTTACAGCTGAACAATGTTTATAAACACAGTGACAAATGTCATTTTTTCATAGCAACAGCTTCTAAAGCTGCTGTATTTACACAGGAACTCCCTGCTGTCATTTTGACAGCCATCTGTGGCAAATGAGATGGGGGAACAGCAGTGAGGAAGAAGGACGGGATGTACTACACACACCCTATTTACTCCCAGTGTGTACAGCTGGATGGACGCTTTTACAAAGCTGCTAAAAGCTGGACGAAACCTCTGCAAAGTCTTTGTAAAAACTTGCTGTACACATTGTTCTTATACAAGCTACACTGGGAGAAGGAAAGGGAGGATCGGATTATTGGCTCCTAGGGGCAATACTGACAGTTCCACCCTCACATTTGGGTAAGATCTGGTCTGTACTGGGCCACTTAATATCTTATCACAGTCATCCACTTACCGGAGGGTTCATGGCAATCAAAAGAACAGCCTATTTCACAGCACTTCTTTATCCCAAGACAATCCGAGTCTGCTTTACACTTCCTGGGGATGGGGGGCCTACATCCTGCATAGGCATCAGACACGGGACAGGTGCCCGGTTTCACCACCTCTGCAGGAAAAAACACATTATTTATTATTATTATTATTATTATTATTATTATTATCATTATTATTATTAATATTACAGGTAGTTATATTTACCTAGCTCTTTACAGATACATTGTACATTCACATCAGTCTCTGCCCTCCAGGATATAACAAGGCAATAACTGTCTATACTAAGAATGAGTCTTTACAACCATTTTAACCCTACCTAAAACTCACATTTCTTTGGACATCGGGTGCTCTTTCCTTCTTTTCCAAATCTACATGCGGAAATGACTGTAAGGCCGAATCGGAAAAGATAGCAGCCCAAGCCCCAAGAGAGTTCACCGCCACCATCCACCATTGGGCATAACCTACTGGAAAGGGATTTCTTCCTACTCACCCACACAATTTCCCATCCATTACCAGTGACTGATCCAGTCCGTCCAGCGTGATCTCCAGGACAAACCAGTTACAACTGTAGCTCGTGTCTCTGCTTCTCCTTCTAAGCCCCTCCACCAGTTTGTCTTTGTTCATCCCAAGACCATAGCAAGGGTGTTATCCACTCAATGTTTGACTCCTACAAACGTGTCTTTATTCTACATTATGGAGAACCATTAAGGCAGGGTGACCCCTTTATTTGGCTTTCTATTGGCCATGGGAGTTAGGTGAGAATGGGACATGTAAAGGGAGCCTAAAGCTGGACCTCACCCAAAAGGGTAAGTTCCTCTCTTCCTCCTCTCCCCCCTCATCCTCCTTTACATTTGACCCTTTTTTTGGGGGGGGGGGAGCGGGTACCTGATTTTGACAGGTATCCATTCCTCCGCTTCTGGTCAGATCGCAATGTCCACCGGCGACCCGTGATCGTTCCTCAGAGAGCCAGAATGGGGATCTGTCAATGTGAACAGACAGATCCCCGTTCTGTCAGGGAAGTAGAGAGAGATCTGCTGTTCCTAGTGATCAGGAGCAGCGATCTCTCTCCTCCTCCAGTCAGTCCCCTCCCCCCACAGTTAGAAACACCTCCCTAGGGAACACTTAAGCCCTTGATCACCCCCTAGTGTTAACTCCTTCCCTACCAGTGACATTTATACAGTAATCAGTGGCTATTTGTAGCTCTGTAGCTTGTAGCGCTGTATAAATGTCACTGGTCCCAAAAAAGTGTCAAATGTGTCCAATTTGTCTGCCGCAATGTCCCAGTCCCACTAAAAATCACTGATCAACGCCATTACTAGTAAGAAAAAAAAATTATAATAAAAATGCCATAAATATATCCCTTATTTTGTAGACGCTATAATTTTTGCGCAAACCAATCAATATGCACTTATTGCGATTTTTTCTTTTACCAAAAATATGTAGTAGAATACATTTTGGCCTAAACTGATGAAGATTTTTTTTTTTTTTGGGGGGGGGGGGGGGGGATATTTATTATAGCAAAAAGTAAAAAGTATTGTTTTTTTTTTCAAAATTGTCGCTCTTTTTTTGTTTATTGCGCAAAAAATAAAAACCGCAGAGGTGATCAAATACCACCAAAAGAAAGCTCTATTTGTGGGGAAAAAAAGGACATAAATTTTGTTTTAGATACAGCGTCGCACGACTGCACAATTGTCAGGTAAAGCGACGCAGTGCCGTATCGCAAAAAATGGCCTGGTCATTAAGGGGGTGTCCTTTTTTTGACAGCAGCAGCTTCTAAAGCTGCTGTATTTACACAGGAACTCCCTGCTGTCATTTTGACAGCCATTAGTGGCAAATGAGATGGGGGAACAGCAGTGAGGAAAAAGGACGGAATGTACTACACACACTCTGTTTACTCCCAGTGTGTACAACTGGATGGACGCTTTTACAAAGCTGCTAAAAGCTGGACGAATCCTCTGCAAAGTCTTTGTAAAAACTTGCTGTACACATTGTTCTTATACAAGCTACACTGGGAGAAGGAAAGGGAGGATCGGATTATTGGCTCCTAGGGGCAATACTGACAGTTCCACCCTCACATTTGGGTAAGATCTGGTCTATACTGGGCCACTTAATATCTTTTCACATTCATCCACTTACTGATGGGTTCCTGGCAACCAATAGAACAGCCGACGTCACAGCACTTCTTTGTCCCAGGACAATCCGAGTCTGCTTTACACTTCCTGGGGATGGGGCGCCTACATGCTACAAGGGTTCTAACCACGGGACAGGTGCCCGGTTTCCTCACCTCTGCAGGAAAAAAACATATTTATCATTAAAATTACTATTATTTTTACAGGTAGTTATATTTACCTAGCGCTTTACAGATACATTGTACATTCACATCAGTCCCTGCCCTCCAGGATATAACAAGGCAATAACTGTCTATACTGAGAATGAGTCTTTACAACCACTTTAACCCTACCTAAAACTCACATTTCTTTGGACATCAGGTGCTCTTTCCTATTTTCCAAATCTACATGTGGAAATGACTGTAAGGCAGAATCGGAAAAGGTAGCAGCCCAAGTCCCAAGAGAGTTCACCGCCACCATCCACCATTGGGGCATAACCTACTGGAAAGGGATTTCTTCCTACTCACCCACACAATTTCCCATCCATTACCAGTGACTGATCCAGTCAGTCCAGCGTGATCTCCAGGACAAAACAGTTACCACTGTAGCTCGTGTCTCTGCTTCTACTTCTAAGCCCCTCCACCAGTTTGTCTTTGCTCATCCCAAGACCATAGCAAGGGTGTTATCCACTCAATGTTTGACTCCTACAAATTTGTCTTTATTCTACATTATGGAGAACCATTAAGGCAGGGTGACACCTTTATTTGGCTTTCTATTGGCCATGGGAGTTAGGTGAAAATGGGACATGTAAAGGGAGCCTAAAGTGGAACTTCACCCAAAAGGGAAAGTTCCTCTCTTCCTCCTCTCCCCCCCCCCCTCCTCCTTAACATTTGGCACTTTTTTTTGGGGGGGGAGCGGGTACCTGATTTTGACAGGTATCCATTCCTCAACATCTGGTCAGATCTGCTGTTCCTAGTGATCAGGAACAGCGATCTCTCTCCTCCTCCAGTCAGTCCCCTCCCCCCACAGTTAGAAACACCTCCCTAGGGAACACTTAACCCCTTGATCGCCCCCTAGTGTTAACCCCTTCCCTACTAGTGACATTACAGTAATCAGTGGCTATTTTTAGCTCTGATCTCTGTATAAAGGTCACTGGTCCCAATAAAGTGTCAAAAGTGTCCGATCTGTCTGCCGCAATGTCGCAGTCCCACTGAAAATCGCTGGTCACCACCATTACTAGTAAAAAAAAAACAGAATAACAAAAATGCCTATTTCAACAAAATTCCCTATTTTGTAGACGCTATAACTTTTACGCAAACCAATCAATATGCACTTATTGCGATTTTTTTTTTTTACCAAAAACTATGTAGAATAATACATTTTGGCTTAAACTGATGAAGACATTTTTTAAAAAAATTTTTGGGGGGTATTTATTATTGCAAAAAGTAAACAATATTGTTTTTTTTTTCAAAATTGTTGCTCTTTTTTTGTTTATTGTGCAAAAAATAAAAACCGCAGAGGTGATCAAATACCTCCAAAAGAAAGCTCTATTTGTGGGGAAAAAGGACATCAATTTTGTTTTGGGTAAAGCGTCGCCCGACCGCCCAATTGTCAGGTAAAGCGGCGCAGTGCTGTATCGCAAAAAATGGACTGGTCATTAAGGGGGTAAATCCTTCCGGGGCTGAAGTGGTTAAGGTTGCAAGGGTTACATAGTTACATAGTGGGTGAGGCTGAAAAAAGACACAAGTCCATCAAGTCCAACCTATGTGTGTGATTTTATGTCAGTATTACATTGTATATCCCTGTATTTTGCTGTCGTTCAGGTGCTTATCTAATAGTTTCTTGAAACTATCAATGCCCCCCGCTGAGACCACCGCCTGTGGAAGGAAATTCCACATCCTTGCCACTCTTACAGTAAAAAACCCTCTACGTAGCTTGAGGTTAAACCTCTTTTCTTCTAAATTTAATGAGTGGCCACGTGTCTTATTAAACTCCCTTCCGCAAAAAAGTTTTATCCCTATTGTGGGGTCACCAGTAGGGATGAGCTTCGCGTTCGAGTCGAACCCATGTTCGACTCGAATATCGTCTGTTCGATCGTTCGCCGAATTACGAACGGTATGGGCTGTTCGCGCCAAATTCGTGTGGCGCGTCACGGCCCATAATTCACTGCGGCATCGCAGTGCATTGCTGGCTGATGATTGGCCAAGTATGCACTATGACCCGCATGCTTGGCCAATCACAGCGCCGTCAGTAGAGAGAGCTGTAATTGGTCAAAGCTAGGGTGGCTTTGGCCAATTATGGCTCAGGGGGTTTAGAACACGCCCCACACTATATAAGGCCGTCTGCACGGCGGGCCTGTGTAGTGTGTTCCGGCGTGCTTAGATTGAGAGAGAGAGAAACAGTGTCATTTCATTTGCGTTAGCTAGATTAGGCAGGACAGTCAGTGAGTTAGCTGCACTTACAGTGTATTGTGTATATATATGCATCCCAGGTGTTGTGTGTATATATATATATATATATATATATATATATATATATATATATACACTGTATTCAGTTTAGCTAGATCCGTTCCTGTTATCTTCCTACTGACAGGCAGGCTTGTCTTGTTACAGTATTTACAGCTACCTGAAGAAAGATGCTGGTGTTCTTTTGATCCTATTAGTACCACAGTCAGGCAGCTAGACTATTTACAGTTAGTGTAGTGCGTCCTCCTCACAGTGTTCAGTTAAGTACAAGTTAGTTTAGTGTGACCTCTGCACAGTGTTCAGCTAAAACTATAAGTTAGTGTAGTGCGTCCTCCTCACAGTGTTCAGCTAAAGCTACAAGTTAGTGTAGTGCGTCCTCCTCACAGTGTTCAGCTAAAGCTACAAGTTAGTGTAGTGTGTCCTCCTCACAGTGTTCAGCTAAAGCTACAAGTTAGTGTAGTGCGTCCTCCTCACAGTGTTCAGCTAAAACTACAAGTTAGTTTTTTGTGAGCTCTGCACAGTGTTCAGCTAAAGCTACCTGTAGAAGGTTGGTGGTGTTTTCCTGATCCTATCACTACCGAAGGCAGCTAAATAAGCTACAAGTTATTTTTTTGTGAGCTCTGCACAGTGTTCAGCTAAAGCTACCTGTAGAAGGTTGGTGGTGTTTTCCTGATCCTATCACTACCGCAGGCAGCTAAATAAGCTACAAGTTAGTTTTTTGCGAGCTCTGCACAGTGTTCAGCTAAAGCTACAAGTTAGTGTAGTGTGACCATTGCACAGTGTTCAGCTAAAGCTACAAGTTAGTGTAGTGCGTCCTCCTCACAGTGTTCAGCTAAAACTACAAGTTAGTGTAGTGTGACCTCTGCACAGTGTTCAGTTAAAGCTACAAGTTAGGGTAGTGCGTCCTCCTCACAGTGTTCAGCTAAAGCTACAAGTTAGTTTAGTGTGACCTCTGCACAGTGTTCAGTTAAAGCTACAAGTTAGGGTAGTGCGTCCTCCTCACAGTGTTCAGCTAAAGCTCCAAGTTAGTGTAGTGCGTCCTCCTCACAGTGTTCAGCTAAAGCTCCAAGTTAGTGTAGTGCGTCCTCCTCACAGTGTTCAGCTAAAACTACAAGTTAGTTTTTTGTGAGCTCTGCACAGTGTTCAGCTAAAGCTACCTGTAGAAGGTTGGTGGTGTTTTCCTGATCCTATCACTACTGCAGGCAGCTAAATAAGCTACAAGTTCGTTTTTTGCGAGCTCTGCACAGTGTTCACCTAAAGCTACCTGTAGAAGGTTGGTGGTGTTTTCCTGATCCTATCACTACCGCAGACAGCTAAATAAGCTACAAGTTAGTTTTTTGTGAGCTCTGCACAGTGTTCAGCTAAAGCTACCTGTAGAAGGTTGGTGGTGTTTTCCTGATCCTATCACTACCGTAGGCAGCTAAATAAGCTACAAGTTCGTTTTTTGCGAGCTCTGCACAGTGTTCAGCGAAAGCTACCTGTAGAAGGTTGGTGGTGTTCTCATACTACAGGCAGGCAGTTGATTTTGCTAGCTGCAGTATCAGTATCAGTATATATATATATATATATATATATATATATATATATATATATATATATATATATATATCCCAGCTTAGTGCAGCTACAGGCCATTAGTATGTCTGGAAGGCCAACAAGGAGAGGCAGGCAGTCACAAGCCAATAAAAGAGGGCAAGCAGGCTCTGTGTCTAGAGACAACAGTGCTGGTCATGGAAATGGTGCATCCTCATCAGCACGTGGCCGTGGGACACGCTTGGCCTTTTTTTCAACAGCTGGCCATGTTGAGCCGCAACATGCGGAAGACTTGGTCGAGTGGATGACCAAGCCGTCCTCATCTTCCTCATCCTCTCTCACCCATGCTCAGGGTACTTTGTCTGGCAAAGCAGCTGCCAACACGGCCTCTTCCATTGGCTCAATGGCATCAGTGACTCCTTCCCTAGCCCCACCATGTCCTCCTGAGGAGTCCCTCGAACTGTTTGACCACAGTGTTGGGAACATGCTCCAGGAGGATGCCCAGCGTTTAGAAGGCTCTGATGATGATACTGAGCTAGATGAAGGCAGTAATGTGAGCACGGACAGAGGGGGTGCCCAAGAAGGACAGCAATCTGGCAGTCATGCTCCCCCTGCTGCAGCATACTGCCAGGTTTGCTCCAGTGATGAGGAGGGAGGGGATGATGAGGTCACTGACTCAATGTGGGTGCCTGATAGGAGAGGGGAGGAGGAGGAAGAGGCACATCACCAACGAGGCAGGATGCCCTCCAGGGGCCAGCCTAAGGGCAGCACACTGACTGCATCACACCCCAAAGCTCCGCATGTGCAGGGCGCTGCTGTCTCTGCGCGTTATCCCAAAAGTTCTTTGGTGTGGGCCTTTTTTGAGACGAGTGCATCAGATCGCACCGCTGCTCTTTGCAACATATGTCTCAAGCGTATCTCGCGTGGCCAAAACATCTCCCGCTTGGGCACCACATGCTTGACCAGACATATGTTGACCTGCCATGCAGTTCGTTGGCAAGTGTATTTAAAAGACCCACACCAAAGAACAAAGAGGACCTCTCCTTGCTCCTCATCAGCTGAGATCTCCAACCCCACTATACCTTCAGTCCTCTCTGAGACCTGCACTGAGAGGAATGAAGGTGTAGAATTAGGTGTGTCAAAGTCAAGTACTTGTGGGCAATCTGCTTTCGGTACACCGACATCAGATTGTACCAGGCAAATTTCCCTGCCCCAGCTTCTGCACCACCGAAAGAAGTTCGCTCCCAGCCATCCACATGCCCAGCGATTGAATGCTAGCTTGGCAGAATTGCTAGCACTTCAACTGCTTCCTTTTCAGTTGGTAGACTCTGCCCCATTCCGTGAGTTTGTGGAATGTGTGGTTCCTCAGTGGCAGGTACCCAAACGCCACTTTTTCTCACGGAAGGCGATTCTGGCTCTCTACCGGCATGTGGAAGGCAATGTCTTGGCCTCGCTGGACAAGGCGGTCAGTGGTAAGGTGCATATTACCGCTGACTCATGGTCCAGCAGGCATGGACAGGGACGTTACCTAAGTTTCACCGCGCATTGGGTGACTCTGCTGGCAGCTGGGAAGGATGCAGGACAAGGTGCAGTAGTGCTAGAGGTTGTTCCGCCACCACGCCTCCAAAATGCCAAATGCCACTACTAATAATTGTGACACACCTCTCTCCTCCACCCCCTCCTCTTCTTCTTCCTCCATGGCCTCTTCCTGTGCTTTGTCCTCGGAACCAGCGGTGCTCCGTAGGCGTTCAAGGGGCTACGCAAGTATGCAGGCCAAAAGATGCCATGCAGTGCTTGAGCTGGTGTGCTTGGGGGACAGGAGCCACACTGGGGCAGAGGTTCTGTCAGCTCTGCAGGGGCAGGTTCAGAGGTGGTTGACGCCACGCCATCTTAAGGCAGGAATGGTGGTTTGCGACAATGGCACCAACCTCCTCTCTGCCCTCCGACATGTGCCCTGTTTGGCTCACGTCCTTAACTTGGTGGCCAGAGCTTGCACAGTATGCAATTGAGCTACTGGCCTGTCCTGCATCCGGCGTTCTTTCGGAACGCACATTCAGTGCTGCTGGAGGCTTTGTAACCAATCACAGGATGCGTCTGTCTACCGACTCGGTCGATCGACTGACCTTCATAAAAATGAATCAGTCTTGGATCACCACCAGCTACCAAGCACCTGATGCTGATGTAACCGAATCATTTTTTTTTAAATCTCAGATCCCTTCAAAGACTGCCTATGCTGATGCTGAGTGACTATCCTGAGTAATTATCCTCTTCATCCTCAATGATCACGCTGATAGCTTGTAAGAACATTTTTGGTTCTGGGCGCCACCACCAGTGCCTAAGGCCCAATTTTTCAGCCCCTGTTTAACAGGGGCATGTAATTACAATTTTTGATCCAATACTTTGCAGCAGGGCTCGTTTCTGCATTCCAACTAGAGTATCTGTGAGGGGTTGCAGTGTTGTGGCACCAGTGCCTAAGGCCCAATTTTTCATCCCCTGTTTAACAGGGGCGTGTAATTACAATTTTTGATGCAATACTTTGCAGCAGGGCTCGTTTCTGCGTTCCAACTAGAGTATCTGTGAGGGGTTACAGTGTTGTGGCACCAGTGCCTAAGGCCCAATTTTTCAGCCCCTGTCTAACAGGGGTGTGTAATTACAATTTTTGATGCAATACTTTGCAGCAGGGCTCGTTCCTGCGTTCCAACTAGAGTATCTGTGAGGGGTTGCAGTGTTGTGGCACCAGCACCAGTGTCTAAGGACCAATTTTTCAGTCCCTGTTCAACAGGGGCATGTAATTACAATTCTTGATCTAATATTTCACAGCAGGGCCAGTTTCTGTGCCCACAAAGAGCGAGTGAGGACTTACAGTGTTGTGGCACCAGCACCACCACCACCACCACCAAAGGCAACAACAACTAAGGCCCAAATTTCTGCTGAGCAGGCCCCTACTTTCAAACATCCAACTTACAAACGACTCCTACTTGCAAACAGAAGGAGACAACAGGAAGTGAGATTAAATGTACCCCTAGGAAGGGAAATTCTCTCCTATAAGAGTTAATATGGGAAAAACATGTCTCCTTTCCACTGATGCTTTATCACCAATCCTTGTTTCACTAAAAACTCCAAATTTTCAAAAAACATTTGTCATTGGGACAAAAAGTGAGGTGAAATCTTCTGAAGAGGAGCACAGGCAGCAAAACAAATGTCACAGGGGTGATAACCCTTCGCTATGTTTTCCAAAAAGCTTAAAATAGATTTTTTAGCTGGAGCTAAACACATTCAAAAGGTACCAGTTAAAAATTACAAACAGATTCTACTTAACAACAAACCTACAGTCCCTGTCTTGTTTGGACCGCCTGCATACTGCTGTTCAGAGTATAAAGGACCTTTCCTTTATTTTTTTAATTTGGGTGGGGGTTCCCGTTAATATCCATACAGGACCCAAAGGGCCTGGTAATGGACTGGAGGGTACCCTTGCCGTTTGTCTCACTGATTTTCATCCATTGCCAGGACCCGACATTACATTAAAGCGACAAGCAGTTTTAAATGTCTTTTTTTCCTTTAAAAATGTCATTTTGTGCAGGGACTGTTATAAGCACGGGAAACACGCGCCACTTTACAGGCATACTATAGACACCCCCCAGGTACAATATTTAAAGGAATATTTCATTTTTTTTTTTTAATTTAAGCATCATTAAAATCTCTGCTCCCGAAAAAACTGCCGTTTTTAAAAGTTTTTTTTGCATTGATACATGTCCCCTGGAGCAGGACCCGGGTCCCCAAACCCTTTTTAGGACAATACCATGCAAATTAGCCTTTAAAATGAGCACTTTTGATTTTGAACGTTTGAGTCCCATAGACGTCAACGGGGTTCTAACGTTCGTGCGAATTTTCGGTCCGTTCGCAGGTTCTGGTGCGAACCGGGTGGTGTTCGGCTCATGCCTAGTCACCAGTATTTGTAAATTGAAATCATATCCCCTCTCAAGCATCTCTTCTCCAGAGAGAATAAGTTCAGTACTCGCAACCTTTCCTCAAACCGAATATCCTCCAGACCCTTTATTAGCTTTGTTGCACTTCTTTGTACTCGCTCCATTTCAAGTACATCCTTCTTGAGGACTGGTGCCCAGAACTGGACAGCATACTCTAGGTGCGGCCAGACCAGAGTCTTGTAGAGCGGGAGAATTATCATTTTATCTCTGGAGTTAATCCCCTTTTTTTAATGCATCCCAATATTCTGTTTGCTTTGTTAGCAGCACCTTGGCATTGCATGCCATTGCTGAGCTTATCATCTACTCGGACCCCCAGGTCCTTTTCCATCCTAGATTCCCCCAGAGGTTCTCCCCCAGTGTATAGATTGCATTCATATTTTTTCCACCCAAATGCATTATTTTACATTTTTCTACATTGAACCTCATTTGCCATGTAGTTGCCCACCCCATTAACTTGTTCAGATCTTTTTGCAACGTTTCCACATCCTGCGGAGAAGTTATTGCCCTGCTTAGCTTAGTATTGTCTGCAAATACAGAGATTGAGCTGCTTACCCCATCCTCCAGGTCATTTATGAACAAATTAAACAGGATTGGTCCAAGCACAGAACCCTGGGGGACCCCACTACCCACCCCTGACTATTCCCAGTACTCCCCATTTATCAGCACCCTCTGAACTCGCCCTTGTAGCCAGTTTTCAATCCATGTACTCACCCTATGATCCATGCCAACGGACCTTATTTTGTACAGTAAACACAGTTTATACACCACATCTACAGGCCTTCCTTTATCAAGATGGCAACTCACCTCCTCATAAAAGGTTAATAGATAGAACAATTCTTCATGAATCCATGCTGATTACTGCTAAAGATGCCATTCTCATTATTAAAATCTTGTATATAGTCCCTTATCATCCCCTCCAAGAGTTTACATACTATTGTTGTTAGGCTAACTGGTCTGTAATTCCTAGGGATGTATTTGGGCCCTTTGTAAATATTGGTGCTACAGTGGCTTTTCTCCAATCAGCTGGTACCATTCCAGTCAGTAGACCGTCAGTAAAAATTAGGAACAATGGTCTGGCAATTACTTGACTAAGTACCCTCGGATGCAAGCCATCTGGTCCCAGTGATTTATTAATATTAAGTTTCCCAAGTCTAATTTTAATTCTGTCCTCTGTTAACCATGGAGGTGCTTCCTGTGATGTGTCATGAGGATCATTACTGAAGCCCCCCGATTCCCTTGTGAAGACTGAGGAGAAGAATAAATTCAATACCTTCGCCATCTTCCCATCCTTTGTAACCATATGTCCTTCCTCATTCTTTATGGGGCCAATATGGTCTGTCCTTCCTTTTTTTACTGTTTACATGCTTAAATAATTTCTTGGGATTTTTTTGCTCTTCTCCACTATGTGTCTTTCATGTTCTATCTTAGCCGTCCTTATTGCACCCTTACATTTCTTGTTGCATTCTTTATAAAGTCTGAATGCTGATGATGATCCCTCAACCCTGTATTTTTTGAAGGCCTTCTCCTTTGCTTTTATATGCATTTTTACATTGGAGTTAAGCCATCCAGGACTTTTGTTAGCTCTTTTAAATGTATTACCCAATGGAATGCATTGGCTAATGCCCTTATTTAATATGCTCTTAAAACAAACCCATCTCTCCTCCATGTTCTTTGTTCCTAAGATTTTATCCCAATGTATGCCTTCTAGCAAGGTTCATAGTTTAGGAAAGTTGGCTCTTTTGAAATTCAGTGTCTTTATATTCCCCTTATATTTCCTATTTGTGTGATTTATACTGAAGCCAATTGACCTGTGATCGCTGTTACCTAAATTGCCCCGTATTTCTACATCCGTGATCAAGTCTGTATTGTTGGTTATCAGTAGATCCAGTAACGCTTTATTTCTAGTTGGTGCATCTACCATCTGACCCATAAAATTGTCCTGCAAGACATTTAGGAACTGGCGAGCCATAGGGTGTTATGAGTGCTCCTTTCAGAGGACTAACAGAAATTATCCCTTTCATGACTTACTTCCAACAACTTGGTTTACTTCCTGCCTTTGAAGAGGAAGGGAGGTATCTGGGTTATGGTTGTCAGGGTGGTAAGTGTGGATTGGCTACATATACCACACACTTACCCCTTCTCTGTCATTCTGAATAAAGGGGACTTACAAATTATGTACACCTTTTCCTGTCATAGTCTTGTTTAATCTTCTCCTGCAACCAACTTGTTAAAAAAGTTGTATTATATGATTAAAAGGGTGTCTTTGGAGGCAGGAGGGGTGACTTTTGGACTCTGATTAATGGACGTCGTGTCAGTCCTGTGCCTCCTACCTTTGGTGCCTGTGCATATATACTGGCAGCCAGAGAGGCAGCATTTCTGTTCACCTTTACAATCCTGGTCAGTGTTGGATTGGTGACACTCCTTGGGTATCTCTTGCAGAGAGCAGGGAACAAAGGGTATTGGAAATATGGGACACAATAACAACAATGTGTAGGGTCATCTTATCTGTTTTCTTAAGCCCCTTTCACACTAGCGGTCTGATCGAGTCCACCTGTCCATTTTGTGGTAGGACCCGAAATGACCCTCCATTCTCCTCTATGGATTGGCGGGTGTACATGTACATGTGAGAAGGCTGGCCGGAATCCAGCCTGTATTTGTAGGAGGAGTCATATCCCTCCTCCTCTGTCTGATCGTGCATCACTTACTTCTCCCGGTACTCACGCTGGGCATCATCGGGGAGGGGGGGGGGTGCCCGCATTGGTTAGCTGTTTTAGTCCTGGAATGGATGGGCCGGGGGGTGCCAATAACGGGGGGGGCTGCTTGCAGCACAGCAGAGAATGCCATTTCAATTTAATTCAATTGTTCAAAGATTCATACCATACCCCTGTCAATTGGATCCATATCCACAAGCGGAACCCCTGTTTATGAACCCCTGCTCAAGTCTACCTTTAGTTTGCTTTCTACACAGTGTGTCACCAGATTCTCAGTAAATCCTAGTGAGGACATGTTTTGGCTTGATCTGTCCTGGCATGGCCCTGAGAGTCGGGAGAGCAAACCAGCTGAGCCTTGCTTGATAGTTCAGGCTACCTTGGGGTCACAAATCACTGGGGGGGATGCAGACCAGCAGTTGGGGGGGGGCTGATTGGTGGGGTTGCTCCGCTTCCATGGTCATTTCATGATTCATGCCTCACAGCATTTTCTGTCATATCGGTTCTGTCTTTAGCGTGTTCTGTCATAGCGTTTCTGTCATTAGCGGTTCTGTCATAGTGTTTCTGTCATTAGCGTTTCTGTCATAGCGGTTCTGTCTTTAGCATGTTCTGTCATAGTGGTTCTGTCATTAGCGTGTTCTGTCATAGCAGTTCTGTCATTAGCATGTTCGGTCATATTGGTTCTGTCATTAGTGTGTTTTGTCATAGCAGTTCTGTCATTAGCGTGTTCTGTCATTAGCGTGTTCTGTCATAGCTGTTCTGTCATTAGAGTGTTCTGTCATAGCGGTTCTGTCATTAGTCTTTCTTCTGATTAATTCTGTTGTGCATGTTAATCTGATCTTTCTGTTCCAGCATGACTGTGCCCGTGTGCACAAAGCCAGCTCCACTAAGACATGGTTTGACCAGTCTGGTGTAGAGGAAATTGAATTTCCTGCACAGATCCCTAACCTAAACCCTACTGAACACCTTTGGACTTCAACACTGCTGAACATTTTTTGGACCTCAGCTGTACTGAACACCTTTGAGCTTGATCCCTACTGAACATGTTTAGACCTTTTGACCTCTACTCTACTGAACTCCTTTGCACCGCAACCCTACTGAATGCCTTTGGACCGCAACCCTACTAAAGTCCTTTGTACTTCAACTCTACCGAAGTCCGACTCCTTTGTACCTCAACCCTACTGATCACATTTAGACTTCAACCTTAAGATACATCTTTGGAGGTCAACTCTAATAAAAGCTTTTGGACCTCAACCCTACTGAACACCTTTGGACCTCAACCTTTCTGAACACCTTTGGACCTTAACCCTACTGAACACCTTTGGACCTTAACCTTACTGAATACCTTTGGACCTCAACCCTACTTTAACACTTTTGGACCTCAACCCTAATGAAGTCCTTTGTACCTCAAACCCTACTGAACACAATTGGACTTTTACCCTGTGGTACATGTTTGGACCTTAACCCTAACAAATGCCTTTGGATCTCAACCCTACTAAACACCTTTGGATCCCAACCCTACTGAACAGTGAACACCTTTGGACCTCAACCCTACTGAACACATTTGGACTTCAGCCCTTCTGACCTGCTTTGGACCTCAACCATATTGAACACCTTTGGACCTCAACCCTATTGAATACCTTTGGACTTCAACCCTACTGAACTGCTTTGGACCTCAACCCTATTGAACACCTTTGGAGCTCAACCCTATTGAACACCTTTGGACCTCAGCCCTACCTTAACACTTTTGGACCTCAAACTTACTGAACACCTTTGGACTTTAACCCTGTGTTACAATCCTAACAAATGCCTTTGGTTCTCAACCCTACTAAACACATGACCTCACAAATGGGCACAAATTCCCACAGATCCGCTCCTAAATCTTGTGGATAGCCATCCAAGAACAGTGGAGGCTGTTATAGTAGTGAAGGGGGGCCAACTCTATATTAACCACTTGACCACTGGGCACTTAAACCCCCTTAATAACCAGACCAATTTTTAGCTTTTGGTGCTCTCACATTTTGAATGACAATTACTCAGTCATGCAACACTGTTTCCTGACGCATCATGGCAGCACACACAATGGGTTGTGACTCCACCTCCACAACCTGATAAGACTGGTTAGCTATAAGTTTTGAAGAGGAGCCTACCTCTGTATTCTCCTTTTTTTCCTCACCTAGATGGTTGGACCGGTAAAAGCTGGAAACCGCCTTACCGCATCGCCCCCGCTAGGTTCAGCCTCTCCTAGTTGGAAGCCCTAGCTGTACAGTCTCTAAAAGAGCTTTATGCAGGGAAAACCCCACTCTGGTGGTGTCAGTGGTTAAAGAAAAAAGAAATCAACAATCAAACATTTTTTCCCTTACAAACCTTAAACAGGTTTTGGTGATATCTGCAGCGGCCTCCAGGTACTGTCTTTCCTTTCATGGAGGCCGCTGCTCCAGCAGACCATCCACGTGCTACAAGGTAAGGGGGGCAGATATTAGGTAAGTAGTGAAGAGGAGTAAAAGAGAGCCTTGCCACTGATGCTATATCATTTTGATAGCTCTGGCAGATCATCAAGGTCAACGCACTCCAAACGCAGGGACCGTTCACCTTCAAAACATTCCCAGTCCAGGAGAAGTAGGTCAAGAACCTCATCACGTCACCATAGAGATGAGACTTCATCCCGTCAACCTCACAATGACCAACGTACCCATCCTGCAGCCAATGCCTGCTGGGTCTGCGGGGCAGTAGCACTTCCCGTTAAACTAGTCTGCCAAGTCTGTTTTGAAGAAGCAACTTGGGAAAAAGAATTGGATGCAAGGTAAGCATCCAATATAATAAGAGAATCAGTGAAAGAATCGATCATGCAAGTGGCAGCTCACGAATCCATCAGACAGTCTTCAGTGGCCTCAACCTCTTATACACCTCAGGATCTCTCCCCATCAGCCTTTCAAACTCTGTAGGAAGAGTCCCCAGAAGAAGACGAGATACTAATACCCACTTCATTTGATTTTGCGCTTATAGATCTCTTCGCAAAATCAGTGAAGGAGGCCATCGGGGGGGAGGGGATGAAGGAGGCACCACGCAAGTTAAGAAGATATTTTCCTAACCTAAAAAAGGATCCTGAAACCTTTCCTTTTATTGAAGAGCTGGAGGAGTTAATAAAGGATGAGTGGCAGAAACCAGATAAAAAAACTGGTCTAAACAACAGAATAGCGAAACTCTACCCATTAAGGGAACCAATGGTAAATCCTCTAATTTCAGCCCCTGTAGTAGATTCCTCATTAATGCGTTTGGCCCAACATGTAACCCTCCCGATCGAGGATGCTGTAACCTTTAGGGATGTGATGGATCGAAAGATGGACCTCTACCTTAAGAAAGCCTATTCAGCAGCAGGAGGAGCATGCAGACCAGTGATCACTCTGCCAGTGGTCGGCAGAGCAATTACCTGTTGGGCAGCCAACATTGAAAAATTGCTGCTGGAAGCGGCAGACCAGGAAAAGATCATATCAGCTATGCAAGAACTCTGGCAGAAGACTTTGTGGCTGAAGCAGCCGTTGATATCATAAGATCTTCAGCAAGAGCGATGTTGGCTTCAGTGATGTCAAGGAGGGCACTCTGGTTAAAACCATGGGTCGCAGATGCAACCTCTAAATCTACCTGGTGTAGGATTCCCTACGACGGCACCAACTTATTCGGTCCTAAACTGGATACAGCGATTTCAAAGGTTACGGGAGGGAAGTCTGGCCTCATCCCTTCCGATAGAAGACCCAAACAACAAAGAAATCCTCCATTTAGATGCCAGTTGCCAGAAAGATACCGAGAGGCAAGATCTTACAAACCAGGGAGGGAATTCAAGCAGAATTGGTGAAACCCCCAATCGTCCTTTGTGAGGGTGCAGAAACCGAAAATCCCCAGTTCAGGAGAACAGCAGAAGTCTTTTTGATGGTGCACATGCCCAGTCCACGTTAGTAGGAGCGAGGCTGAGGCAATTTACTCAGACATGGGCAAATCAAATAAAAGATTCCTGGACGATTTCTACCATCCAGGAGGGTCACAGATGGTCCTTCAAACACAAGCCTCCCAAAGACCACTTCAGACCGACCAGAACACCATCTTCTCTACCAAAACGAAAGATCCTGACCAGTTATATTCAAGAACTGTCACAAAAACAAGCAATCATAGAAGTTCCTCGGGAGCAGAGGGGCTTAGGATTTTACTCTCCGCTTTTTCTGGTGGCAAAAAAAACGGGAGATCTGAGGCCAGTGCTAGACTTGAAAGATCTAAACGAAACAATTTCAGTCAAATCCTTCAAGATGGAGAGTCTCCAGTCCATATTACTAGCAATAGGAACAATGGACTGGATGCTCTCGATCGATTTGTCCGATGCCTATCTGCATATACCGGTGCATCAGACCTTCCAGAAATACCTACGCTTTGCAATAGGTCATCAGCATTTTCAGTTCCAAAGCCTTCCGTTTGGGATATCGACGGCTCCCAGAACCTTTACGAAGGTCTTACTACCGATCATAGCACTCCTAAGAGAAAAAGGGCTAAGGGTCTCGACGATATCATCCTTCTGGCCGACAGCCAACAATTTTCCATCCAACATCGAGCAATTTTAATTTTCATACTTCAACAGTTTGGCTGGGTAATAAATTGGAAAAAGAGCAGTCTAGTCCCAACGCAAAGAATGATCTTCTTAGGCGCAGAATTAGACACCAACTCCAATACGGTGGGGCTACCTCAAGAGAAGATAAGGCCATTGATTCACAAGATAAAGAACCTTTTGGCGGCAGAACATCTTTCTGCCAGATTGTGTCTGAGCATCCTGGGCTCGATGTCCTCAACCTTCCTAATGGTCCAGTGGTCCCAGTGGAACTCAAGAGTCTTTCAAAACGCATTCCTGTCTCAATGGAATGGGTCTTCAATGAAACAGCGAATATTCACCAGCCAGGCAGTAAAAAGATCAGCTTGGTGGTGGACACGAGTCAGCAATCTGACACGCTGTCGTCCCATAGTTCCTCCATTGCCAGAAATAGCCACGACAGATGCCAGCCTCCAGGAATGGGGAGCACATTACCAACATCATGGAACCGGGGCGCTGGTCTTTCCGCCCACAGGGCATAGTCTCAAATGTCCTGGAGCTCAGAGCCGCCTGGCAGGCCATTCTAACATTCAGACCGTTCCTGGCAGGGAGCAGTGTCCTCTTACGTATGGACAATACGGTAGTGGTAAACTACATCCACAAACAGGGAGGTACCAGGAGCAGAACGCTCATGAAAGAAGTACGACCCATACTCGAGTGGGCTCAGGTTCACCTTACGGACTTGAAGGCGACCTACGTTCCAGGTATACAAAACCAACTAGCGGACGACCTGAGCAGGATATTTGTGTCAAACAACGAGTGGTCTCTCAGTCCCCAAGCCTTTGCTCTCATCACCCACAAATGGGAAATTCCCGATATAGATCTAGCGGCAACCCCAGAGGACAAGTGTCTCCGATTCTCAGCGAGGAACGACTATCCGACAGCAGCAGGGATCGATTGCCTTCACCACCCATGGGAATTCCACCTAGGCTATATCTTTCCTCCGATTCCCCTAATAGCCAGATTTCTGGCCAGGTTGAGGAACTCAACATTCACGGTCATAGCAGTGCTGCCCTTCTGGCCAAGGAGGCCGTGGTTCACGACCATATTACAGTTAAACACAGAGGAACCACTTCCGCTCCCATTGAGCCCGGATCTGCTCTCTCAGGGTCGATTCCTGCACCCGTCACCAGAACGTTTACACCTAACGGCATGGAGGTTTAAAGGGAAAGGCTGCTGGATAAAGGATGTTCACTCTGACCACGCTACAACAGGCCAGGAAAAGATCAACAAATGGCACGTACAATAGGATCTGGAAGAGATTTACCGCATTTGCCCAGCAACGTTCTTGGGATCCGCTCTGTCTATCATATTTTGGAGTTCTTGCAGCTGGGCCTAGAAAAGGGCCTGGGTGCAAGCACTCTTAAAGTACAGGTCTCTGCACTTTCCACAATGATGGGAACTAGATGGGCGCTAGACCCGCTCATAGTTCAGTTCCTAAAAGCATGCATAAAAATAAGGCCACCCAGGAAACCAGTCTTTCCAACCTGGGACTTGTCCACCGTTCTAGAAGCTCTATCAAAAGAACCTTTCTTTCCCCTGGAGTCAATATCCTTATGGGACCTGACGATCAAACTATAGTTTCTGATCGCAATAATGTCTGCCAAAAGAGTCTCAGAGATACATGCCCTATTAATTAAAGAACCACATCTAGTCCTTTATCCAGATAGAGTTGTCCTCAGGCCCTCAGAGCAATTTATACCCAAAGTGGCGTCTTCCTTCCTTTTTAACTCGGAAATCAATCTTCCAGTTTTCCGCTCTAATAAAGGTCATTCACACACCTTGTATGTCAAATCTACCATTGTTTCCTACCTTAAAGCAACTGAACCGTTCAGGAAGGTTGAAAACCTCGTAGTCATTCCGCATGGCCCAAGAAAAGGGCAAGCAGCTTCCCCAAGGACAATAGCGACTTGGTTGATTAAAATCATCAAGAGGACGTACATTATACAATCACTCCCAATACCGGACGGTCTTAAAGCCCACTCGACCAGAGCAGTGGCCACCTCCTGGGCAGTGTACTGCAGAGTGTCAGCGGAAACTATTTGCAAGGCAGCAACTTGGTCTTCTAAAACCACGTTTATGTCACACTACAGAATAGATCCGGCTCAATTAACTACGGTTGAGTTCGGAAGATCAATCATTCAATCTAATTCCTCTATACCTTGTACCTGAGTAAATAAAATGCTCTAAAAGCACCCACCCATGTAGCGAGTTATTTCACATTGTGTGTGCTGCCATGATGCGTCAGGAAAATGGAAAATTGTATACTTACCTTCCGTAATTTTCCTTTCCTGACGCATCCCATGGCAGCACACAGAATCCAACCCTTCTAAGGTGAATAGTTACTGAGAATACAGAGGTGGGCTCCTCTTCAAAACTTATAGCTAACCAGTCCTATCAGGTTGTGGAGGCGGAGTCACAACCCATTGTGTGTGCTGCCATGGGATGCGTCAGGAAAGGAAAATTACGGAAGGTAAGTATACAATTTTCCGTTATCTATATGAAATTTTTGTCCTTTTTTTCACACAAATAGAGCTTTCTTTTGGTGGTATTTAATCACCGCTGGGTTCTTTATTTTTTGCGCTATAAAAGAGAAAAGACCGAAAAATCTGTAAAAAAAATGCATTTTTCTTCGTTTCTGTTATAAAATTTTGAAAATTAGTAATTTTTGTTCATATATTTTGGCCAAAATTTATACCGCTACATATCTTTGGTAAAAATAACCCAAATTAGTGTATATTATTTGGTCTTTGTGAAAGTTATAGCGTCCACAAGCTATGGTGCCAATATCCGAAAATTGATCACACCTGAATTACTGACGGCCTATCTCATTTCTTGAGACGCTAACATGCCAGAAAAATACAAATTCCCCCCAAATGACCCCTTTTTGGAAAGAAAACATTCCAAGGTATTTAGAAAGATGCATGGTGAGTTTTTTGAAGTTGTAATTTTTTCCCACAATTCTTTGCAAAATCAAGTTTTTTTTTTCTTTTTTTTTTTTTCACAAAATTGTCATATTAGCAGGTTATTTCTCACACACCGCATATGCATACCACAAATTACACCCCAAAACACATTCTGCTATTACTCCAGAGTATGGCGATACCACAAGTGTGATGCCGCGTACACACGGTCGGACTTTTCATCTACAAAAGTCCGACAGCCTGTCCGACAGACTTTCGGCGGACTTTCGGCGGACTTGCGGCGGACTTGCGGCAGACTTTCTAACGAACAGACTTGCCTACACACGACCACACAAAAGTCCGACGGATTCGTACGTGATGACGTACACCGGACTAAAATAAGGAAGTTGATAGCCAGTAGCCAATAGCTGCCCTAGCGTGGGTTTTTGTCCGTAGGACTAGCATACAGACGACCGGACTTCGGGGTCCGTCGTAGTTACGACGTAAAGATTTGAAGCATGTTTCAAATCTAAAGTACGTCGGATTTGAGGCTAAAAAAGTACGTTGAAAGTCCGGAGAAGCCCACACACGATCGGATTACCAGCCAGCTTTAGTCCGTCAGCGTCCGTTGGACTTTTGTAGCTGAAAAGTCCGGCCGTGTGTACGCGGCATGAGACTTTTACACAGCGTGGCCACATACAGAGGCCCAACATGCAGGGGAGCACCTTCAGGTGTTCTGGAGCACCCAGGCCAATTCTGACATTTCTCTCCTACATGTAAAAATCATCATTTATTTGCTAGAAAATGACATAGAACCCCAAAATATTATATATGTTTTTTAGCAAAGACCCTAGAGAAAACAATAGCGGTCATTGCAACTTTTTATCTCGCACAATATTTGCGCAGCAATTTTTCAAACGCGTTTATTTTTGAAAAAAGACTGTTTTGTGCTTTAAAAAAAACCAAAACAGTAAGGTTAGCCCAATGTTTTTGCAAAAAGATGAAGTTACGCCGAGTAAATAGATACCTAACATGTCATCCTTCAAAATTGCACACGCTTGTGGAATGGCGCCAAACTTCGCTACTTAAAAATCCCCATAGGTGATGCTTTAAAATTTTTTACTGGTTACAAATTTTGAGTTACAGAGGAGGTCTAGGGCCAAAATTATTGCCCTCGCTCTACCGATCGCAGCGATACCTCACATGTGTGGTTTGAACATCGTTTTCATATGTGGGCGGGACTTACGTATACGTTCACTTCTGCATGCGAGCACGCGGACAGGGGCGCTTTCAAATTTTTTATTTTTTTTTATTGTTCATTTTACTTTATTTATTTTAGTTTGACACTTTTTTCAAAAAAAAACATTTTTTCATCACTTTTATTCCTATTACAAGGAATGTAAACATCCCTTGTAATAGGAATATGGCATGACAGGTCCTCTTTACAGTGAGATATGGGGTCAATAAGACCCCACATCTCACCTCTAGGCTGTGCCTGAAATTAAAAAAAAAAAAACGATCCTGGCTTCGATCGTAGCGGTGAGTCGGTAGAAGCACCGGAGGGCGGCGGGAGGGGGGACGTCCCCTCTCACCTCCCGTAAGAACGATCAAGCAGTGTAACAGCCGCTATGATCATTATTATGGTGTAGGGAATCGCCGGCTGAAAAAGCTGATATCTGAATGATGCCTGTAGCTGCACCCATCATTCAGATATCCCCGCACAAATTCAAGGACGTCGTATGACGACAGGCGGGAAGTGGTTAAAACGCTTTTTTTTTTAAACACAAAGTTGTCCATTTATACAATATTTCTAACACAGCATGTACATACCAAAAATGACACCCCAAAATAGATTCTCCTACTCCTCCTGAGTACGGCGATACCACATGTGTGAGACTTCCACAGCCTGGCCACATACAGAGGCAGAGTATGGATGAGCATGGCTGGGTATCACAGAGCATGGCTGGGTATGGCTGAGCATGGCTGGGTATTGCAGAGTATCGCCGAGTATGACTGGGTATGGCAGAGTATAGCTGGGTATCACTGAGTATTGCAGAGTATGGCTGGGTATTGCGGGGTATTGCAGAGTATGGCAGAGTATTGCAGGTTATGGCAGAGTATTGCAGATTTTTTGTGGGGTATTGCAGAGCATGGCTGGGTATGGCAGAGTATGGCAGAGTATGGCTGGGTATCACAGAGTATTGCAGAGTATGGCTGGGTATTGCGGGGTATTGCAGAGTATTGCGGGATATTTCGGGGTATTGCAGGGTATGGCAGAGTATTGCGGGTTATTTCGGGGTATTGCAGGGTATGGTAGAGTATTGCGGGGTATTGCAGAGTATTGCGGGGTATTGCAGGGTATGGCAGAGTATTGCGGGGTATTGCAGAGTATCGCGGGGTATTGCGGGGTATTTCGGGGTATTGCAGGGTATGGCAGAGTATTGCGGGGTATTTTGGGGTATTACAGGGTATGGCAGAGTATTGCGGGGTATTTCAAGGTATTGCAGAGTATGGCAGAGTATTGCGGAGTATTGTGGGGCATTGCAGAGTATTGTGGGGCATTGCAGAGTATTGTGGGGCATTGCAGAGTATTGTGGGGTATTGTGGGGCATTGCAGAGTATTGTGGGGTATTGTGGGGCATTGCAGAGTATTGTGGGGCATTGCAGAGTATTGTGGGGCATTGTAGAGGGCATTGCAGAATATTGTGGGGTAATGTGGGGCATTGCAGAATATTGTGGGGCATTGCAGAGTATTGTGGGGCATTGTAGAGGGCATTGCAGAGTATTGTGGGGCATTGCAGAATATTGTGGGGTATTGTGGGGCATTGCAGAATATTGTGGGGTATTGTGGGGCATTGCAGAGTATTGTGGGGCATTGCAGGCCATGCAGAGTAGTGAGGGATGGCTGAGCATGGGTGGATGGATGGCTGGATGTCTCTGTGCAGCGCTGTGGGCACTACAGATGCAGCCCACAGCACTGCTACCATCCATCCATCCCCCTCTCCACTCACAGTGTACCGTTCGGTACACAGGAGGGGAGGAGAGGAACCGGCGTCATCAGATGACGCCGGTTTGTTTACATGTGATCGCTCCGTTATTTGACGGAGCGATCACATGGTAAACGGCCGCGATTAGCGGCCATTTACCGAGATCCGTGATGCAGAGGACCCGGCGGTCACGGATGCTCTCGAGTGCACGCCCTAGGGGACGCGCGAGAGAAATTCTGGGAGGACGTCCCTGGACGCCCTCCCAGAGTTAAGCAACCGCCCTGTAGCCGTCATTTGGCTATGGGCCGGTTGTTAAGTGGTTAATAACCATGCTTTTGCAATGAAATGTCCAACAAGTTTATATATGCGTGATGATCAGGGGTCCACAAACTATGGGCCATATAGTGTACAGTTCCTGCATGTTATAAGTGGTGAAACAGGTTGTGGCAATGGATGGGGGAGCTAAAGGTATCCTCTTCATATTTTGGACTTTTAGTTACATATTCATGTTTTTGTTTTTTTTTTATCGATATTTATTCGCTCTTAGGGATTTATTTATCAATGTTTTCACCCAAGAGTCATGCAACTTTCTCCAAAGATTCACCAGCTTTTAAATAAAATGTATATTAATAATAGTGTGTGTGTGACTGTGGGTGGACATTAGAGTGTAAGCTCCTCTGGTACAGATTGATGTGACTGGCTCGGTGGTCTCTGTACAGCACTATGGTATATGCCAGAGCTATTTAAATGTATACTAATACTAGTGTGTGACTGAAGAAACATTAGAGTGTAAGCTCCTCTGATAGAGACTGATGTGAGTGGCTCAGTGTTCTTTGTACAGCACTATGGTATATGTCAGAGCTATATAAAAGTATACCGTATATACTCAAGTAAAAGGCGAGTTTTTCAGCACATTTTTTTTGTGTTGAAAGTGCCCCCCTCGGCTTATACTCGAGTCAAGCACTTTTCTGGTGCAAAGAATTATTATTATTATTATTCAGGATTTATATAGCGCCAACAGTTTACGCAGCGCTTTACAATATAAAAGGGAGACAATACAGTTATATTATAATACAATACAATACAATAGGATTAAGAGGGCCCTGCTCAGAAGAGCTTACAATCTAATAGGGTGGGGCAGATGGTACAAAAGGTTGTAACTGTGGGGAATGAGCTGGTGGAAGTGGTAGGAGATTAGTTGGAGACGTGATAGGCGTTCCTGAAGAGATGAGTTTTCAGGGATTGCCTGAAGGTAGCAAGAGTAGGGGATAGCCGGATAGATGGAGGTAGCGAGTTCCAGAGGATGGGAGAGGCTCTGGAGAAATCCTGGAGACGAGCATGGGAGGAGGAGATGAGAGAGCTTGAAAGCAGGAGGTCTTGAGAAGAGCGGAGAGGACGATTTGGGTGATATTTGGAGACAAGATTAGTGATGTAGCTTGGGGCAGAGTTGTGAATGGCTTTGTATGTTGTGGTTAGAATTTTGAATTTAATTCGCTGGGTGATTGGGAGCCAGTGTAGGGATTGAAGTAGAGGGTTGGCAGACACTGAGCGGTTGGTAAGGTGGATAAGTCTGGCAGCAGCATTCATGATAGACTGAAGAGGGGATAGCCTATGGAGCGGTAGGCCAATGAGAAGGGAGTTGCAATAGTCAAGGCGAGAGATAACAAGGGAGTGAATGAGGAGCTTGGTGGTTTCATTTGTTAAAAAAGGGCGAATTTTAGAGATGTTACGGAGGTGAATTCTACAAACTTTTGACAGTGATTGGATTTGAGGCTGAAATGACAAGTCAGAGTCTAGGATTACACCGAGTACCCTGGCGTGAGGGGAGGGACTGATGGTTGCATTGTTGATTTTGACGGAAAAGTCATGGAGGGGGGCACGGGCGGGGGGGAATATTAATAGCTCAGTTTTAGAGAGATTTAGTTTAAGGAAGTGGTGCGACATCCATGCTGATATGTCAGTTAGTAAGTTAGTAATGCGAGAGGAGACTGAAGGAGTGAGGTGAGGAGTAGACAGATAGATTTGGGTGTCATCAGCGTATAAGTGGTATTGGAAGCCGTGGGCAGTTATTAGGTGACCAAGGGAGGAGGTGTAGATAGAGAAGAGAAGGGGTCCAAGAACCGAGCCTTGGGGGACCCCCACAGAAAGGGGCAATGGAGAGGAGGAGACAGAGTTGTAGGTGACACTGAAGGAGCGCTGTGATAAATAGCCAGAGAACCAGGATAGAGCAGAATCTCGGAGGCCAAGGGAATGTAGTTTATTGAGAAGGAGCGGGTGGTCAACAGTATCAAAGGCTGCAGAGAGGTCAAGTAGTAGGAGTATGGAGTACTGGCTGTTGGTTTTAGCAGTTAGTAAATCGTTAGTGAGTTTTAGTAAGGTAGTTTCCGTGGAGTGCTGCGAGCGAAAGCCAGACTGTAAGGGGTAAGAAGGTTATTTTCATTGAGGTAGGAGCTAAGACGGTTGTAGACTAAGCGTTCTAGAAGTTTAGAGGTGAATGGGAGTAATGAGATGGGTCTTAAGTTGTTCAGGTCGGTAGGGTCCAGTGAGGGCTTTTTAAGAATGGGAGTGATCTGTGCATGTTTTAGAGGGGAGGGGAAAATGCCACTAGAAAGGGAGAGATTGAAGATGTGGGTGAGGGAGCATAGGATAGAAGAAGAGGGTGACCGTAGTAGTTGTGAGGGAACAGGATCCAAGGGACAATTGGTTAGGTGGGCATTCGAGAAAATTTTTGTAACCTCTTCCGTAGTAGCCAATTCAAAAGAGGAGAGGGTTGAATGTGCTGCTGGGCAAGGTATGATGGGTGGGGAAGATGTACGCACAGTGGAGATGTCCTCACGAATTGCATTGATCTTGTCTTTGAAGTGATTGGCAATCTCTTGGGCAGTGAGTGAGTTAGTGGGTAGAGGGGGTGGTGGACGAAGCAGAGAGTTAAAGGTTGAGAAGAGCCGACGGGGACTGGATGACAAGGAATTAATAAAAGAGACAAAGTAGGCTTGTTTGGCAGCATGGAGGCATGAATTGTATTTTAGAAGGGCAGATTTATATAGGGTGAAGTCTTGCAGGCATTTGGTTTTACGCCACAGTCGTTCAAGAGCACGGCAATGTCTCTTGAGATTTCTAGTGTTGTCAGTTTGCCAGGGTTGTAACGGTCGGGGCCTAATTCTGCGTGTGGTTAGGGGAGCAAGTGCATCTAGTGATGATGAGAGTGAACTGTTGTAGACAGAAGTGGCCAGGTCAGGACAGGACAGGGGAGAGATTATGTCATATAGGTTGTCAGTAGCAGAATAGAGAAGAGAAGGGTTAAAGTGGCGAAGGTTTCTACAAGTAATTGTTTGCTGCTTGGAGGGATGGGTGGTTGGAGGCAAGGATACAGTGAAAGTAATGAGGTTGTGATCAGATAGAGGAAAGGGGGTGTTGGTGAGGTTGCCAGGGTTGCAGAGATGGGAGAATACAAGGTCAAGGGTATTACCATTGGAGTGAGTGGAAGTATGTGTCCATTGGGTTAGGTCAAAAGATGAGGTTAAGTTGAGAAGTTTAGCTGTAGTTGGGCTGTTGACATTGACAGGAATGTTAAAGTCACCAAGAATAATGGTGGGTATTTCAGAGGAGAGAAAGTAGGGTAGCCAAGCAGCAAAGTCATCAAGGAAGCGTGATGCCGGTCCTGGAGGCCTATAAATTGCTGCAATCCTCAGGGAAATGGGAGAAAACAGACGAATACAGTGCATCTCGAAAGAAGAGAGGGATAGAGAGGGAGGGACAGTAAGGACTTGGAAGGTGCTTTGTGGGGACAGAAGGAAGCCAACTCCACCTCCTTTCTGTCTGTTGGGTCTGGAGGAGTGAGTCCAATGGAGACCACCATGGGAGAGGGCAGCAGGAGAAGCCGAGTCAAAATTTTGCAGCCAGGTTTCTGTTATGGCCAGTATGTTCAAGCCATGAGAGATGAAGAGGTCATGTACAGATGTTAGCTTGTTACAGATGGAGCGGGCGTTCCACAGGGCACATGAGATTGGTGGGGTGCTTTGAGGAAGTAGGGGGATAGAAATTAAACTGAGTGGATTGCGATGGTTGCCAGAGGGGGAGGGGTATTGGATATGTGGCTTGCATTTGGAAAATGGCGGACCAGGATTAGGAGAAATATCACCTGAGACTAGGAGAAGGAGGAGGGTGAGGAAGGCAAGGTGGGAGTGGGATGTGCATGAGCGCACGTGTCTAGTGGCCCTGGTGTTTATGTCAGCATGTGCGTGCAGCAAATGCAGGAGATGATGGGTGCCATAGTAGGGAGAGGGTAGGAGTGAGGGTGATATGTGCATGCTGCAGGGAAGAGAGGAGGGGTAGAGTAAAGATAATTTGAGGATAGAAGACACCAATGTGAGAAGGAAGAGAATAAGGAGCATGTTAGTGGCTAGAGAGTGGGAAACTAACCTAATATAAAAATAAATTTCAAAGTTGGTTTGCTTGTCGTCTTGCAGAGTGGAGCAGAGTTCCTGTTGTTCATGCAGCTTTATTTATCCTGCTTTCGTTCAACTGCGTCGGTGAAACTGCGCATCACTCGTGACAGAGCCACTCAGGAAAGAGCCATGATGTCTGCGCCATGCCCCTGTCTGCGCCACCCCATAAGCTGCCATAAATTTATAGACAGCCTAAGCTGGGATGCATTTCTCAGTTGGTCATTATTGGGTCTGATGTGAGACACCTGAATATGGGGAGGAGATGGCCAGGGCCAGGCCAGACACAGGCTAGGGTCGTAAAGCTAATTACCTCTCTTGATCACTCAAGCCACATGGAGTTGAGAATCAATCACCAGTAATATTGCTATTGCAGTGTGTTTGTTATAGAGCTAGCAGTAAATATGGAAGTTTAAAGATATGGCAGCAGGAGACAATTACCAAAAATATTAATAGCAGACTCAGCAAAGCCAGTTCAGTAGGGATGTACAGTTGGATAGGAGATAGGAGAATGATATTTTCCGAATTTAATTTGGGGCCCCGTATCTCAGGGCCACTTGGTGCTAGGAACCCCAACTCAGTGGAACTAGCACTACAACATATCCAAAGCTGGGGTTCCTAGCACCAAGTGACCCTGAGATATAGGGCCCCAAAGTCGGTTCAGAAAATGTTAGAAAAGGTGCTTGACACTTTCCGAACCGATTTTGGGGCCCCATATCTCGAGGCCACTTGGTGGTAGGAACCCCAGCTGTCCATCTGCAGCAATGTAATTTCGGGACCCTTTGGGTTCAGAGACCCCAAATTTTGGCTGCAGCTAGGGGGCATCTAGGAACCCTTAACTACCGAGTTTGAAGTTCGGAGGACCTATGGCTGCAAATGGGCACAGTGAGGCTGCAAATGGGCATTGTTGACCCTCTTTTCCACTTACAGTAGCTGCGCATTTCTCACCCTAGGCTTATACTCGAGTCAAAAAGTTTCCCAGCTTTTTGTGGTAAAATGAGGTGCCTCGGCTTATATTCGGGTCGGCTTATACTCGAGTATATACGGTAATAATAGTGTGTGACTGTGAAGAGACATTAGAGTGTAAGCTCCCCTGGTGCAAAGACTGATGTGACTGGCTAAGTGTTCTCTGTACAGCACTGCAGTATATGTCAGAGCTATATAAATGTATAATAATAAAAATAGTGTGTGACTTAGGGTTGCCACCTGTCCGGTGTTGACCCGGACAGTCCGGATTTTGAGTCCTATGTCCTGTTTTCAGGCCATCTGAAAACCGGACAGACACATTATTAAGACTGGATTACTGCCTGAGGAGGAGAGGAGGTGGCACCCCCAGTGGAGAGTGGGGGCAGGGCTGTGTTGCCCGGGCTTTGCAGTGAGGATCGGGCCCGGACTGGCCAGCGGTAAAGCAGACTGAGGGGCCTCACAGGCTTACCCTTCCTCCGTGCCGCTGCGGGGACTGCTGTCCCCGGACGGGAAGTGACAGGGAGTGCAGCGATGCGGTGCAGGAGGACGCTGCAATCACTTCCTTGGCTGGCAGCTCACACTGGTGTGCTTGTGTAGAAGAGTCGGGACTCAGGAGTGACTGATGGAACAGCAGTAGTCGAGTCAAGAGGGTGATCTCCTGTCACAGCATCTTCTGCTCCCAGAACAGGGAATTAGATGCCTTGAACCCTTCATCCAGATTACAATCTGTGCACTTTTAGGAAGTGAGAGGAGCATTACAAACTGCTGTATGAAGTTTCCCAGGTGAGTGCCTGCTATGGGCTGGACACATCTGAACAAGGTCCAGAGGATTGCACATTTTAAAGCCATATAGTACACTTGCATACCTCCCAACATTTTGAGATGGGAATGAGGGACACCTACTAGCAAATGTATGTAGGCATAGGACACGCCCCCTGCCACACCCCCTTAAAGGAGAATTAACTCCAAAAAAAAGGTTAATTAAATCCAGTGCTTTTTTTACCACTACTATTCCTTTATATTGGCTTTTGAAATTTATAAATGCAGCAATTTAGAAATTGGATGAAAGATTTAGCTCCGGGAAACACTTTTTGAAAGATAAAAAGTGCATTTTATATACAACTTAATAGATCAGACACAAATGAGGAGGAATGAGGGACAGAGGGACATTGCTCTAAATCAGGGACAGTCCCTCGAAATCAGGGACAGTCCCTCGAAATCAGGGACAGTTGGGAGGTATGCACTTGTATTAGATTGCTTTGTGAGTGTCAGGATTTTTTACTAAGTCAACTAGCCATGTGCCAAGTGTTGTTATCCATAGCGGCCAATCAAACTGTACCTTATATTGTCATCAGTTACATCTGATTGGCTTCTGTACTTGTGCATATAATCATAGCTTATTACTGTATATTTTGTATTGCTGTTTATTAAATAAGTCCTTTTGGTGTTTGTAACTTTGCCAGGTTATGTGACAGCTGAATTCATTCTAAACGCTACAATAAATGCCTACAATCATTGTAATATTCTTGCTGCTAAGCAGAATGGGGGGAGCAGCTGTGCAAAGTAACCAGTCAGCTTCTAGCTTCAGCTTGTTTGGTTAAGCTTTGGAAATGAAAGCTAGAAGCTGATTGGTTGCCTTGCACAGCTGCTCCAGTCTTAGTAATTTCCCTTTTAATGTATGTATTAATGAATATTCCAAGAATGGAAAGTGACAGTGAGCCGTGGATGTAATGGCTAATCAGTAACAAGCTTCCTATGCATTTCTGGCACTTTATAAATTGTGTATGCTTGTTAGCATGAACATTGGCGCTAACAGGATTGTGGCTTTTTGGGCTCTGGTTGTTCTTGTATTAGATTGTTCCGTCCATTACAAATTGTTGCTGACAGAGGCTGAGCCACACCCACTCTTTGGCGCGGCGCGCTGTGCGTGCCACATTACTGCTCTCATTGGGGAACCCACAGCTGTCCCAGATCTTTTACAATCCTATAGTGTATACTACAAAAAATAAATCCTGTGCGTCGCTAACGTGTTCGGGTTTGGCTTGGAGAAAAGGTGACAACCCTAGTGTGACGGTGGGGGGACATTAGAGTGTAAGCTCCTCTGGTAGAGACAGATGTGACTGGCTCACTCTTCTCTGTACAGCACTGTGGTATAGGTCAGAGCTATATAAATTAGGGCTGTTACTGATTAAAATTTTCGTGTTTGATTAATCGTTTTTTTTTTTATCGATTAATCGACTAATTTTGATTAATTATAATATATATATATATATATATATATATATATATATATATATACTAAGTAATTTCCTAGCCAAAAAAGTACTGATTTTAACTTTTAAGCAACAAATGTTTTTATGCAATAAAAAAAAAGTGCAAAAACAGCTCTGGCAGCATAAGAGTTAAGGGACACAGCTCTCATGTGAATGAGCCCCATTTGTCCCAGCATAAGCTATCAGAGAGGGAAATACCCCCACCAAGGGGACACAAATTCTGGCAATTACTAGGAGCTAAAGGGGCTTCTGCTCACTTCCGGTTTTGACTCTGGAACAGGAAGTGAAGGGAAATCTCCCGAAGGGGGACACCTTTTAATGACATAATGATGTTATGGAGTGTGTACACATCTCGGACACCAGGTGTCCGCCGGTCTCTACACATTCAGAAAACCGTGACAATAGGCAGCTCCCCCCCTCCCCTTACCGGAAAGCCTAGGGGAGCGGGTTTTTCTATCGGTATGAGGAGTGTGGGGTGTCTCCGTTGCCATCTGCCGCCCCTCCGCTGTGTCTGGCTCCCTCCGCCTCGCGCTCTGCTCCTGGACCTGAAGTTCAGCTCGCGCTCCCACAGCGGGGTGGAGGAGGGGGTAGGCCATGTCACGTGACCCGCTACCGCTGATAAGCCAAACAAGAAAATCACACCCCGCGTGACTCCTCCCCCCTTTCCTTCGTTAGCAGACGGAGGCACTTGGGGAAGGGGGGAGGAGTCCAGTGACGTCGATGTCCGTGACGTCACCGGATCTCCGACGGAACTCCCTGAAGACCCGGGAAGCCGGTAGAGAGGTGAGTACGGATCAAAAGAATTTTGATCGATCAAAGAAATTAACGATTAATCAAGGAATTAATCGTTAATTTCTGCAGCCCTAATAAAAATGTGTAAAAATAGACTGTGACAGTGTGAAGGACATTAGAGTGTAAGCTTCTCTGGTGCAGAGACTGTCCAAGGTCTGTCTGTACACAGCACTGTGGAATATATCAGAGCTATAATTGTAGTAGCCTTAGCACAGAATCGCATACCTGCAGTCACCACTTGGAGCAGTAGCACCCCCAGGAGGATAGATAGTGTCAGTCCCACCAATTTCATGTCTGCAGTCTGGATGGAATAAATCCTTGATCTGTGGATGGTTTTTATACCTGAATTCTAGAAGGAAGAGATGTCAGAGGCGTGCCAGAAACCTGTCATTATCTGTTATTGTTTCCCCAATTTCCCAATAATCTTTTCCCTTTGGTGACATCATACTCATCTTGGAAACACCTTATATGTAAATCCCTGGAGGTGTTGCAATAAAGCCTGTATTCCATTGCACACCTCTGATATATAGAACACACGAGGAACTGGAGGGGCGTGCCCCATGTCAGTCCTAATATTCACAGCTAATGTCTGTTTGCATCAAAAATAAAGGTTCAAGATTTGCATATTTTGCAGCACATGTTTAAGCAAGCCCTGTGTGGGATTTTTTTAAATTTAATTTTAATTTTTTTACAAGGGAGGAACAGCAAGATTTTATTGTCAACTGAAGCACTTTAAGAAGACAATAAAATGAATGGTTGCTTCATGATACAGTGTCTTGAAAAAGTATTCAAAACCCTATGAAATTTTCCACATTCTGTCAGGTTACAACCAAAAACGTAAATGTATTTTATTGGGATTTTATGTGATAGACCAACACAAAGTGGCACATAATTGTGAAGTGGAAGGAAAATGATAAATGGTTTTCAAAATGTTTTACAAATAAATATCTGAAAAGTGCGGCGTGCATTTGTATTCAGCCCCTTTACTCTGATACCTCTAACTAAAATCTAGTGGAACCAATTGCCTTCAGATGTCACCTAAATAGTAAATAGAGTCCACCTGTGTGTAATTTAATCTCAGTATAAATACAGTAGAGCTGTTCTGTGAAACCCTCAGAAGTTTGTTAGAGAACCTTAGTGAACAAACAGCATCATGAAGGCCAAGGAACACACCAGACAGGCCAGGGATAAAGTTGTGGAGAAGTTTAAAGCAGGGTTAGGTTATAACAAAATATCCCAAGAGCACTGTTCAATCCATCATCCGAAAATGGAGAGTATGGCACAACTGCAAATCTACCAAGACATGGCCATCCACCTAAACTGACAGGAAAGGAGAGCATTAATCAGAGAAGCAGCCAAGAGGCCCATGGTAACTCTGGAGGAGCTGCAGAGATCCACAGCTCAGGTGAGAGAATCTGTCCACAGGACAACTATTAGTAGGGTTGCCACCTTTTCTTCAAGTCAAACCCGGACATTTTAGCGCACAGCATTTTTACAGTTTAAACTATACATATATTTTGCAATTAAATAACATTTCTAATCATATGCAGTTAATCACAATAGTCCACCTTTACATCAGAGTCCACAGAGTTCCCCTTTTACATCTGAATCCACAGAGTTCCCTTACACTGTAAGGGGGGACTCTGCAGACTCTGATGTAAGGGAGAACTCTGGGGACTCTAACATAAGGGATGCTCTGGGAACCCTGAATTAAGGGGGAACACTGAACTCTGATGTACGGAGAGGACTTTGATGTAAGGGGGGAACACTGTGCCCTGTGGTGTAAAGGGGAACTCTGATCTAAGGGGTGCTCTGAGAACTCTGATTTAACTTAGTGTATTCACCCAGAGGCAGGAGAGAGAAGGGGGGAGACTTCAGTCACAGACAGGGATGGATGGTGAGCTCACTCACCCCTTGGCAGTCAGCACCTCTCATCCAGATGTATCTGAGGCTGCTGGACTTCACATTTCCTTTTCTGAGGAGTGTGGGCAAACACAGAGGGGTGGGGGTGGGAGGAGAATTGTTAGTGCTGGCTTTGGGCAGTGTGAAAGAGAGTGTAACAGACACTCTCGGTTTATACAACTGCAGCCAACAACCCTACTGGGAAGCCCTAGTCCTGTCTGAATAATGAATAAAGGATTGGCCGCTCGTACACACTCTGCTGTGTTCCCATGTTTGTTTCCTGGCACTTGAGAAGTGCTTGTTATGTAAGTTTTATTTCATTCATTTTATAATAAACTGTTATATACGGAGAGCACTATGTCTGTACCTTTTGTGATTTCATGGTAACGATATCCACCTGCTACCTGGTCATCCGGAGGAGTCCCTTGCCTTAAAGATCCTTGCTATCTGCTGACCTTATGAGATTGCCTGATTGATCTTTGGGACCAGGTGAGAGGCCATTCGGTTCATGGTGAAGGGTTCCAGTATCAGTCACATTTGTTTGCTGTGATCATCACATTCCTGGTGGATTCATTTCTTCATATTTGGACATTTTATTATTGGACATTTTCTGTGCTTCCTTTGTGATTTAGCTATTACACATTTCTCTATGGTTATTTTATTGATTTAGCGCTGCACCTTTCTATTTATTTATCTGTCTGAATAATGTGTCCGGGTTTCAGGCAGTCTGAAACCCGGATGCATGATTCCAAACCTGAACTGTCCGGGTGAATCCTGGACAGGTGGAAACCTTAACTATTAGTCATGTACTCCACAAATCTGGCCTTTATGGAAGAGTGGCAGGAAGAAAGCCATTGTTGAAAGAAAGCCATAAGAAGTCTTGTTGGTAGTTTGCGAGAAGCCATGTGGGGTACACACACTAGTCAGATGAGACCAAAATTAAACTTTTTGGCCTAAAAGCAAAACATGATTTGTGGCGGAAAACTAACACTGCACATCATCCTGAACACACCATCCCCACCGTGAAACATGGTGGTGGTAGCATCATGTTGTGGGGATGCTTTTCTTCAGCAGGGACAGGGAAGCTGGTCAGAGTTGATGGGAAGATGGATGGAGTCAAATAAAGGGCAATCTTAGAAGAAAACCTTTTAGAGTCTGCAAAAGACTTGAGACCGGAGCGGAGGTTCACCTTCCAGTAGGACAACGACCCTAAACATACAGCCAGAGCTACAATGGAATAGTTTAGATCAAAGCATATTCATGTGTTAGAATGGCCCAAAGTCCAGACCTAAATGCAATTGAGAATCTGTGTCAGGACTTGAAAATTGCTGTTCACAGACGCTCTCCATCCAATCTGACAGAGCTTGAGCTATTTTGCAAAGAAGAATGGGCAAAAATGTCCCTCTCTAGATGTGTAAAGCTGGTAGAGACATCCCCAAAAAGACTTGCAGCTGTAATTGCAGTGAAAGGAGGTTCTACAAAGTATTGAAAACTTTTTAGCATTTTCCTTCCACTTCACAATTATGTGCCACTTTGTGTTGGTCTATCACATAAAATACCAGTAAAATACATTTATGCTTTTGGTTGTAACCTGACAAAATGTGGAAAATTTCAAGGGGTAAGAATACTTTTTTAAGGCACTGTATGTTCTTCACATTTGGGTAGGCGGGTGAATAAAGAAGAGGATGATGGAGAATGTACACTAGTCTTCTACATGACTTCATTATCATGGTCATATTGACACTTTAAACCCAGGAAGATCCTGGTTCCACACAGGCTGGGATATTCCTATTCCTGAAAAGTTCTTAAATGGTTTGAGTTCTTTATTGTTCATCTGGACAGTTTTTTTATTTTATTTATTTTTTTTTTACTTAATAGGTGCTTTGGAGAAGTTTTCTATTAATAAAGCCCGTAAATGCAGGCAACCTCAACTTTATACTTACCTTCTCCCATGATCTTACCACTGGTATGGACCCAACTGGCTTTTCTTCGCTCTGTGCATTTATTTATTTATTTCTATGGGTAGCTGCGCTCATGGTGGCCTCCAGCTGTCATTTGGGTACAGCTCTCCCACATTGGAACTAACAGGCCATGTTACACATGCCATTCTGTTTGAATGGGCATCCAGGAAATTGGTGGCAGCTGTGCGATTGTGCTACCTAGCTGTCAACACGTCCAAACCACCACCGGGATCCAAGGTTATTTTTTTATTATTATTTATTATTATTATTGTCACAGATATACACTATTTCTACTTTGTACACCCTAGAAGTCCTATTTATATATGGGGGATGGCGTGCGTTTCCCTGATTTCTGGCTGTTTTCCCTCCTCAGCTCCCGGGTCGGGCTCAATGATGGACCCCTGGCATGTGGTTTTGCACGGTTCCAGCTGTGGTTTTATGTGAGTACAATTTGGCATGGCCACTCATTTTATACTCATTTTTCTGTCGTTCCACACAAGGGTATATTAACCAGACCATATGGGTTACCCACATTTCTCTATAGAACGTGGATGCACCTGGCTCCTGATGAGTGGATAGAAGTCCACGAAATGCGCCGAGCCCGCCTCGATGCATCCCACACACATCAATCGATTTTAGATGGTTTTACCCCTCTTTTTCATTTTTGTAATGGTGTACCCTGGCTTATAGTTACATAGTTACATAGTTACATAGTAGGTGAGGTTGAAAAAAGACACAAGTCCATCAAGTCCAACCTATGTGTGTGATTATGTGTCAGTATTACATTGTATATCCCTGTATGTTGCGGTCATTCAGGTGATTATCCAATAGTTTCTTGAAGCTATCGATGCTCCCCGCTGAGACCACCGCCTGTGGAAGGGAATTCCACATCCTTGCCGCTCTTACAGTAAAGAACCCTCTACGTAGTTTAAGGTTAAACCTCTTTTCTTCTAATTGTAATGAGCGGCCACGAGTCTTATTAAACTCTCTTCTGCAAAAAAGTTTTATCCCTATTGTGGGGTCACCAGTACAGTATTTGTAAATTGAAATCATATCCCCTCTCAAGCATCTCTTCTCCAGAGAGAATAAGTTCAGTGCTCGCAACCTTTCTTCATAACTAAGATCCTTCAGACCCTTTATTAGCTTTGTTGCCCTTCTTTGTACTCGCTCCATTTCCAGTACATCCTTCCTGAGGACTGGTGCCCAGAACTGGACAGCATACTCCAGGTGCGGCCGGACCAGAGCCTTGTAGAGCGGGAGAATTATCGTTTTATCTCTTGCGTTGATCCCCCTTTTAATGCATGCCAATATTCTGTTTGCTTTATTAGCAGCAGCTTGGCATTGCATGCCATTGCTGAGCCTATCATCTACTAGGACCCCCAGGTCCTTTTCCATCCTAGATTCCCCCAGAGGTTCTCCCCCCAGTGTATAGATTGCATTCATATTTTTGCCACCCAAATGCATTATTTTACATTTTTCTACATTGAACCTCATTTGCCATGTAGTCGCCCACCCCATTAATTTGTTCAGGTCTTTTTGCAAGGTTTCCACATCCTGCGGAGAAGTTATTGCCCTGCTTAGCTTAGTATCGTCTGCAAATACAGAGATTGAACTGTTTATCCCATCCTCCAGGTCGTTTATGAACAAATTAAATAGAGGATTAGGATGTACTATTCATTTGTTCATGCCTTGTTGTCATATATGTTATTTACTTTATACTCCGATTGACAAATTTTTATAATTTATGTATGGTATACTGTTCTTTATGCCATGTTGATCATTGGTCTCAATAAACATAGATATGTTTGGACGTATGTGAAAATGATTGGTCCCACCATGCACGCCTCAACCTCCCCCCTCTTATACTGTGAGTAAGCTTGAGCAAGTACCAGAGCAGTCTTCTGACCAGCTGGGGACAGTGAAGAAGTGGGAAAGCTTCAGCAAAGTGCCAAGCTAGGGACCCAGCAGGTTAGCGGGGGTGACACTTGAGGAATATACAGCAGGATAGCTGTGGAAGAGCTCAGGAGATTCAGTGACGATTGGATCTGGAAGTCTAGTGAGAGACTGGGAGCTCAGTGAGTGAAGATCTACAGTGGGATACTGTGAGATAAGAGAATAACCATCCTGTGTTACCAAGAGTTATGTGCAAATACCTTTAGTGACTGTTATAAGTTCAGTTGCCATAGGAGACAGCGAGATGTAAGTGCTGTCACATGTATCAGATGGTTGGATGGAAAAGATGGCGCAGTTTGGAGATTGGAAAATGTGTGTTCCGGCCCTGGTCTGAGCGGAACTAAAGGTGTTTTGACTCACACCAGAGTGCGGTATACACCGCAGCCTTGCCCTGTATATGGCTGGAGGCTATGAAGCTTTGGGACTGATCTGCAGAAAGTGTTTCGGTTTGGCCACGCATCTGCGGCCTTGGATCGTCTGTGGACACTGCGGAGAACCCTTGCTCGAGGCAATCTCACCAGCCCAACCTCTGCGGACACTACAAGCAGATTGGGACAGGAATGTCACCATCCCAGCTGGGGACTGCATTGAGAGTCCACCTGCTATCACCTGGCTTGTACGAGAAGCTGCTCCTCTTATCTTTGTGGCTGCTCCATGGCCCTGTGCTCCAGTTATCCCTCGAGGTCGTGGTCGGGCCCACCTGCTTTACTTGATGGTGGAACCTCCAAGGGGGAAAACACTGGAGTCAGGTGAGCCTGAAATGGGTGAAAGTATTGTGCAAGTGGGGGCTGTGATACCTGTGACCAGTAAGGGGGATAAGGTTGTTTTGCCAGTGGATGTTAGCTCAAAGCACAACCTGCTCCCGGCTGAAGAGTGCTCCACTATCACTGATTCGGATATCCCATCTGATCAGATCTCTGAACTGTTCTCAGATACTTTATCATGGACTGGGAAGTGGAGTGACAGTGAAGAGGAACAATTGTGCGATTTGAAGCAGGATGAAATTCTTCCTGTGCTATCTGCCAGTGCAGCTCCACATATGTGTCTCATTGAATCCTTTGAGGAGGATCGCTGGACAGGATGGGTCCCTAAAGTCATTATAGCTAAGCCAACTCAATCGGCCAAGTCTGGTTGCAAGCCTGATGTTGTTGGACATCCGGTCAACGCGCACCTGATGCACAAGTTTTACTTGGATATGAAGACCCAAAAACACTGCCCAGGCTGGCCAGGCTACAGCGTATAGTCATTATGAAAGTGGCTGAGGAGTATGGCTACTTGTATCTGAAAGTAATTATACACCTTGATGACCACCCACCACCTTGGTTATGCAGGCAGACCACCGGGACCCTCGGACCCGTGAGACACCACATGAGACACAGGAAACAAGCTTGAATGTGTGTTCATAAGATGTCTGACTTTAATGAATACAACAGTAGCTTATATACCAGTACAACAAAGAAGGGAGGGGCTGCGTTTTAATATATAGGTGCCTAAGGGTTATACAAACTTACACTCAGTACTTTCTTATCAAGAGTTAGACTGCTGACTAGATAACAAGAAATAGCTGATGACTTGCTGACACAGGATGTTGCTTCGGGAATCGGCTTAACCACAGTAACTCATAAGGTGTGGTTCTATGCAAACTGTTAGTTAAGCTGTTTATGGCGAAACTCATACAGTGCCTTGCAAAAGTATTCGCCCCCCTTGGGATTTTTCATGTTTTGTTGCCTCACAACCTGGAATTAACATGGATTGTTTGAGGATTTGCATCATTTAATTTACAGAACATGCCCACAACTTTGAAGATGTGTTTTTTTTATTGTGAAGCAAACAACAAATAGGACAAAATAACAGAAAAAGTCAATGTGCATAACTATTCACCCCCCTAAAGTCAATACTTTATAGAGCCACCTTTTTCGGCTATCACAGCTCAAAGTCGCTTTGGATAAGTCTCTATGAGCTTGCCACATCTTACCACTGGGATTTTTGCCCATTCCTCCTTGCAAAACTGCTCCAGCTCCTTCAAGTTGGATGGTTTGCGTTTGAACAGCAATCTTTAAGTCTGACCACAGATTTTCTATAGAATTGAAGTCTGGGCTTAACTAGGCCATTCCAACACATTTACATGTTTCCCCTTAAACCACTCATATGTTGCTTTAGCAGTGTGTTTGGGGTCATTGTCCTGCTGGAAGGTGAACCTCCATCCTAGCCTCAAATCATACACAGAGTGATACAGGTTTTGCACAAGAATATCCCTGTATTTAGCACCACCCATCTTTCCCTCAACTCTGACCAGTTTCCCAGTCCCAACTGCTGAAAAACATCCCCACAGCATGATGCTGCCACCACCATGTTCCACTGTGGGGATGGTGTTCTTTGGGTAATGTGATGTGTTGGGTTTGCGCCTGACATAGCATTTTGTTTGATGGCCAAAAAGTTCAATTTTAGTCTCATCAGACCAGAGCACCTTCCTCCATATATTTTGGGAGTCTCCCACATTCCTTTTCGCAAACTCAAAATGTGCCATTTTTTTTTTTTTTTGCTGAAAGTAATGGCTTTCTTCTGGCCACTCTGGCCCAACTCTATGGAGCATACAGCTTATTGTCGTCCTATGTACAGATACTCCAGTCTCTGCTGTGGAACTCTGCAGCTCCTCCAGGGTTACCTTAGGTCTCTGTGCTGCCTCTCTGATTAATGCCCTCCTTGCCCAGTCCGTGAGTTTTGGTGTGCGGCCGTCTCTTGGCAGGTTTGCTGTTGTGCCATGTTCTTTCCATTTGGTTATGATAGATTTGATGGTGCTCCTAGGGATCCTCAAAGATTTAGATATTTTTTTATAACCTAACCCTGACTTGTACTTCTCAACAACATTGTCCCTTACTTGTTTGGAGAGTTCCTTGGTCTTCATGGCAGTGTTTGGTTAGTGGTGCCTCTTGCTTAGGTGTTTCAGCCTCTGGGGCCTTTCACAAAGGTGTGTATGTGTAATGACAGATCATGTGACACTTAGATTGCACACAGGTGGACATCATTTCACTAATTATGTGACTTCTGAAGGTAATTGGTTGCACCAGAGCTTTTTATGGGCTTCATAACAAAGGGGGTGAATACATACGCACATGCCAATTATCAGTTTTTTATTTCTGAAAAATACTTTTATGTATACATTTTCAAATTTTACTTCACCAAGTTAGACTTTTGTGTTCTGATCCATCACATATAATTCAGATTAACCGCTTGGTGACCAGCCGCCGTCATTATACTGCAGCAGGTCGGCATGATCCCGCGAGCCGTCGTAGCTATACGTCGGTTCGCGGGATCGGGATAGCAGGCGCGCGCCACCGGTCGCGATGACTGCCGGCCACGAGCGATCGCGGGCACGAGCGGCAGAACAGGGACGTGAGTGTGTGTGTAAACACACAAATCCCTGTTCTGTTCTGTGAGGAGTGACAGATCATGAGTTCCTAATAGCTAGGAACCATGATCTGTCATTTCCTCTAGGTCAGTCCCCTCCCTCTACAGATAGAAACACACACAGGGAACACAGTGTGTTAACCCCTTCCCTGCCAGTGACATTTTTACAGTAATCAGTGATTTTTATAGCACTGATCGCTGTATAAATGCCAATGATCCCAAAAATGTGTCAAAAGTGTCCGATGTGTCCGCCATAATGTCGCAGTCTCGATACAAATCGCAGATCGCCGCCATTACTAGTAAAAAAAAAATTATAAAAATGCTATAAATCTGTCCCCTATTTTGTAGAAGCTATAACTTTTGCGCAAGCTAGGGCTGAAACTAACGATTATTTTCATAATCGATTAATCGGCCGATTATTTTTTCGATTAATCGATTATTCGGATAAAATCATTAAAAAAAAAAAAAAAATAGTTTATTTAAAATAATAATGACAAAACTGAGTGTTACACTCAAACCGCATCACAACATAACTATTAAAGTAAATTCCTCATTGATTACTGACAATGCAGTGAGGGGGCTGGCCCTGAATGGGAGAGGGGGGGACCGTATTGGAGGGTTGGAGGGAGTTAGCTAGTTTGGAGACCAAGCGTTAGAGGGAGTAGGTTGGGAGGGAGTTTGGAAGAGAGGCATGTGGGAGAGGAACCGGACCAGAGGAGGTTGCAATAGAAAGGGAGCTTGGTTGGACAAAGAACCAGACCCAAAAGGGGGGAGTGGGCTGGGGCAAGGGAGCGGACCATAGCGGGCTGGAGGAACTGGACCGGAGTGTGGGAAGGAGTGATGGTGGCTCCAGACCAGAGTGTGGGTGGGAGAGGTCTGTGTATTTCTCAAACTGACACCAATGATGGGGCACTATTTCCTCCCAGGAACAGCAATGATGGGGCACTATTCCCCCCCCAGGAACACCAATGATGGGGCACTATTCCCCCCCCAGGAACACCAATTATGGGGCACTATCCCCCCCCCAGGAACACCAATAATGGGGCACTACCCCCCCCCAGGAACACCAATGATGGGGCACTATTCCCCCCCAGGAACACCAATTATGGGGCACTATTCCCCCCCAGAACACCAATGATGGGGCACTATTCCCCCCCAGGAACACCAATAATGGGGCACTATCCCCCCCACAGGAACACCAACAATGGGGCACTATCCCCCCCAGGAACACCAATGGTGGGGCACTATCCCCCCCAGGAACACCAATGGTGGGGCACTATTCCCCCCAGCCCCAGGAACACCAATGATGGGGCACTATTCCCCCTCCCAGGAACATCAATGGTGGGGCACTATCCCCCCCAGGAACACCAATGGTGGGGCACTATTCCCCCCCACCCCCAGGAACACCAATGATGGGGCACTATCCCCCCCACAGGAACACCAATGATGGGGCACTATTCCCCCTCCAGGAACACCAATGGTGGGGCACTATCCCCCCCACCCCCAGGAACACCAATGGTGGGGCACTATCCCCCCCCAACCCCAGGAACACCAATGATGGGGCACTATTCCCCCCCACCCCCAGGAACACCAATGGTGGGGCACTATTCCCCCCCACCCCAGGAACACCAATGGTGGGGCACTATTCCCCCCCCAGGAACACCAATTATGGGGCACTATCCCCCCCAGGAACACCAATAATGGGGCACTACCCCCCCAGGAACACCAATGATGGGGCACTATCCCCCCCCAGTAACACCAATTATGGGGCACTATTCCCCCCCAGGAACACCAATGATGGGGCACTATTCCCCCCCCAGGAACACCAATAATGGGGCACTATCCCCCCCACAGGAACACCAACAATGGGGCACTATCCCCCCCAGGAACACCAATGGTGGGGCACTATCCCCCCAGGAACACCAATGGTGGGGCACTAGTCCCCCCACCCCCAGGAACACCAATGATGGGGCACTATTCCCCCTCCCAGGAACACCAATGGTGGGGCACTATCCTCCCCCCCAGGAACACCAATGGTGGGGCACTATTCCCCCCCACCCCCAGGAACACCAATGATGGGGCACTATCCCCCCCCACAGGAACACCAATGATGGGGCACTATTCCCCCTCCAGGAACACCAATGGTGGGGCACTATCCCCCCCACCCCCAGGAACACCAATGGTGGGGCACTATCCCCCCCCCAACCCCAGGAACACCAATGATGGGGCACTATTCCCCCCCTAGGAACACCAATGGTGGGGCACTATTCCCCCCCACCCCCAGGAACACCAATGGTGGGGCACTATTTCCCCCCACCCCCAGGAACACCAATGGTGGGGCACTATTCCCCCCACCCCCAGGAACACCAATGATGGGGCACTATTCCCCCCCCCCCAGGAACACCAATGATGGGGCACTATTCCCCCCAGGAACACCAATGATGGGGCACTATTCCCCCCCGGCACACTAATGATGGGGCACTATTCCCCCCCCCCAGGAACAGCAATTATGGGCCACTATCCCCCCAGGAACAGCAATGATGGGGCACTACCCCCCCAAGGAGCAGAAATGATGGGGCAATGCTGGGACACTATTCCCCCCTCCCCCAGGAACACCAGTGATGGGGCACTTGTCCTCCCATAAATACCAAGGTGAAAAGCAAGCTGCTACCTTATCGCAGCTCAGCGCTCACGTGACCGGCTGCTTCTCTCCTCTCTCTCTCTTCTCTCTCTTCTCGCTCGAGGCAGCAAAGCGAGCGTGGCTGAGAATACCGCGCTGACATCAGCAGAGAGGAGGAGAGAGGCGGACGTGCCTGGTCACATGAGAGCCGCTACGAGATGTATACAGCGGCGCCGGCTTTTTACACAGGGGAATGTAACACTCAGACGGAGGCGGGACTGAAAGGCAGGGAAGATGGTGCGTGCCGTTCGCAGACCAACTAATCGATAATGAAAATCGTTGACAACGATTTTCATTATCGATTATTATCGATTTTATTGATTAATCGTTTCAGCCCTAGCGCAAACCAATCAATATACGCTTGTTGCGATTTTTTTTTTTTTTTTACCAAAAATATGTAGAAGAATACATATCGGCCTAAACTGAGAAAAAATTAGCTTTTTTAAAAAAAAATGGGGATATTTATTATAACAAAAAGTACAAAATATTGTGTTTTTTTCAAAATTGTTGCTCTTTTTGTGTTTATAGTGCAAAAAATAAAAACCGCAGAGGCGATAAAATACCACCAAAAGAAAGCTCTATTTGTGGGGAAAAAAAAGGACGTCAATTTTGTTTGGGTGCAGCGTTGCATGATCGCGCAATTGTCAGTTAAAGCGACGCAGTTCAGAATTGCAAAAAATGGCCCGGTCAATTAGCAGCCAAATCTTCCGGGGCTGAAGTGGTTAAAAAAACATTGAACTAAAGGCTGTAATGTAACAAAATAGGTAAAAAGCCAAGTGGGGTGAATACTTTTGAAAGGCACTGTACATGCAAAAAGTTCTACTTTATGTAAAATGGAGGGGAATCTAAAATGGAGTGACAATTGTTTATACATTTCTCTTACAATCCCCTCTTAAGTCATGAACATTACTTATTTTCTCTCCACGGTAACATAATTATCTTTCTTATCATAGTACATGCTAAGGTAGGCTTTATTAGCAGCAGCGGGGTCAAGGGTTCGGGCAGCTCTAGCAATGATACACATTACAAGTTTGAAACATGCATATAAAAATAATAGAAAAAGAAGCAAAATCATTATAATAGTCATAGCAATGTCTTTCAGCCATGAAAATATTCCTCCAAAATTAAATCCGCCTAATCCTTTAAAAGGATACCAATTCTTTGTTATGTGCTTCTGTTTGTAATTTATCTACTTTTTTTTTGTTGTTGTGAGATTATGTCATAATAATCAGGTATTTCTATACTGGTATTATGTATCCAAGTACAACATTCATAGTCTTCAGTCATCTCACATAACCCTGAAAGGGCTGCACTCATACTTTCTATGGCCATGTCATGAAGTTATAGTTGTTTTCTGATTGTTCTTGTTTGCAAATTTAACTTAGTGATGTCGTATGAAATTGTATCCAGTATTTCATCTAGTATCTTAGTATAATTATTTAATTTCTTCATCATATCAATCCCTCATCCTGTCCATGAGGGAAACCAAGCCCATGCCATGTCCTTTTCAAAAACAGTTCTTGCTTCATTCTATGCTTAAGAGGGTGTCTTGGATGCATACTGGCCTCAAGTACGTGATCTCTCTTATTGTTACCCATTACTCCCATAATCGGGACTAAAGAGGGCAAATAACACCATCCCTGGACATAGAGGGGGACCCAAGGATAGCATACCTTCCCACAACACACATAGACACTTTGTTTTAGTGCAAATGGTTTCTTAGCAATAAGCTCATGAGTGTCTTTGTTCTGTGCTGCGAGCAGGGGCGTAACTACCACGGGCGCTATGGGGCCCGCAGCCGAGTGGGGCCCAGTGAGGATAAGAGCACCGCTGGCACAGTCTCCCAACCAGAGGAAGAGAGAGGAAAGGAAGAGGCGAGCTGTCCGTATCAGCAGAGAGCTGAATTGCCCGATGGAAGAGCTTTCATTAGAACTTCCAGTGTTCCCGGGGCTCACGTCACATAGCTCCACCATTTGGCCCGGTGCCTGATAGACAGAACGCCGATCCAATGCGGGACATGCGACATTATCAAAGGCGTCGGGCCAAGAGGTGGGGCTATGTGACGATGAGCCCCGGGAAGATAGGAAATTCAAATGAAAGCTATTACAGCGAGCAATCCCGCTCTCTGCTGATCCGGGTGGCTTGCCTCTTCCTCTGCATAGGTGGGGCTGTATGGGGCACAGGCAGACCAGGCTGTATTGGGCACAGGTCACGCTGTATGGGGCACAGGTCACGCTGTATGGGGCACAGGTCATGCTGTATTGGGCACAGGTCACGCTGTATTGGGCACAGGTCACGATGCATTGGGCACAGGTCACGCTGTATGTGGCACAGGTCACGCTGCATTGACACTAGGGCAGCTGTGGGGGGGGGCTGTTTGCAGGATGGCCCCATACAACATTTTGCTATGGGGCCCTGCTATTTCTAGTTACGCCCCTGGCTGCGAGTATGAATTGGTGTAGAATATCACTTACATTATCAGGAAGGGAAGAAAAATTAGACAAGGTGTTGTTTAAATCAGGATCAGATATGTGGAACAGTGAACAGGAGGAGTTTCCCTTAGGTTTACATGTGGAAATGCTAAATATTGACCCACTGCATGTAGAGGGGCTAGTCTGGGTCTCATTCCCTAAATTAAAACACCAGTCAGGGGAATGACGATGTCAAACACTGAAGGCAGGTAGAGTAGAGGAGTCCTTAGGCAAGCTGGGGTCAAAGTACTGGAGAAGATCAGAGCAGGTCAGGGTCAATCTGGGTCACAACAGGTAATCACAAGGAAGCAGTATACTGAGGCAGGAACACAGGACCAGAGAGACAAACCAGCAATTAAACATGGGACTGAGCAGCCTTTTATAGGCCAGCAAGGAGATTCACGTTATGCGCGCTCCGATGCGCATGCGCCATTCCGCTGAATTGCGGACCCGCATGCGCTGGCGCACCATTTCACTGTGCATGCATGCGGGAAAGTTCTGATACTGGCAAGCCCGGTTTCTGTTATTTCTCTGACAGTGCCCCCCCCAAGGGTCATCCTCTGGATGCCCAACTTGGCCAGAACTCCTGAGTATTTCTTGTGAAAGGCTTGTACCAAACGTGGGGCATGTAAGTTATTTTAAGGTTCCCAGGAGTTATCTTCTGGGGGGTACCCCTTCCATTTAATAAGATACTGGACTTGTCCACCCCTTTTTTTACAGTCCATTATAGCCTCCACCTCAAACTCGTTTTCGCCCTCAATTTCAACTGGAGGCGGTGGCAATTCTTCTCTTCCTGAGAAAGGGCTCGGGACCACTGGTTTCAGCAATGAAGCATGAAAAACAGGATGCAATTTGTAGGAGCTAGGTAGTGCTAATTCAAAAGCCACGGGATTCACCACTCTCTTAACCTTGAAGGGGCCGATAAATTTCGGGCCCAATTTCCGTGACGGACATGGTAGTTTAAGATTGATGGCGCATAACCAAACCTTGTCTTCTACTTTGAAGGATGGGTTGCTCCTTCTCCCCCTGTCATAGTACTTTTTGTAGCTGTCCTGAGCCTTCTGCATAGCTTCCTGGATATGTTGAAAATTTGTTTGAATGAAATGTATTTGATCTTGTACTGCAGGGACTGAAGCCTCAGGGATAGAATCAGGAAGAAAGGAGGGGTAAAACCCATAATTGGCCCAAAAAGGGGTTTGATTGGTGGTTGTGTGTATGGAATTATTGTAGGCAAACTCTGCACAAGGAAGAAGAGAAGTCCAGTTGTCTTGGGAGCAGGAACAGAAGCAGCGAAGGTATTGTTCTAAAGTTTGATTTGTTCTTTCCGTTTGCCCATTAGTTTGAGGGTGGCATGCTGAGGAAAGGCAGACTTTGATTTCTAAGGACTTGCAGAGGTCTTTCCAGAATTTGGAGGTAAATTAGACTCCCCTATCAGACACGATTTTGTTAGGTACCCCATGAAGCCTCACCAATTCTTTGATGAATATGTTTGCAATATCCAAGGCAGAGGCTGTGCCCACCATGGGCAAAAAATGTGCCATCTTTGAAAGACGATCAACTATTACCATTATGCCGCGTACACACGGTTGGACTTTTCGTCTACAAAAGTCAGACAGCCTGTCCGACAGACTTCCGGCAGACTTTCGGCGGACTTGCGGCGGACTTGCGGCATACTTTCTAACGAACGGACTTGCCTACACACGACCACACAAAAGTCCGACGGATTCGTACGTGATGACGTACACTGGACTAAAATAAGGAAGTTCATAGCCAGTAGCCAATAGGTGCCCTAGCGTGGCTTTTTGTCCGTCGGACTAGCACACAGACGAGCGGATTTCGGGGTCCGTCGTAGTTACGACGTAAAGATTTGAAGCATGTTTCAAATCTAAAGTACGTCGGATTTGAGGCTAAAAAAGTACGTTGAAAGTCCGGAGAAGCCCACACACGATCGGATTACCAGCCAGCTTTAGTCCGTCAGCGTCCGTTGGACTTTTGTAGACGAAAAGTCCGACCGTGTGTACGCGGCATTAAAGTCCATAGAGACTTCCTTACAGGGTTGTTCCGGGATGGGTAAAGGTTTTAGCAGGCCCCAGGATTTAGTGTTGGACCCTTTGTTATGTTGGCAGGTAATACATGAATTGACATAGTTCTTACAGTCTTGTCTCTAAGGCCACCAAAAAAGAACGCTGTATGAGTTTGGAGGTCTTTTGTTCTCCAAAATGTCCTGCAAGCTTGTGATCGTGAAAAGTTTTTAAGACTTGGAGTTTTACTTGTTGTGTGAAAGGAAATGGTAGGTATTCTGGATGACCACCCATCTATTAGGTACACCAACAGGGCCCTCAGATATCTGGAGACACCAAATTAAATGAGAAGCAGGTTGTGCATTTGTAAAATGTCTGCCTTTATTAGGTGTGTTACAGCTTATATATGGTTCAACATACCAATAGAAAGAGGGGAGGGGGGAGTGGTTAGTAAATGATAATTGGTATAAAATATATGGTTATACAAGTCAATGACCCCTAAAATACATCTATCATGAGGTTACAAGAGGCAACAGGCCATCTGGTTATGAGTCATAAGTCATGCATCCTGTCCCATGGCCTACAGAACAGAGAACAGGATAGGACAAACCAACCCACCATGATGTATATAGAGTACAGTGCTTGTGCAAGCATTTTTCTAAGCATTCTTTTATAGTTGCAGATTTAAGCTATCTTGTATACTGAAATAGCAGAGCATATCAAAATTGAGTCACAATGGTTTGGGCATATTATTACAATCCTCTCTTTTGTCACGAATGTGACAATCACAAACCCAATATGCCCTGACATTCACCTGGACTACTTTCCCACAAATTTATCACCACACTAAGCATGTAAAAATAGAAAACAATAAACACATAATCTCAGCTGCATAGCAATTGTCCATGAAATATAAAGGGGGAAGGGGCGTGACAGTCCATAAAAGCAAGTGGGAGGGGCATGACAGCCTTTAGGCCAAATAAAAATAGTCCCAAAGACAAGCACAAAAAAAAAAAATCTCTTGTATGGCTTCTGAATATCCATTAAATTCATAAAAAGGAAGGAAAAGGAAATGTCCACATTATAATTCTCATTCTCCTAAACTTTTCCCAAAACATTTTTGTTTCGATTCTGTGCTCATCCATATTTTACAGAGATCCTCCACCCCAAAAACCCTGCCTCTCTTTGTAAGGATAGAATATATATATATCCACAGACAGACTGGAACTGATGCATTGGGCTAGACTTGGGTCTTCGGGCTGGTGAATCTGGATCTCTCTCTTGTGATGCTCACTGGAATTTCATAGACCTTGGACCTGCGTCATTGGCTAACCCTCAAGGTGTCATTCCCAGGAACATTTTCCAGCAGGAGTCCGCCTTTACTCATCTCAGCACCTCCTATGGTATTTGAACAACAAAGATGAACAACGAAGATTTCCATGCAAAAGCTTTAGTCATCTCTTCATCCGGATAGGGTATAGGGCAGGGTATGAATGGGGTATAGGGTATGAATGGGGTGGGCATTTATTCATGTGCATGGGGCTAGGGGTGAATGTTGGCTGGCTGGGGCGGATACTCCTCATCCAATATGAATAATCACAAAATCTACCTGATCAATTCAGGCCTTAACCATTGGTGGTATTAAAAATATTATTCCTCATTGGCTCAAACATAAGTAAAGCATGCAGAAATGAAAATGTTTCTCAGCAAGAGAGAATCTGGGAATTTGGGAATTTCAAAAGGTAAATATATCCAGAATAGTCACTCTGACTGTTATTCAAACAAACTTTCCCCCTCAATATTTTAGTATCTCTTGGACTCAATACATGCAGCAATTTATTTTGGTCCTGGTTGCTTAATGTCAGTAACTCTTCAAACATTTATAGTTTCACCCTTTTTTACCAAAATCCCATTATTAATTTTAATTTAACCCCAAACTTTTAGGGAAATATATAATATCAGGAACATGGGCCTAATAACCTCTACTCCCAAAACAAAACAAAAAAAACGCAATATAAACACCTTTAAACACCTTTTTCCATATTTTTAAATCCTTATCTCACCCGAAGTATATATTTTCCTTAGTGCATAGCATTACACAGCACTGTTCTCTTTTTCTCTACTAACCACAATTCCTCGGGCGTAGAGCCTGGAATACATAACTTCCTTATTCTTTCCATAGCATAGATATATACTTCTTACTTATAATGTTCTTAAACTTGTATTTAACAAAAAAGATAAAATCAAACATTTTAAAATCCCCAATCCTTGGTAATATAGCCCAAACACAATTAAAACCATTTGCACAAATATAGCACATTTGCTGTTATTGAAAAAAAAAAACACCTTTTAACTTAAATTCAAAATACCCTATACATAAATTGAAATGCTACTTTTAAAAACTTGTATCTGATCAGATTTCTGGTACCAGGGCATACATGTAATTTATCAGTGACATGTCACATTCCCCTTTTAGTGTTCCCAATTAACTATGCATTGAGCATGGGCCTAATATGTGCCCAACACATTTCATGAATAGACTGACAATAGTTGCAACATTTTAACAATAATCATATATTTTTATAGATAACTTTTCTGAATTAAATCCTTCTTTAACATTCACTCTCCACCTCAGCAAGTCTCTCAAACTCGCTAAATATGTAATGCATATATATCAGTATGTCTTGCGCAAGAGCAGTGACTAAGGCATGGTCGGCGGCTTAATCCCCTTTTTCACTTGAAGCAACATAGCAGATCCATGCAAGCGGATATGTACCTCTGAGTATTGTGCTAAACAATACTTTGGATAGGAGGAATCACTCAAATAGTAACTTGTCCTTGTCCAAATCCATGATTCAATCCTCTTAAAGCACCACACACAGATGAGTACCCTACTCTGTCCCTCTCACCTGCCCACTTTAGCAATGCTCTCCGTCTTGGCAGGATCATAGGACACATATCAACTACCTAACAATCCATTTGCATTCAGAGGAAAAAACAACTTATACTCTAAATTGGAATTCCAAGACAAGACAAAAATTCACATATACATAAAATTAAGCGTTTCTCTCTATTAACAACTTTCTCTTACCTAATAACCAGTAATTCACCAGTAGTTCACGAGCTTCAAAAAAATGCTACCAGTGATACCGCTTGTGTGTGCCCTGCACACATACACACTCCAAAGCTCTGCTATACAATACTTCTTACATTTAAGCTATGTTCCAGTTAACCTCCTAACTCTTACCTTTCTGTTCCAACCTTTATTATTAAATTATCAGAACAAAGATGGCAATGTTATATGTGTTAAAACACTTAGTCTGTATTTGGCTAATCATTTAAAACAAGTAACAACATTATGCTGAATGGCAAGTTCCCCCTGTGACCGACCTAGCCGGGAGAGAGACTTTTGGAGGGGACTGAATGCTAGCCTCTTGCCGATCGATCGTGGGCCATGGCATTTGGGGGAACGGTGCTCTTTATGAGCTGTGTGCCTGGGGACCCTTGAGGTGGTATTACTGTGGATTTGGGTCCTGGACCCCCAGGACACACAGACTCTGGGGACCCTGGATTTGCCATATTAGAAATAGTGGCTGATTCATAATGCTGGGACAAATACTGTTGGGAGGTGCTGGTGTCAATTCCAGCCACCTGTCTGTCTGTTGCCTGCTAGAATGTGTATTGTAAATAAGTCTCTAGTATGGAATCTAAGAGTCATTAGATCCCCATTGTTGTTTGTGTTAATTATCTCTGCTATTGTGATAATGTTGATTGGGTTTTCTGAGCTACAAGACGGACAGTCTGGCCTAAAGGTCATGTCTGAGTCATCTAGGCTGTCTAAAGGGATTAGTTAATTAGCCCATGTTAATTAGGTTTCTGGTCACAGGTGTATGCTCAGAGTAATATGAGCAGGAGGTATGCACCTCCTCTTTTACTGTATAAAAGAGCCTGTATTTTTCAATAAAAGAGATTCCTGTTTGAACTTACATACAGCCTGCCTGGTGTTTGTTCTGAGCTACATAACTGGATTAGAACGGCACATAGCTGTAGTTCTAGTCCCGGAGCATCGGATGACTGAACCATCAGACGTGCGATCTGTAATCTGATTCTTTAGCCGCAATGGCAAGTTCCCCCTTTTTTTTTCTATATTAATACATGGGCTTACACATATCTCGAAATTTCAGGCTGCAAAAAATTAACTTCCTCATATTAAACCAGCTATCATCTATTCAATCTAGACAGTCATTGCCTGACCATCCTTTGGTTCAAATATTTTTCATAATCAATAAATACATGAAAATTAATTTTCCTGCGATGCTACAGCAAACATAGACACTTTGCCAGGATTGGTAACCTTCACCATTAATGTTTTTCAATGTCACTTTGAACCTCTAAAAGCTCTTTATTGTTACTTCCTGTTTTTAAAACTAAGTTTTACTCCTGCGTATCTTGTCTCTGAACTATATGGCAGACATATCGGTAGCATACTAATTCACCTTAGATAATGGATTTAACTGCAGACACAGTGTCCCTAAGTTTCTAGATGTGAGCTCTACCTGGCCCCAGGAGTGATAAGTTCTATTACTTTTCCACTGCAATCCCAAGACCTTAATACTTCCATTAATAAATAACTCCTCTCTTACTCTACCCCTTCAAAACTCAACTTGCTTTACCCTCTACAATGTAGGATGTTTTCATTAAAAACACCTTTAAACTCTTCTGGACCAGCCGCTGCAGTTAAACTGCGGCAGGTTGGCTCCCCTGCGCGAAACCACGTAGCTGCACGTTGGCTCGCGGGGTCCATGTAGCATGCGCGTGCGCCCGCTACACAGCGAGGGTGCCGATGCTCGTGATGGACAGTCGCGATGACCACCGGCCACGAGCGATCGTGACCAGGAGACACAGAACAGGGATGAGTGTGTGTAAACACACACACTTCCCTGTTCTGTTCTGACAGGAGTGACAGATCGTGTGTCCCTATTAGCTAGGAACCACGATCTGCCACTTCCTCTAGTCAGTCCCTTCCCCCTTCAGTTAGAATCACCTCACAGGGAACATAGTTAACCCCTTCACCGCCCCCTAGTGTTAACCCCTTCACTGCCAGTGACATTTTTACAGTAATCAATGCATTTTTAATCGCACTAATCGCTGTATTAATGCCAATGGTTCCAAAAATGTGTCAGAATTGTCCGATGTGTCCGCCATAATGTCGCAGTCATGATAAAAATCGCAGATTGCCGCCATTACTAGTAAAAAAAAAATAATAATAAAAATGCTATAAATCTATCCCCTATTTTGTAGACGCTATAACTTCTGCGCAAACCAAAAATATGTAGAAGAATACATATCAGCCTAACCTGAGAAAAAATTTGCTTTTTTTAAAAAAAATGGGGATATTTATTATAGCAAAAAGTACAAAATATTGTGTTTTTTTTTCAAAATTGTCGCTTTTTTTTTGTTTATAGCGCAAAAAATAAAAACCGCAGAGGTGATCAAATACCACCAAAATAAAGCTCTATTTGTGGAAAAAAAGGGGACGTCAATTTTGTTTGGGTACAACATCGCACGACTGCGCAATTGTTATTTAAACCGGTGCAGTGCCGAATCGCAAAAAAACGCTCTGGTCAGGAAGGGGGTACATTCTTCCGGGGCTGAAGTGGTTAAACTCACTTACTTTATCCTTACCAGTAGGGTGTTTGCATCAAAACATTCCCTCTCATCACACAACCCCCCAGCCCATCTAACACATTCTTTTGCAACCTTCAAAATACTATTCTTTTTACCTTCAAAGAGTCATCAAAACATGTTAAACATATATTCAAACATGTACTTCAAACAATTACACATCTTGCAAACAAATTAAGCACTTATACTTACAATTCTATAAACAAATTTTAGTAAGAGCCCTTGCACACTGGGGCAGGGGGCGGCGTCGGCGGTAAAATGCCGCTATTATTAGCGGCGTTTTAGCGCCGGTATGCGGCCGCTAGCGGGGCGGTTTTACCCCCCGCTAGCGGCCGAGAAGGGGTTAAATACCACCGCAAAGCGCCTCTGCAGAGGCGCATTGCCGGCGGTATAGCCGCGCCATCCCATTGATTTCAATGGGCAGGAGCGGTAAAGAAGCGGTATACACACCGCTCCTTCACCGCTCCGAAGATGCGGCTAGCAGGACTTTTTTTACCGTCCTGCCAGCCCATCGCTCCAGTGTGCAAGCCCTCGGGGCTTTCACACTGGAATGCAAGGAGCGGCACTTTCGGGTCGGTTTGCAGGCGCTATTATTAGCGCAATAGCGCCTGCAAACCGCCCCAGTGTGCAAGGGCTCTTAAGGGGTGACCTCATATAACTCATATACTTTTACTGTACTGACTGACCGTTTAATATTAATTCTCTTTATATACTGTATGTCTACTTTGTTCTCTTAAGATATTTGTTGACACTCAGCAAAAATATAAATATCCTTTCTAAATTTAAATTGCATAGCCAAAAACCCTTTTTCCCATATGCACCACAGTAACAACATTAAGAATTTGTCAAAATAGACAAAGGTCCATCCCACCGTCGATGATTGTCTTACCCCGAGATGAGCCCCCATTTGAAAGGAAATAGTAGGTATTCTGGATGACCACCTGTCTTGTAGGTACATCAACAGGGCCCTCAGATATCTGGAGACACCGAATGAAACTAGAAGCAGGTTGTGCATTCGTAAAATGTCTGCCTTTATTAGGTGTGTTACAGCTTATATATGGTTCAACACACCAATAGAAAGAGGGGAGGGGGGAATGGTTAGTAAATGATGTATTGGTATAAAATATATGGTTATACAAGTCAATGACCCCTAAAATACATCTATCATGAGATTACAAGAGCCAACAGGCCATCTGGTTATGAGTCATAAGTCATGCATCCTGTCCCATGGCCTACAGAACAGAGAAGAGGAAAGGACAAACCGACCCACCATGATGTATATAGAGTACAGTGCTTGTGCAAGCATTTTTCTAAGCATTCTTTTATAGTTGCAGATTTAGCTATCTTGTATACTGAAATAGCAGAGCATATCAAAATGGAGTCACAATGGTTTGGGCATATTATTACAGTTGTGGAATAAATATTTTATTCTGAGCTCATAGCAGACCATCCTGTTTCCTCAAGGAAGATACCTCTGGTTCTGTGAATTGACTGGAGGCCTATTTGATGGTAGTCTTTAGGTTGGGCTGAATGAGAAGAAACATTTTTTGTGGAGACAGGATGGTACTAGGTTCTGTTAGCTGAGGGGCCTCTGGGAACATCCGGGAGAGTGCGTCCGCTTTTCCATACTTGGAGCCAGGTCGGTATGAGATGTGAAAGTTGGACCTGGAGAAAAATAACGCCCACCGGGCTTGGCTGCAGGGCTGGACTGGGACAAAAATTTGGCCCTGGACTTCCTCATGACTGGCCCACTTTAATTTTGAGTGTCCCCAACAGCGTCCCCCTTACATCAGAGTGTCCCCAACAGCGTCCCCCTTACATCAGAGTGTCCCCAACAGCGTCCCCCTTACATCTGTGTCCCCAACAGCGTCCCCCTTACATCAGAGTGTCCCCAACAGCGTCCTCCTTACATCAGAGTGTCCCCAACAGCAGCCCACTTCACATCAGAGTCCCCCCAACAGCAGCCCACTTCACATCAGAGTCCCCATCAGAGAGTCCCCACCAGCAGCTCTCTTCACATCAGTGTGCCCCCATCAGAAGCCCTTCACATCAGAGAGCCCCCATCAGCAGCCCCCTTCACATCAGAGTGTCCTCCCCCTCCCACATGTACTCACAGTTTTGAAGGCAGCTTCTCGTTCCTCTCTCCAGTCATGTGATAACAAGTGATAGGGGAGAGAGGAAGGAAAGTCTACCGTTGGTCTATCTCCCCCTGCAGGCTGGAGGGAGCCGAAAGCCTAATGCTCTCTCCAGCATATGATGGAAGCTGCTCCTCCTGACAGGAGTGAAATTGCAATCACTCACTGTCAGAGAGGAGCGGCTCCAGGACCGCACCTGACTGGCCCACTGAGCCATCGGCCCACTGGGAATCTCCCGGTAGTCCCGATGGCCAGTACATGCCTGCTTGGCGGGGTCTTTGGCGTTTTGCTGTCCTGAGGTACTCCAGGTTCTTATGATCCGTGAAGATCATGATAGAATGGGATGCACCCTCCAGCAGATATCTCCATTCCTCAAGAGCGAATTTGATGGCTAGCAGCTCTTGGTCTCCCACATCATAGTTTCTTTCAGGTGGGCTTAACTTCCGAGAAGCGAAAGCCACAGGGTGAAGAAGGGCCTTATGACCTTGTCTTTGGGACAAAATTGCTCCTGTAACTGTCTCCGAAGCATCCATCTCTAATACATAGGCTAAGGCCGGGTCTGGGTGCTGCAGTATTGGGGTGGAAATGAACAGATTCTTTAGCTTGTCGAAGGCTTCCTGAATTTCTTGGGGCCACTGGAACCGATTTTGCCGATGGGTCAGCTGTGTAATGGGTGAAATGATTGAGGAGAATCCCTTTATAAATCTTCTATAGAAATTGGAGAAGCTCACGAATCGCTGGACTCCCTTTTTATCCAAGGGGGCTGGCCATTCCTGGATTGCTTTTACCTTTTGCGGGTCCATTGCGAACCCCTCTGTGGATATGATAAGCCCTAGGAACAGGATAACTGTCTTTTCAAACTCACATTTTTCTGCTTTAACATAAAGTCCTTGTTCTCTGAGAATTGTGAGCACTCTTTTCACATGGATTCGATGCAGCTCTACTGTGGTGGAAAAGATGAGGATATCGTCTAGATAAAAGATTACAAAGTTGTCAAGATACTCAAAAAATATCATTGGAAAGTGGCAGGGGCGTTGAACAGACCAAACGGCATCACCAAGTATTCAAAGTGTCCAAACCTGGACCTGAAGGCTGTCTTCCACTCGTCCCCTGCACGGTTTCGAATGAGGCTGTAAGCGCTGTGGTGCAGTTTCTACTAATTTTCTGGTGGTGTACACAGTATCTAATACAGCGTGTACAGTTTCTACTACACTTCTGGCTTCTGGTGGTGTACACAGTACACAATACAGTGCAGCCGTTGTACAGTTTCTAATACAGTGCAGGCGGTGTACACAGTATGTAATACAGTGTGTACAGTTTCTACTACACTTCTGGTAGTATACACAGTACACAATACAGTGCAATTGTAGTACAGTTTCTAATACAGTGCAGGCGGTGTACACAGTATCTAATACAGTGTAATGTGGTGTTGCAAAACAAAAAATACATCATGTCCGAAAGGCCACTAAGGAGAGGCAGATGCTCACAGGCCACTAAAAGAGGGCAAGCTGCCTCTGTGTCTACAGTCAACAGTGGTGGTCGTGGACATGGTGCATCCTCTGCAGGTGGCCGTGGGGCACGCTTGTCCTTTTTTTTCTGCTGCTGGCCGTGTTATTGAGCCACAACATGCAGAATAGTTGGTGGAGTGGATAACAAAGCCGTCCTCATCCTCCTCATCCTCTGTCACCCAGGCTCAAAGTAGTTTGCCTTCCAACGCAGCTGCCAAAGTGGCCTATTCCACCGGCTCCTTGTCCACAGTCACTCATTCCATAACCCCACCATTATGCACGGAGGAGTCCCCAGAATTATTTGACCACAGTGTTGGGTACATGCTGCTGGAGGATGCGCAACGATTTGAAGGCTCCGATGTTGGTTCCCAGGTTGAGGAAGGGAAAAACAGGAATTCGCCCTGGGACTTTAAATGAGGTGAATGCGTTTAGCCAACAATTGACAGAGTAAATGCAGTCTCAATATTTATTAAAATAGTCATGCAAACATAAACATGAATCATAGCGGCGAGCGTTATCCATGTTCACTTGCCTTGTCACACACCCATGGCGTTGGAGGCGGAGCTCATTGGGCCCTCTGGGGATATAAATTGAGGGCTAGTCATGGCTGGTATCTGTTTGTCACTTCCTGTTTCCTGTTTTACTCACATGCAGCAGTTTACTTCAATCAAGGTGAGTCCACACTCCTTGATGGATGTTAATTATCCATTCACTCCCTTCACATTTGAGCACTTAACTTTAGCATGATCTGCCATATACATTGTCTCATACATCATTATATTCACTCTCATGGTTCATTCATGTACACACCATTACACATTCATCTCATTCATTTCACTGTCTCCGAGTTTCCAAATCCATCTAGCTTTGAACAACATTGGTTCATATGTGTTATATATATATATATATATATATATATATATATATATATATATACATATATACATATATACACATTTTTTTAATTACATTGCATAATCCACGGTTGCTCTGTTGGTATAGTACTGATATACATATATTTTTATCTATATACAATGGACTTGGATACATGCTATACAGGACACACACTTTATCACATTGTTTTTGTTCCAATTTATTTCTATAATTTTTTTTTTTCCACATTTTTTTTCCTCCATTGTCCCCTAGATTCCTAGCTCATACCATTATTGAACCAGTTTGGTTCATGCATATACATACTCTTATCATATACTACTTTACTTCTATGCTGGTATGGCAGCACCTATTGATACATATGCATTTATATTTCAGTTGACATTATTAATGGATACTGAGAGATCTTTGGTGACACATTCCCCCATCCCGGCCATGTCTGCCCTCCGTTTGTGCTCTGTTGAGTTGGTTTTCCCTCTGCCTCCTCAGCTCCCGAGCCGGACGCTCATTACTGCCGCCTCTTGGTATCAAGCAATTAGTAGTCTGATCCAGCCTCTGGTGAGTATAGGGCCATGCGTTTTTGGACCCTCTTGACTAATTTTCATTATACCATGTTTGTGTTAATACTTATTTGGTTCATTATACCCCCTACAGATGTACTACACGCGCATCTACCCCTGATGAAGCGAGCATGGTCTTGTGAAAAGCGTTTGGATACTTTTTATGCATGTGTACTCTGCAATTTACATTTTATACCTTGATACGTGTAATGACATTTTCTACTGTATGCATCATTTCAGTGCCTTGGCTATGATTCATGTTTATGTTTGCATGACTATTTTAGGAAATTTTGAGACTGCATTTACTCTGTCAATTGTTGGCTAAACGCATTCACCTCATTTAAAGTCCCGGGACGATATCCTGTTTTGTGTTGCATATATTGGGATGGAGGTGGTTTGCGGATGACACCAGACCTTTTCCTTTTTGTAGGTTGAGGAAGGGAGTAACATGAGCCTAGAGAGAGGGGGTGCCACAGAAGGACAAGCAACTGGAAGTCATATTCCCCCAGCTGCAGCATACTGCCAAGTTTAATCCAGTGATGAGGAGGGAGGGGATGATGAGGTCACTGACTGTACTTAGGTGCCTGGGAGAAGAGAGGAGGAGGAGGCATAACTCCAACAAGGCAGGATGTCCTCTAGGGGGCAGCCTAGGGGCAGCCACCTTATTGCATCACACCACAGAGCTCCGCATGTGCAGAGCGCTGCTGACTCCCCGCTGTCTTTGAAAAATTCCTTGGTGTGGGTCTTTTTCGACACGTGTGCAGCAGATCGCACTGTTGCTGTTTGCAACCTATATCTGAAGCGGATCAAGCGTGGCCAGAACAACAGCCGCTTGGGCACCACATGCTTGACCAGACATATGACGACCTGCCATGCAGTCCGTTGGCAACAGCACTTGAAAGACCCAAATCAAAGAAAAAGGCAGACTTCTCCTTGCTCCTCATCTGGGATCTCCAACCCTACTATACCTCCTGTCCTCTCAAAAACCTGCACTGAGAGGAATGAAGGTATAGCAATAGGTGTCCCAAGTACTTGCAGCCAATCTGCTAGCAGTACACCACCATCTGATTTTAGCAGGCAAATTTCCCTACCCCAATTGCTGAACCATAAAAAGAAATTCGGTCCCAGCCATCCACATGCTCAGCGTCTAAATGCTAGCTTGGCCGAATTACTAGCACTGCAACTGCTGCCCTTTCAGCTGGTAGAATCTGCCCCCTTTTGTGAATTTGTGGAATGTGTTGTACCTCAGTGGTAGGTTCCAAAATGCCATTTCTTTTCACGGAAGGCCATTCGGGCTCTCTACTGGCATGTGGAAGGCAATGTTTTGGCCTTGTTGGACAGGGCGGTCAGCAGTAAGGTTCATATTACCGTTGGCTCATGGTCCAGCAGGCATGGGCAGGGATGTTACCTTTCCTTCACGGCGCACTGGGTAACTCTGCTGGCAGCTGGGAGGGATGCAAGACAGGGATCAGTGTTGTTGGAGCTTGTTCCGCCACCACGCCTCCAAAATGCTAGTGGCGATTCTGCCACAGCTCTCAACTCCTCCTCTTCTTCTTCCCCTATGGCCTCTTCTGCAGATTTGTTCTCAGAACCAGCGGTGCTCCGTAAGCGTTCAATGGGATGCGCAAGCAGTCAGGCTAAAAGATGCCATGTGGTGCTTGAGTTGGTCTGCCTATGGGACAGGAGCCACACTGGGGCAGAGATTCTGTCAGCGCTTCCGGGGCAGGCTCAGAGGTGATTGATGCCACGCCAGCTTCAGCCAGGAATGGTTGTAAGTGACAATGGCACCAACCTTCTTTCCGCCCTCCGACAGGGCTTGACCCATGTTTGGCACACGTCCTGAATTTGGTGATGCAGCGGTTCTTGAGCAGGTACCCAGGCTTACAGGATCTCCTGAGGCAGGCCGGTCATACAATGCCAGTGCTCAGGTGGCTGACATTCAAAGGGAATGAAACCTGCCCACCAATTGCCTCATTTGTGACATGCCTACCAGGTGAAACTTAATGTTGGCAATGCTGCAGCGGCTGCACACACAGATGAGGGCCATCAATGAGTACCTGTACGAGTATGGCCCCAGGACAGGTTCAGGGGAGCTTGGCTTCTTTTCGCCACGCCAGTGTCTACTGATCAAGGATGCATGCACTGTCCTGTCACCATTTGAGGAGGCCACAAGAATGGTGAGCAGCGACAATGCATGCATCAGTGACACTGTCCCTCTAGTCTTCCTGCTGGAGCACACGCTTTGTAGAATCATGGACAAGGCACTTGAGGCAGAACAGCGGGAGGAAGAGGAGGACTTCCTTACCTCTCAAGGCCCCCTTTATCCAGATAGCATTCCTGCGGGCCCGCCAAGCACACAGGAAGAAGAGGATTGTGTCAGCATGGATGTAGAGGATAACACTCACAGCAGTCGTCAAGGGATAGTTTTCAGTCCCCAGAAACCCAAGGAGTTGTACGTGGCTGGGAGGAGGTAGTTACAGATCATGTGATCCTTAGTGACCCAGAGGACTTTTAATCGAATGCCTCTGCAAACTTACGGTGCATAGCCTCCCTGATTCTGCAAAGCCTGCGAAAGGACCATAGGATTCATGGTTACAATTTCCTGGTGCTGGACAACGTGTTACAGAGGCTTCGTTCAGTCAGAGGAAGAGCGGTGGAGAAGGTGGCTGGCTGACTGATGCCTTTAAATAATTTTTCAGTCCTCAGCGCCAAGGTCTGATCAATTCAAGCAACCATCGCTAGTGGCTGCATTATATAGTGCAGGAATATCTAGGGGCAAGAGCAGACTTGGAGACCTTTCCAACAGAGCATCCACTGGGTTACTGGGTCTTGAGGATGATCCACTGGCCAGAACTTGCTCAATATGCAATTGAGCTACTGGCCTGTCCTGCATCCAGCATGCTTTCTGAACGCACATTCAGTGCTGCTAGAGGGTTTGTAATGGATGAAAGAGTGCGCCTGCCCACAGACTCCGTTGATAGGCTCACATTCATAAAAATGAATCAGTATTGGATCAGCAGCTATCAAACACCTGATGCTGATAACTGATTGAATTTGCTATGCACGTGGGATCCCTTGAAGACTGCCTATGCTGACTATCCTACTCCTCCTCAATCTTGATGATGCTAGCTTCCAACAATATTTTTGGTTAGGGCACCACCACCACTACCCAAGGCCCAAATTTTCTACCCCTGTTTAACAGGGGCATGTACATACAGTTTTTGATCTAATATTTCACAGCAGGGCCTGTTCCTGTGCCCAACAAGAGTAACTATGAGGGCTTACAGTGTTGTGGCACCACCACCACCACCAAAGGCCCAATTTTTCCACCCCTGTTTAACAGGGGTATGTAATTACAATTTTTGATATAATATTTCACAGCAGGGCCGTTCCTGTGCCCAACAAGAGTAACTGTGAGGGCTTACAGTGTTATGGCACCACCACCACTAAACGCCCAATTTTTCTGCCCCTGTTTAACAGGGGCATGTAATTACAATTTTTGATATAATATTTCACAGCAGGGCCCATTCCTGCGCCCAAAAAGAGTAACTGTGAGGGCTTACAGTGTTCTGGTACCACCAACACCTAAGGCCCAATTTTCTGCAGAGTATATAGGGCAGGCCAAATAGTATATATACTGGTGTTCAGAGTATATAGTGCCTGAGGGACCCCCCACGCCATTTTTTAAAAAAATCGGGTGCAGGGTTCCCCTTGATATCCATACAAGACCTGAAGGGCCTGGTATGGATTTTGGCGGTGACATCCACACCATTTTTTTTGGCTACTTTTATTTATATTGCCGGGATCCATCAATACATTACAGCTGCGAACAGTTTTAAATGTCATTTTGTTGTGGCACTGTTATAAACATGGGGAAGATGCGCTACTTTACAGGCATACTAAGGACACCCCCAGGCATGATATTTAAAGGAATATTTTATTTTTATTGTTTCACTTTAAGTATTATTAAAATCACTGCTCCCAAAAAAAGTCAGTTTTTAAAACTTTTTTTTTGCATTGATACATGTCCCCTGGGGCAGGACCTGGGTCCCCAAACACTTTTTATGACAATAACTTGCATATAATCCTTTAAAATGAGCACTTTCGAGTTTTCACGTTCGAGTCCCATAGACTTTAACGGTGTTCGCGTGTTCGTTCAAATTTTGTGCCTGTTCGCATGTTCTGCTGTGAACTGAACTGGGGGTGTTCGGCTCATCCCTAGTCAGTAGTAAGTAGGGTTGCACCAATACCACTCTTTGAAGACCGAGTACAAGTACCAATACTTTTTTTCAAGTTCTCCCGATACCGATTACCGATACTTTTTTTTAATGTCATGTAACAGTGGCACTAAAATGCAGCACTGATGACGCGTGGACTGTGTCAGTAGTGGTTTTTTTTTTTTTTTTACAATTAATTCTTTTAAATTATTTTTTTTTAATTTCTTCTTTTGTTATTTTTTCTTACAATTCTTTGTTTTTTTTTTGGGGGGGGGGGGGGGGGGGCGGAGGAGTGGATGGTGTCAGTGTGTTTTTTATTTATTTTTTATTCTTTTTACAATTTAACCTTTTAAATATTGATTACAATTCTTTTTTTTTTCTTTATGAGCCCTGTTGGAGGGCTTTGGTGAGATATCAGGGGCCCCTGACATCTCCCCTTTGAGACATGGAAAGGGACTGAGGATAGAGATTCCCCAGTCCCTTTCTCAGCAGCCCCAGCTGCACTGAAGATGAATGGAGAGGAGACAGAGGCTCCTCTCCATTCATAAACTGAAGCATCGTAAACACTGACGCTGTGCATTCAGAAAGGGAAGGAGCCGGTAAATGACATATTAGTTCTGACAGATCCAGGACAAAGAGAGGGAGGAGCACTGAGGAGGAACAGGAACACAGAGGGGGGAGTGGAGCACGGAGGGGGACAGGAGGAGCCTGAAGGAGGACACGGAGGGGGACTGGAGGAGGATATAGAGACGGTCAGGGGATGATCGGTGCGGAGGTGGGGGGAGTTACTACTTACTACTACTAGGGTTGTCCTGATACCGATACCAGTATTGGTACTGATACTTAGCATTTGCGCGGGTACTTGTACTCGCGCAAATGCTCCGATGCTTGACCCGATACTTGGGCAGTCAGCGGTGATCGGTGTTTAAATATCAACACCAACCCCCCTTGCATAGATTTCAATATAGCAGCTGAAAGCCATGGGGGGGGAGAGGAGGAAAAGCGGCTGTCAGCTGCTATATTGAAATCTATGCAGGGGGATCTGTGCTGATATTTATACGCCGATCACCGCTGACTGCCCAAGTATTGGGTCAAGCATCGGAGCATTTGCGCGAGTACAAGTACCCGTGCAAATGCTCAGTATCAGTACAGATACTGGTATCGGTATCGGGACAACCCTAGTAGTAAGTGATGCAGAGTTCAGACGTCAGTAGTAAGTGAACCAGAGTTCAGGTGTCAGTAGTATATGAGGTGGAGTTCAGAGGTCAGTAGTAAGTGAGGCGGAGTACAGAGGTCAGTAGTAAGTGAGGCAGAGTTCAAACGTCAGTAGTAAGTGAGGTAGAGTTCAGATGTCACTAGTAAGTGAACCAGAGTTCAGGGGTCAGTAATAAGTGAGGCGGAGTTCAGAGGTCAGTAGTAAGTGAGGCGGAGTTCAGAGGTCAGTAGTAAGTGAGGCGGACTTCAGAGGTCAGTAGTAAGTGAGGCAGAGTTCAGAGGTCAGTAGTAAGTGAGGCAAAGTTCAGGGGTCAGTAATAAGTGAACCGGAGTTCAGAGGTCAGTAGTAAGTGAGGCGGAGTTCAGAGGTCAGTAGTAAGTGAGGCCGAGTTCAGAGGTCAGTAGTAAGTGAGGCAGAGTTCAAACGTCAGTAGTAAGTGAGGCAGAGTTCAGAGGTCGGTAGTAAGTGAGGCGGAGTTCAGAGGTCAGTAGTAAGTGAGGCGGAGTTCAGAGGTCGGTAGTAAGTGAGGCGGAGTTCAGAGGTCGGTAGTAAGTGAGGCGGAGTTCAGAGGTCAGTAGTAAGTGAGGCAAAGTTCAGGGGTCAGTAATAAGTGAACCGGAGTTCAGAGGTCAGTAGTAAGTGAGGCGGAGTTCAGAGGTCAGTAGTAAGTGAGGCGGAGTTCAGAGGTCAGTAGTAAGTGAGGCAAAGTTCAGGGGTCAGTAATAAGTGAACCGGAATACAGAGGTCAGTAGTAAGTGAACCGGAGTTCAGAGGTCAGTAGTAAGTGAACCGGAGTTCAGAGGTCAGTAATAATAAACGATCAGCTTGGCTTTCAGACTAATGTGGTGCAGCTTACCCACACCATGGCTGCAGCGCAGTGTAACAGCGCAGTGGGTTAGTTGCACTTTGCCATAGACTTCTATTATGTCCCTTGGTTTGCGCTTTCTGAAGGTGCACCAAAACCGCCCTTTCAGTTTTTGTTTTCAGAAAGCGCACCAAAACTGCAGGATCTAATAGAAGTCTATGGAAAAATGCAACTAATCCGCACCGAAACTGTAGGTACGCTGCACTGCAACCATGAAAACCATACGGCATTAGTGTGAATGCACCCTACTGGGGGGAGAGAAGACCATAAAGCATATTTTATTGGTATAGGAAAACTTTTGTTTTATTTAACCATTCCCCTTTAAGCCCCTTCCACTGTAAAAAACAATTTGGCAACACCCACCATTCACCGCGTCTTTGGGGGGCACGCCCTAATGAAATTGGCCACGCACACCCATGATGCACACAACATATAATTCATCTAAATACACACGCCAGTAAAATGTGTCAACACCTTTACCAGGAAAAAGATCGCCGGCACATAGTGTGTGTGCTGCAACGTCCTTTCATAATACACATTTAACATGTTCATGCACATCTCATTACCCCAAAGAAATTTGCGTAGTTAAAACATTGTTTGTGTGAACAAGACCATTGGCCATAGCTCCTGATTTGAAACAAAGTCCCTCTTTCCTCCTCATTTGTCCCTCATTTTGGTCTAATCTATATAGTTGTATATAAAATGCACTTTTTATCTTTCAAAAAGTGTTTCCCAGTGTTAAACCTTTAATCCAATTTCTAATTCCAAAATCCAATATAAAGGAATAGTAGTGGTAAAAACCAATCATTTAACTTCGTAAGGGGGGGCGTGGAAGGGGGAGTGTCTTATGCCTACATACTTTTGCTAATAGGTGTCCCTTGTTCCCATCTCAGAAAGTTGGGAGGTATGTCATTGGCACCAGGTTAATGATTGTAGTAAATTCTTGCAATCTACTATGTACTGTATATTCACCAAATCAAAGAAGCTGCAAGCACTATTCACATTCCCATACAGGTGTGCAAAATATAATCAAACTACTCAGTCAGTGTGTTCCCCTATGCAAGTGATAATCACAAATATAAGTAAAACTGAAAAGTGACAAAAAGCAAATACATGCAATCAAAGTGCGTATATTATACTATGATAAAGTGATTATAGACAATTATATGTGAAGTCCATATAAATCTTATGTAGTGTAGCCCCAATAGCCAATCAGGGCTACACAACTGCAAACCTACCAAGACATGGCCGTTCACCTAAACTGACAGGCCGGGCAAGGAGAGCATTATTCAGAGAAGCAGTCAAGAGGGCCATGGCAGCTCTGGAGGATTTACAGCTCAGGTGGGAGAAACTGTCCACAGGACAACTATTAGTCGCGCACTCCACAAATCTGGTCTTTATGAAAGAGTTGCTAAAAAAAAGCCATTGTTGAAAGAAAGCCATAAGAAGTCCTGTTTGCAGTTTGCGAGAAGCCATGTGGGGGACACAGCAAACATGTGGAACAAGGAGCTCTGATCAGATAAGATCAAAATTGAACTTTTTGCCCTAAAAGCAAAAAGCAACGTGTGACGGAAAACTAACACTGCACATCACCCTGAACACACCATCCCAACAGTGAAACATGGTGATGGCAGCATCATGTTGTGGGGATGCTTTTCTTCAGCAGGGACATTGAAGCTGGTCAGAATTGATGGGAAGATGGATGGAGCCAATCTTAGAAGAAAACCTGTTATGCCGCGTACACACGAGCGGGCTTTACGGCAGGCTTTGTCCTGCGGACTTTTCGACGGACTTTACTACAGACTTTCTGATGGACTTTCCGAATGATCGGACTTGCCTACACACGATCAACCAAAGTCCGACGGATTCGTACGTGATAACGTATGACCGGACTAAAACAAGGAAGTTCATAGCCAGTAGCCAATAGCTGCCCTAGCGTCATTTTTTGTCCGTCGGACTAGCATACAGACGAGCCAACTTTTCGACCAGACTCGAGTCCATCGAAAAGATTTGAAACATGTTTCATTTCTAGGTCTGTCAAACTTTTGGGGAAAAAAAGTCCGCTGGAGCCCACACACGATCGAATTGTCCAACGAACTCTGGTCCGCCGAACCAAGTATGCCGTAAAGTCCGGTCGTGTGTACGTGGCATTAGAGTCTGCAAAAGACTGGGGTGGAGGTTCACCATCCCGCAGGACAACAACCCTAAACATACAGCCAGAGCTACAATGAAATGGTTTAGATCAAAGCATATTCACGTGTTAGAATGGCCTAGTCAAAGTCCAGACCTAAATCTGTGGCAAGACTTGAAAATTGCTGTTCCACAGATGCTCTCCTTTTAATATGACAGAGCTTGAGCTATTTTGCAAAGAAGAATGGACAAAAATGTCCCTCTCTAAATGTGCAAAGCTGGTAGAGACATCCCCAAAAAGACTTGCAGCTGTAATTGCAGCGAAAGGTGGTTCTATAAAGTATTGACTTGGGGGGGGGGGGGGTGAATGCAAATGCACGCCACACTTTTCACATATTTATTTGTAAAAAAAAATTGGAAACCATTTATAAATTTCTTTCCACTTCACAATTATGTGCCACTTTGTGTTGGTCTATCACATAAAATCCCAATAAAATACATTTACGTTTTTGGTTGTAACCTGACAAAATGTGGAAAAAAATTCAAGGGGTATGAACACTTTAAGGCACTGTAGTACTTGGTGGCAAAACCCTTGTTTGCAATTACAGAGGTCAGACGTTTCTTGTAGTTGGCCACCAGATTTGCACATATCTCAGTAGGGATTTTGTCCCACTCCTCTTTGCAGATCTTCTCCAAGTCATTAAGGTTTCGATGCTGACGTTTAGTAACTCGAACCTTCAGCTCGCTCCACATATTTTCTATGGAATTAAGGTTTGGAGACTGGCTAGGACACTTCAAGACCTTAATGTGCTTCTTCTTGAGCCACTCCTTTGTTGCCTTGGCCGTGGGTTTTGGTTGTGCTGGAATACCCATCCATGACCCATTTTCAATGCCCTGGCTAAGGGAAGGAGGTTCTCACCCAAGATTTGATGGTACACGGCCCCGTCTATTGTCCCTTTGATGTGGTAAAGTTGTCCTGTCCCTTTAGCAGAAAAACATCCCCAAAGCATAGTGTTTTCACCTCCATGTTTGACGGTGGGGATTGTGTTCTTAGGGTCATGGGCAGCATTCCTCCTCCTCCAAACACGGCGAATTGAGTTGATGCCAAAGAGCTTGACACACTTTCACCCAGTTCTCCTCTGAATCATTCAGATGTTTATTATCAAACTTCAGACAGGCCTGTACATGAGCTTTCTTGTGCAGGGGGACCTTGCAGGCTCTGCAGGATTTCAGTCCTGTAGTGTGCGACCAATTGTTTTCTTGGTGACTATGGTCCCAGCTGCCTTGAGATCATTGACAAGATTCTCCCGTGTAGTTCTGAGCTGATTCCTCACCGTTCTCATGATCATTGAAACCCCACGAAATAAGATCTTGCATGGAGCCCCAGACCGAAGGAGAATTACAGTTATTTTGTGTTTCTTCCATTTGCAAATAATCGCACCAACTGTTGGATGGATGGTGCTGGGTGTAGGTGGGGATGCATTGTGGATACTGGAGGGATGGATGGTGCTGGGCGTAGTGGGAGGATTCATTATGGAGACAGAAGGTATGGATGGCGCTGGGCGTAGGTGGGGATGCATTGTGGAAACTGGAGGGATGGATGGTACAGGGCGTAGGTGAGGATGCATTGTGGAGACTGGAGGGATGGATGGTGCTGGGTGTAGGTGGGAATGCATTGTGGAGACTGGAGGGATAAATGGTGCTGGGTGGAGATGGGGATGCATTGTGGAGACTGGAGGGATGGATGGTGCTGGGCGTAGGTGGGGATGCATTGTGGAGACTGGAGGGGTGGATGGTGCTGGGTGGGCATTGGGATGCATTGTGGAGACTGGATGGATGAATGGTGCTAAGTGGGGATGAAGATGATTGAGTTTCATTGTGAAAATGGATGATGATGACTGGGTGGAGAGTCATCCTCATCCATTTTCACTATGCAACTCAATCATGCCAGCTTGTCAGCCTCAAGTGTCCCATCCAAGAAGAAGGAGATTAAATAAAGTCCAAATCAAATCTACAGGCAGCACAGGGGGCACAGCAGCATACAATACATTTTTTTGACTTACCCTCAATGCTGCATCCCTTTGCATGCACCTGTTATGGCTGTGTCCATGTGAACCGTCGACGAGCTGGCCACTCCCCCCTGCCCCTGTCCTGGCCAATCACATTGTAAGCATACCTACCACCATCCATCATGTTCCGCCTCAACAGGGAATGCAAGAGGAGTGCTGGCCGCGATCTCCTGCTGGGGGTGTTGCTATTCTGATAGGCGGTGAGTGCTCAGGCAGCGGAGCGGGCTCACTAAATTGCATTACTGGAGAATGTTACTGATTTCTTCAGGGTGTGGGTAAAAGTAGACGGAAGTGGCGGAGCTGCTAAATGATTAATATCACATGCTGCTATAGGGTTCCTAGGGGCCCTCTCGGGCCCCTTACATGAGTATTGCCTGTACCCCCTGATGGTGGCCCTGAGCAGGATAATCAATGTTATTCACTGTTACCTGTCAATGGTCATAAATTTAGGGCTGATTGGTGTCTGTATCTTGTAGGGGGGAGAGACTCAACTAGTATTGTCAGCAGTAAACACTGCGGTATGTCAGAGCTATATAGAATAAAGGTATAATAAAGGTGTATGACTGTGGGGGGACATTAGAGTGTAAATTTTTAATATTAAAAAATCATACAAACGTACAGCTTATTAATAAAAAACATATTTACACAGAAATAAACAACAACTAAACAAAAACAAGCAAGCTTACATCAGCAAGTAAAGAAAACCATTTCCTGACAAGATAAAATATAAAGAAAAATATTTTAATGACAAAAAAAAGAGACTACAAACCCCAAACCTCAACTTAAACATAATGCAGGCTAAGAAACCTTTTGAGATTTAATCGCCATCAGGATGCGATTCCAAAACCCCTCCATTAACCCCTCCCTCCACATCATTCACCCTGACTTACACATCATTCACCTTGCATTCTGCACCAGCCACCCTCATTCCCTTCTCACCTCCCCCTCCACTATCATCCAATCCATCCCTCACTCCACCCCTCCGTGTCCGCTGACCTCCAGCTGCACTTCTGCCAGGCCGTGGAAGAGGGCTTGGCACCACCATACATTCTGGTCCAGCACCCTCCGCTGCCTTTACTACACTAGGAGAAACAATAGGTGCAGACACAGACTTGACAACCACACTTTTTGACACTGACTCGGAGACCACAGACTGGTGGGACACTGACACCACAGAGGGCCTCACAGACACAGATTCTGACAGGACAGAGACACTAGGATCCCCTGGTACAACCTCCGCCAACCCAGACTCTTCTCTATCCGGACGGAAGAATTCCTTCACTAATTCTGGCTTATTGTGCAAAGCCTCAGGGCACCGGCTATAAGGGTGATCAACCTTATTACATAGGTTACATTTAATGTTGTTACAGCCCCTTGCCAGATGCCTCAGTTTCTGGCACAAAGAGCACTTCTGTTCTGGACATTTAGAGGAGAAATGTCCCTTGACTCCACATTTATGGCACAGCTTAGGTTGACCAGGGTAGAAGACAGTAATTCTATCTCTACCAATAAAAGCAGAGGAGGGTAAATGCTTGACCACATTCTCACACGCACATTCAACCTCATTGATACTGACCACCCACCCGTCCAGATTCCCCTATCATCCACAATCTTTTTTAGGGGACACAACGTTTCACCAAACCTCCTCAACCAGACCCATAAATCCTTGGGGGGTATAGACTCATTCCTTGTCAGGATAGTCACATTTTTTATCAAGGGCTGTCGTGAGACAACTTTGGGGACAAGCCCCTGCCAGTCCGGCTGGCCCCCATATACACGCTCATACCGCTCCCAAAACAAATCCAGCGATTCTGGACACACAAAGGACAAATTATATTCATAGGAACCATCCGGACTGATGAGAGCATAAATATCCTCTGCCTTAAATCCCATGGCTAGGATCTTATCCACAACCACCCTCCTGATAGGTGGAATATCTCCTCCTTCCCACCTGAGCTGTACCACATTCCTGCATTTAAAGGAAGAAGGTGCGTTAGGTGAAGGTCACACAACTGGCTCCCTTCCACCACCAGTAGCATGACTTTTTCCCGACACAGCCTTAGCATAATTCCTAACTGGGACAGTTGAAACATTAACTGGCTGCATAGGAACATTAACTGGCTGCATAGGAACCTCTGAAAACTGGTTTGGTAAATTACCCACCACTTGATCCTCCCTCCTCCCCTCCAGCACAACAATCCCGCTCACCATAGTCCCAGAAGTACCACAGTTACCAGCAGTCCCATCATCAAGTAAAGTCTTCTGTTTAGAAAAAACACCAGCTGTTTCAGCGTTCATACGGCCCTCCTGCTCTGCAGTTTCAATGTTCATGAAACATTCCTGCTCTGCAGTTTCAATGTTCATTCGACATTCCTGCTCTGCACTGTTATGCCCCGTACACACGGTCGGACATTGATCGGACATTCTGACAACAAAATCCTAGGATTTTTTCCGACGGATGTTGGCTCAAACTTGTCTTGCATACACACGGTCACACAAAGTTGTCGGAAAATCCGATCGTTCTGAATGCAGTGACACGTATGTCGGGGCTATAAACGGGGCAGTAGCCAATAGCTTTCATCTCTTTATTTCTTCTGAGCATGTGTGGCACTTTGTGCATCGGATTTGTGTACACACAATCGGAAATTCCGACAACGGATTTTGTTGTCGGAAAATTTTATAGCCTGCTCTCAAACTTTGTGTGTCGGAAAATCCGATGGAAAATGTCCGATGGAGCCCACACGCGGTCGGAATGTCCGACAACACGCTCCGATCAGACATTTTCCATCGGAAAATCCGACCGTGTGTATGGGGCATTAGTGTCCATGTGGGACTCCTCACAGCCAGCAGAAACTTCTCTGTCTGGATACATGCCATCTCTTCCTGCATTCCCATGATCTTCATCTGATGAGTCAGTGCCACTCAATGGAGATTCCATTTCTGTAATGGCCTGCAGCAATCCGCCATTTTCCTCAACCCCCTCCTGAGATGACCCAGGCCGCTGTGGAGGGAGGGGGCAGATACTGACTCAGGTGCAACAGATCCTGAGCCAGGGGTAGTACTGGGGCCACCATGTGAAGCCACTTCCTTACCCCCCATCCTTACTGTCATCGTTGCTGTGGCATCCACCCTCTGGCTGATACTGGCACAGGCACTCTCCTTCATCTGTTGGCATCTCTCCTCATTCTCACACTTTTCTCTGAACACACCTGCTGCTCTCCTTCAGAGAGGCGACCAACTTCCCTGGCTTTTTCAATTCCTCTTCCAGAGACTTCAGCTTGGAGACTTTCCTCTTACTGTTTCCAGGCTTACTATGCAGGGGTTTCTTTTTCCTGAGATCTTCTTTCATGACAGAAAGTTTCTGTTCCTCCTTAGCAATGCGGCAAAGTCTGTTCACCACTTTATCCTGGAAGACTGGTAAGGACCCCTCTTGCATAGGAACAGGCCCAGGATCCATTGCAGCTTGAGCACATGGAGTAGGCCTCAGTGCCTCTGGAGAGCCTCCACCTTCGTCCTCCCCAATATGGTCCATGCTTGCCTAGGAAAAGCCTGCATGAGAGGCCCCAGGCTTGCTGCTTCTCTCAGCTGAGATCACAGCAGGGTGAGCCAACAGCACCCTGCAGAACAGCACCACCTGGTGGAGAAGCTTCACTGGTACAGAGACTGATGTGACTGGCTCAGTGTGCTCCCTACAGTACTGTGGTATATGTCAGAGCTATATAAATGTATAATAATAATAGTGTGTGATTGTGGAGGGTCATTAGAGTGTAAGCTCCTCTGGTTAAGAGACTGGTGTGACTGGCTCAGTGATGTGTTCCCTGTACAGCACTGTGGTATATGTTGGAATTTTACATATCAATAGAAGCCATAGCAGAGCATCACTTACCTGCAATCACCACTTGGAACAGTAGCGCCCCAAGCAGGATGGATATGGTCACTGCTGTTAGTTTCATGTCTTTGATCTAGAAGGAATATCTCCCTTCGGTGGATGGACTTTATATGTTTATATCCTAATCTTAAAAAAAAAAAAAAAAGCGGTTACAGCCTCAAATATCTGATTGGATACTAATATTTCACAATAGACGGATACATTTTCTGCCATCATCCAGCTTTGCAATTGTTTACTGACAATTTTGTTCTGGTGTAATTACCTGGAATGCTGTATTAAAACCTCTAGCCCCAGGCATAAAAGTGAGGTGCTGGAGGGGTGTGACTGCACGCCAACCTCTAATCTTGACCATTAACCCTCCGCATACTGCTTCTTCTATATCCACCTCTAGGAAAAGTATGCTGGATTCTTGTATGGCATATATTGCAGCACATGTTAACCACTTGAGCCCCGGACCTTTATGCTGCCTAAGGACCAGAGGTCTTTTTCCAATTTGGCACCGCGTCGCTTTAACTGCTAATTGCGCGGTCATGCAATGCTGTACCCAAACGAAATTTGCGTCCTTTTCTTCCCACAAAGAGAGCTTTCTTTTGATGGTATTTGATCACCTCTGCGGTTTTTATTTTTTGCGCTATAAACGGAAAAAGACCGAAAATTTTGAAAAAAAATGATATTTTCTACTTTTTGTTCTAAAAAAAATCCAATAAACTAAATTTTAGTCATACATTTAGGCCAAAATGTATTCGGCCACATGTCTTTGGTAAAAAAAATGTCAATAAGCGTATATTTATTGGTTTGCGCAAAAGTTATAGCGTCTACAAACTAGGGTACATTTTCTGGAATTTACACAGCTTTTAGTTTATGACTGCCTATGTCATTTCTTGAGGTGCTAAAATGGCAGGGCAGTACAAAAGCCCCCCAAATGACCCCATTTTGGAAAGTAGACACCCCAAGGAAATTGCTGAGAGGCATGTTGAACCCATTGAATATTTATTTTTTTTGTCCCAAGTGATTGAAAAATGACAAAAAAAAAAAAAAAAAAAAATATTTACAAAAAGTGGTCACTAAATGATATATTGCTCACACAGGCCATGGGCCTATGTGGAATTGCACCCCAAAATACATTTAGCTGCTTCTCCTGAGTATGGGGATACCACATGTGTGGGACTTTTTGGGAGCCTAGCCGCGTACGGGGCCCCGAAAACCAATCACCGCCTTCAGGATTTCTAAGGGTGTAAATTTTTGCTTTCACTCTTCACTGCCTATCACAGTTTCGGAGGCCATGGAATGCCAAGATGGCACAAAACCCCCCAAAATGACCCCATTTTGGAAAGTAGACACCCCAAGCTATTTGCTGAGAGGCATATTGAGTCCATGGAATATTTTATATTTTGACACAAGTTGCGGGAAAGTGACACTTTTATTTTTTTTTTTTTTTTTTTTCATAAAGTTGTCACTAAATGATATATTGCTCACACAGGCCATGGGCATATGTGGAATTGCACCCCAAAATACATTTAGCTGCTTCTCCTGAGTATGGGGATACCACATGTGTGGGACTTTTTGGGAGCCTAGCCGCGTACTGGACCCCGAAAACCAATCACTGCCTTCAGGATTTCTAAGGGTGAAAATTTTTGATTTCACTCTTTACTGCCTATCACAGTTTCGGAGGCCATGGAATGCCCAGGTGGCACAAAACCCCCCCAAATGACCCCATTTTGGAAAGTAGACACCCCAAGCTATTTGCTGAAAGGCATGGTGAGTATTTTGCAGCTCTCATTTGTTTTTGAAAATGAAGAAAGACAAGAAAAAACATTTTTTTTTTTCTTTTTTCAATTTTCAAAACTTTGTGACAAAAAGTGAGGTCTGCAAAATACTCACTATACCTCTCAGCAAATAGCTTGGGGTGTCTACTTTCCAAAATGGGGTCATTTGGGGGGGTTTTGTGCCACCTGGGCATTCCATGGCCTCCGAAACTGTGATAGGCAGTGAAGAGTGAAATCAAAAATTCACGCCCTTAGAAAGCCTGAAGGCGGTGCTTGGATTTCGGGGTCCCGTACGCGGCTAGGCTCCCAAAAAGTCTCACGCATGTGGTATCCCCGTACTCAGGAGAAGCAGCAGAATGTATTTTGGGGTGTAATTTCACATATTTCCATGGCATGTTTGAGCAATATATCATTTAGTGACAACTTTGTGCAAAAAAAAAAAAAAAAAAAATTTGTCTCTTTCCCGCAACTTGTGTCGCAATATAAAATATTCCATGGACTCGACATGCCTCTCAGTAAATAGCTTGGGGTGTCTACTTTCCAAAATGGGGTCATTTGGGGGGGTTTTGAACTGTCCTGGCATTTTATGCACAACATTTAGAAGCTTATGTCACACATCACCCACTCTTCTAACCACTTGAAGACAAAGCCCTTTCTGACACTTATTGTTTACATGAAAAAGTTTTTTTTTTTTGCAAAAAAATTACTTTGAACCCCCAAACATTATATATTTTTTTAAAGCAAATGCCCTACAGATTAAAATGGTGGGTGTTTCATTTTTTTTTTTCACACAGTAATTGCGCAGCGATTTTTCAAACGCATTTTTTGGGGAAAAAACACACTTTTTTAATTTTAATGCACTAAAACACGCTATATTGCCCAAATGTTTGATGAAATAAAAAAGATGATCTTAGGCCGAGTACATGGATACCAAACATGACATGCTTTAAAATTGCGCACAAACGTGCAGTGGCAACAAAATAAATACATGTTTAAAAGCCTTCAAAAGCCTTTACAGGTTACCACTTTAGATTTACAGAGGAGGTCTACTGGAAAAATTACTGCACTCGATCTGGCCTTCGCGGTGATACCTCACATGCATGGTGCAATTGCTGTTTACGTTTGACGACAGACCGCCGCTTGCGTTCGCCTTAGCGCGAGAGCAGGGGGCGACAGGGGTGTTTTTTTTTTTTTTTTTTTTTTTTTTTCTTTATTATTTTTTTGCTTTTTTAATCTTACTTTTAAACTGTTCCTTTCATATTTTTTTTTTTAATCATTTTTATTGTTATCTCGGGGAATGTAAATATCCCCTATGATAGCAATAGGTAGTGACAGGTACTCTTTTTTGAAAAAATTGTGGTCTATTAGACCCTAGATCTCTCCTCTGCCCTCAAAGCATCTGACCACACCAAGATCGGTGTGATAAAATGCTTCCCCAATTTCCCAATGGCGCTATTTACATCCGGCGAAATCTAAGTCATGAAATACTCGTAGCTTTCGGTTTCTTAGGCCATAGAGATGTTTGGAGCCACTCTGGTCTCTGATCAGCTCTATGGTCAGCTGGCTGAATCACCGGCTGCATTCTCAGGTTCCCTGTTGAGACAGGAGAGCCAGAGAAAAACACGGAAGACGGTGGGGGGGGGGGCATTCCCTCCCACGGCTTGTAAAAGCAGTCTAGAGGCTAATTAGCCGCTAGGATTGCTTTTACATGAAAGCCGACCGCTGGCTGAAAAGAATGATACCAAGATGATACCTAAACCTGCAGGCATCATTCTGGTATAACCACTCAAAGTCGTGAATGGCGTACCTGAAGACAAAAAAATGGTTAACAATGGTTAACAATAAAGCACAGTAAAGTGTAAATAATTACACACCTGAAAAACAAACATGATAAAACATAATAACAATAACAATAACAATAAAACATTGCAGAATAGAATACAGTAAAAAAGAGCAGAACAATAGAGAGAGAGAATAGAGAGAGAGAGAACAATAAAACAACTATTTTTTTTTATTTCATATTTTTTTTTTTTTTACACTTTTTTTGTAACTAACTTTTATAACGGTAACCGGTTCCAGGTTCGGGTCTCTCAAAATGCGATGGCATTTTGGGAGACCCTGTGAAAGTGCGCCTAGTCTGTGCAATGCTGTACCCTACGCTAATACTCAACTAGTGAATGGTAGCGTTCAAAACATTCACCAATGCAAAGACCAGGATTGTCAGGACAGGAGGGACAATAATAGCGGGCGTCACGCCTATATCCGCGCTTGCTGCAGACACGACATCTTTTTTGGGGGGTTCGTTGGGTAGGGGTACTCGGGAGGACATAAAAATGCCTCTCATGCAGCCGACTGCATTTGGTTGGGGATGTGAATGGGGGAAGTACGGGCGCTGCAGAAGCGGTGGGTTCCCAATTAGCATTGGCGAATGCAGCAGGAAGGGCATTATGGGCACGACGGGCCTGTGTTTGTCTTTCTGGTGGCAGCGGGACACTACTTGTGCTTGCCACCTCGCCAGCTTGAACTGCACTTATGGGACTCGCCACGTCACCACGTGTTACTGCAGTGCTGGTTTGACTACGACCGGGGTGTACTAGGCCGCTGGCGCTTGCCAGTTCACCAAAACGCTACCAAAAAACTGTTAGCGATCGCAGGGATCAGGCCTGACTCTGCGAACGCTGCAGTTATGCTTTTAGTGTTTTGTAAGTGACAGTGATCGATCGATACTGCACTTGGGTGGGCTGGGCCGGGCGGAGGGGCAAAACGCAGGTGCTAGCAGGTATCTGGGCTGATCCCGCTAACACTGCGTTTTTGGGAACCCTAAACTGCTGGTGACGCTAGTATAGATCTGATCGGATCAGATATTGATGCGATCAGATACTATACCACTAAGGGTGGTGTACGGTGCGTGCGTGGGTGTTAGCGGTACTGGCGCTAATCTGACGCTGCCTGGGGCTGGTGCTTGCCAGTTCACCAAAATACTACCAAAAAAACTGTTAGCGATCGCAGGGATCAGGCATGACTCTGTGAACGCTGCAGTTATGCGTTTAGTGTTTTGTAAGTGTCAGTGATCGATCGATACTGCACTTGGGTGGGCTGGGCCGGGCGGAGGCGCAAAACGCAGGTGCTAGCAGGTATCTGGGCTGATCCCGCTAACACTGCGTTTTTGGGAACCCTAAACTGCTGGGGACGCTAGTATAGATCTGATCGGATCAGATATTGATCCGTTCAGATACTATACCACTAAGGGAGGCGTATGCTGCGTGCGTGGGTGTTAGCGGTACTGGCGCTAACCTGACGCTGCCTGGGGCTGGTGCTTGCCAGTTCACCAAAATGCTACCAAAAAAACTGTTAGCGATCGCAGGGATCAGGCCTGACTCTGCGAACGCTGCAGTTATGCGTTTAGTGTTTTGTAAGTGACAGTGATCGATCGATACTGCACTTGGGTGGGCTGGGCGGAGGCGCAAAACGCAGGTGCTAGCAGGTATCTGGGCTGATCCCGCTAACACTGCGTTTTTGGGAACCCTAAACTGCTGGGGACGCTAGTATAGTATCTGATCGGATCAGATATTGATCCGATCAGATACTATACCACTAAGGGAGGCGCATGCTGCGTGCGTGGGTGTTAGCGGTACTGGCGCTAATCTGACGCTGCCTGGGGCGACGCATATCACCGCCGGGCGATCGGGGGGCTAAACCTTTATTCGGTAATAAACGGCGGGTGCCCTGACACTATAAAAAATAAACAAACTAACCAGCGTCAACCGTAACGGTTATACGGTGATCAGTGGTGAAAGGGTTAACTAGGGGGCAATCAAGGGGTTAAAACATTTATCAGATAGTATAGGGGGGTCCCTGACGCTATAAAACGCTGACGGCGAACCTAAATATTTATGTCCCTAACTAGCGTCACCAGCGACACTAATACAGCGATCAGAAAAATGATCGCTTAGTGACACTGGTGAGGGGGGGTGATCAAGGGGTTAAAACTTTATTAGGGGGGGTTAGGGGGGTACCCTAGACCTACAGGGGGGTAACAGTATCTGTCCCAACACTGTAACTGTCACAAACTGACACTATGCAGTAATCAGAAAAAAAAAAAAAAAAAAAAAAAAAAAACTGCTGGTGTCAGTTTGTGACAGGGGGGGGGGGTGATTGGGGGGGGATCGGGGGGCGATCGGGGGGGGGATCGGGGTGTTTTGTGTGCCTGGCATGTTCTACTGTGTGTGTGTGTGTTGGTGCACTCACATTGATGTCTTCTCTCCTCGGGCCGGAACGGAAAATACCGACCCGAGGGGAGATGACATCATTTCCTTTGCTGCTGTTTAGCATACAGCAGCAAAGGAAGATTCTCATTGGCCGGCGGCGATCGCGAGGGGGGGGCCACGAACGGATGGTCTCCCCCTCATCACCGATCGCCGCTGGACAAAAGACGACCGCCTCGGGCACCGGGGGGGGGTCCGATCGGACCCCCCACCCGCGGAAGGCAAATCACGTACACTGTACGTGATTTTGCCTGTCCGTGCCACTTTGCCGACGTACATCGGCGTGAGGCGGTCGTCAAGTGGTTAAAGCCACCAACAGGGTCAGAATGACCCATCTTTATTTATTTCCATGGAAATGTTTTTGGTACAGGTGACCATTGTTATCTAGAGCTAAAGTCATGGAAAATCCAAAATGTTTGACTTGCCACCTGAACAAAAGGTGGAGGAAATCTTTATTAGGGACACCTGACCTTGTGACAACTGTCAATGTTTTGGAGATATCCTCTCAACAGTCTATATTTAGGATGTATCTGGTCTATAAACCAGAGGCTCTGGATGGACAGTTGGAGAAATGGCTCTATATTTAGGATATATCCGGTCTATAAACCAGAGGCTCTGGATGTACAGTTGGATAAATGGTTCTATATTTAGGATGTATCTGGTTTATAAATCAAAGGCTCTGGGAGGACAATTGGATAAATGGCTCTATAGTTAGGATGTATCTGGTGTATGAACCAGAGGTTCTGGGTGGACAGTTGGATAAATGGCTCTAGATTTAGGATGTATCTGTTTTATAAACCAGAGGCTCTGGGTAGACAGCTGGATAAATGGCTCTATATTTAGGATGTACATGCTCTATAAACCAGAGGCTCTAGATGGACAGTTGGATAAATAGCTTTATATGTAGGATATATCTGGTCTATAAACCAGAGGCTCGGGATGGACAGTTGGATAAATGGCTCTATATTTAGGATGAACCTGGTCTATAAACCAGAGGCTCTGGATGGACTGTTGAATAAATGGCTCTATATTTTGGATGTATCTGGTCTATAAACCAGAGGCTCGGGATTGACAGTTTGATAAATGGCTCTATATTTAGGATGTATCTGGTCTATAGACCAGAGGCTCTGGATGGACAGTTGGATAAATAGCTCTATACTTAGGATGTATCCAGTCTATAAACCAGAGGCTCTGGATGGACAGTTGGATAAATGGCTCTATATTTAGGGTGTATCTAGTGTATAAACCAGAGGCTCTGGAGGGACAATTGGATACATGGTTATATATTTAGGATGTATCTGGTGTAAAAACCAGAGGCTCTGGATGGACAGTTGGATACATGGCTCTATATATTTAGGATGTATCCAGTCTATAAACCAGAGGCTCTGGATGGATGGTTGGATAGATGGCTCTATATTTCGGGTGTATCTGATGTATAAACCAGAGGCTCTGGATGGACTGATGTATAAATGGCTCTATATTTTGGATGTATCTGGTCTATAAACCAGAGGCTCGGGATTAACAGTTGGATAAATGGCTCTATATTTAGGATGTATCTGGTCTATAGACCAGAGGCTCTGGATGGACAGTTGGATAAATAGCTCTATACTTAGGATGTATCTGGTCTATAAACCAGAGGCTCTGGATGGACAGTTGGATAAATGGCTCTATATTTAGGGTGTATCTAGTGTATAAACCAGAGGCTCTGGAGGGACAATTGGATACATGGTTATATATGTAGGATGTATCTGGTGTAAAAACCAGAGGCTCTGGATGGACAGTTGGATACATGGCTCTATATATTTAGGATGTATCCAGTCTATAAACTAGAGGCACTGGATGGACAGTTGGATAAATGGCTCTATATTTTGGATGTATCTGGTCTATAAACCAGAGGCTCTGGGTGGACAGTTGGATAAATAGCTTTATATTTAGGATGTATCTGGTCTATAACCAGAGCCTCTGGTCACCTGTCAATTTTTCTGTCTCTGTCCCATTGTTGAGATTTCCCCTCACTTCAGAAGGAGAATATCCCTCCAAAGTGAGAATAAATCCCCTCTTAGACAGCTGTCAGTAGAAGAGGTTTTCCCATCGGAGGATTTCCACTTCCTGTTGGCGTGACATCTCAAACATGTTGTTGTATTTCCTTTCACCTTCTATGCCAGAGACCAGTGGTTGTCAATAGGGACACAGACAACAATAAAAAAGTTATCCAAAAGTAAAAAAAAAAAAAATCTTTGGCTTTTCATGCACTTTCCATGGGCCCCAGGTGCATGGGGGGGGTCCCTGCAGGTCCCCCCTCCCCGAAGTTTTCGGAACTCTTCCAGTGCTTTGCAGGGGTTAAGGAAGATCTCTGGAGGTGGAGCATCTTCCTACTGCCGCTGTTTATGTGGGCGGGATGTGTACTATTCTAATCCCCACTGGCCCTCCTCTCTTATTCATCCCATGTGATTGGAACAGTACACATCCCACACAAGCAGCAGCAGTAGTAAGATGCTCATGGGTTCTCCCTTAACCCCTGAAAAGTGTCTGAAGAGTGCCAGGAGATGTCATTCCGATGCAGATTTAGCTCAGTGACAGTGTGCCAGAACAGGTAAGATCTGTGACAACAGCGTCTCTACGCTGCTCTGCTTGAGAAGGTAATCTTTGTATTATACATTACTGCACCCTGTACTGTACCCTTCTGCCCCCTGTACTGTGCCTTCCTGACCACTATACTGTGCACCCTTGACCACCCTCTACTGAACACTCCTGATCTGTACTGTGCCCTTTTGCCCCCCTGTACTGTACCCTCCATACCACCCGTTACTGTACCTTCTTCGCCATGTACTGTGGCCTTCAGCCCCCCTGTACTGTTTCCTTCTGACCGCTGTACTCTACCTTTCTGCCCCCCCAACACTGTGCCATTCTTGCCACTATACTGTACACTTCTGACCCCCCCCCCCCATATTGTACCTCCCTGCCCCCCCATACTGTGCGCTCCTGACTGCTGTACTATACCCTTCTGACTTCTCTCTTCTGAACCCTTCTGACTTCCCTGTACTATATTCTTCTGACTTCCCTCTTCTGTACCCTTCTGACTTCTCTTTTCTGTACCCTTCTGACTTCCCTCTTATGTACCCTTCTGACTTCCCTCTTATGTACCCTTCTGACTTCTCTCTTCTGTACCCTTCTGACTTCCCTGTACTATACCCTTCTGACTTCTCTCTTCTGTACCCTTCTGACTTCCCTGTACTATATTCTTCTGACTCCCCTCTTCTGTACCCTTCTGACTCCCCTCTTCTGTACCCTTTTGACTTCTCTCTTCTGTACCCTTCTCACTTCTCTCTTCTGTACCCTTCTGACTTCTCTCTTCTGTACCCTTCTGACTTCTCTCTTCTGTATCCTTATGACTTCTCTCTTCTGTATCCTTCTGACTTCTCTCTTCTGTATCCTTCTGACTTCTCTCTTCTGTACCCTTCTGACTTCTCTCTTCTGTACCCTTCTGACTTTTCTCTTCTGTACCCTTCTGACTTCCCTCTTCTGTACCCTTCTGACTTCTCTTTTCTGTACCCTTCTGACTTCCCTCTTATGTACCCTTCTGACTTCCCTCTTATGTACCCTTCTGACTTCTCTCTTCTGTACCCTTCTGACTTCCCTGTACTGTACCCTTCTGACTTCTCTCTTCTGTACCCTTCTGACTTCCCTGTACTATATTCTTCTGACTCCCCTCTTCTGTACCCTTCTGACTCCCCTCTTCTGTACCCTTCTGACTCCCCTCTTCTGTACCCTTTTGACTTCTCTCTTCTGTACCCTTCTCACTTCTCTCTTCTGTACCCTTCTGACTTCTCTCTTCTGTACCCTTCTGACTTCTCTCTTCTGTATCCTTATGACTTCTCTCTTCTGTATCCTTCTAACTTCTCTCTTCTGTATCCTTCTGACTTCTCTCTTCTGTACCCTTCTGACTTCTCTCTTCTGTACCCTTCTGACTTTTCTCTTCTGTACCCTTCTGACTTCTCTCTTCTGTACCCTTCTGACTTCTCTCTTCTGTACCCTTCTGACTTCTCTCTTCTGTATCCTTCTGACTTCTCTCTTCTGTACCCTTCTGACTTCTCTCTTCTGTACCCTTCTGACTTCTCTCTTCTGTACCCTTCTGACTTCTCTCTTCTGTACCCTTCTGACTTCTCTCTTCTGTACCCTTCTGACTTCCCTCTTATGTACCCTTCTGACTTCTCTCTTCTGTACCCTTCTGACTTCCCTGTACTGTACCCTTCGGACTTCTCTCTTCTGTACCCTTCTGACTTCCCTGTACTATATTCTTCTGACTCCCCTCTTCTGTACCCTTCTGACTTCCCTGTACTATATTCTTCTGACTCCCCTCTTCTGTACCCTTCTGACTCCCCTCTTCTGTACCCTTTTGACTTCTCTCTTCTGTACCCTTCTGACTTCTCTCTTCTGTACCCTTCTGACTTCTCTCTTCTGTACCCTTCTGACTTCTCTCTTCTGTATCCTTCTGACTTCTCTCTTCTGTATCCTTCTGACTTCTCTCTTCTGTATCCTTCTGACTTCTCTCTTCTGTACCCTTCTGACTTCTCTCTTCTGTACCCTTCTGACTTCTCTCTTCTGTATCCTTATGACTTCTCTCTTCTGTATCCTTCTGACTTCCCTCTTATGTACCCTTCTGACTTCCCTCTTATTTACCCTTCTGACTTCTCTCTTCTGTACCCTTCTGACTTCCCTGTACTGTACCCTTCTGACTTCTCTCTTCTGTACCCTTCTGACTTCCCTGTACTATATTCTTCTGACTCCCCTCTTCTGTACCCTTCTGACTCCCCTCTTCTGTACCCTTTTGACTTCTCTCTTCTGTACCCTTCTCACTTCTCTCTTCTGTACCCTTCTGACTTCTCTCTTCTGTACCCTTCTGACTTCTCTCTTCTGTATCCTTATGACTTCTCTCTTCTGTATCCTTCTGACTTCTCTCTTCTGTATCCTTCTGACTTCTCTCTTCTGTACCCTTCTGACTTCTCTCTTCTGTACCCTTCTGACTTTTCTCTTCTGTACCCTTCTGACTTCCCTCTTCTGTACTCTTCTGACTTCTCTTTTCTGTACCCTTCTGACTTCCCTCTTATGTACCCTTCTGACTTCCCTCTTATGTACCCTTCTGACTTCTCTCTTCTGTACCCTTCTGACTTCCCTGTACTGTACCCTTCTGACTTCTCTCTTCTGTACCCTTCTGACTTCCCTGTACTATATTCTTCTGACTCCCCTCTTCTGTACCCTTCTGACTCCCCTCTTCTGTACCCTTTTGACTTCTCTCTTCTGTACCCTTCTCACTTCTCTCTTCTGTACCCTTCTGACTTCTCTCTTCTGTACCCTTCTGACTTCTCTCTTCTGTATCCTTATGACTTCTCTCTTCTGTATCCTTCTAACTTCTCTCTTCTGTATCCTTCTGACTTCTCTCTTCTGTACCCTTCTGACTTCTCTCTTCTGTACCCTTCTGACTTTTCTCTTCTGTACCCTTCTGACTTCTCTCTTCTGTACCCTTCTGACTTCTCTCTTCTTTACCCTTCTGACTTCTCTCTTCTGTATCCTTCTGACTTCTCTCTTCTGTACCCTTCTGACTTCTCTCTTCTGTACCCTTCTGACTTCTCTCTTCTGTACCCTTCTGACTTCTCTCTTCTGTACCCTTCTGACTTCCCTCTTATGTACCCTTCTGACTTCTCTCTTCTGTACCCTTCTGACTTCCCTGTACTGTACCCTTCTGACTTCTCTCTTCTGTACCCTTCTGACTTCCCTGTACTATATTCTTCTGACTCCCCTCTTCTGTACCCTTCTGACTTCCCTGTACTATATTCTTCTGACTCCCCTCTTCTGTACCCTTCTGACTCCCCTCTTCTGTACCCTTTTGACTTCTCTCTTCTGTACCCTTCTGACTTCTCTCTTCTGTACCCTTCTGACTTCTCTCTTCTGTACCCTTCTGACTTCTCTCTTCTGTATCCTTATGACTTCTCTCTTCTGTATCCTTCTGACTTCTCTCTTCTGTATCCTTCTGACTTCTCTCTTCTGTATCCTTCTGACTTCTCTCTTCTGTACCCTTCTGACTTCTCTCTTCTGTACCCTTCTGACTTTTCTCTTCTGTACCCTTCTGACTTCCCTCTTCTGTACCCTTCTGACTTCTCTTTTCTGTACCCTTCTGACTTCCCTCTTATGTACCCTTCTGACTTCCCTCTTATGTACCCTTCTGACTTCTCTCTTCTGTACCCTTCTGACTTCCCTGTACTGTACCCTTCTGACTTCTCTCTTCTGTACCCTTCTGACTTCCCTGTACTATATTCTTCTGACTCCCCTCTTCTGTACCCTTCTGACTCCCCTCTTCTGTACCCTTTTGACTTCTCTCTTCTGTACCCTTCTCACTTCTCTCTTCTGTACCCTTCTGACTTCTCTCTTCTGTACCCTTCTGACTTTTCTCTTCTGTACCCTTCTGACTTCTCTCTTCTGTACCCTTCTGACTTCTCTCTTCTGTACCCTTCTGACTTCTCTCTTCTGTATCCTTCTGACTTCTCTCTTCTGTACCCTTCTGACTTCTCTCTTCTGTACCCTTCTGACTTCTCTCTTCTGTACCCTTCTGACTTCTCTCTTCTGTACCCTTCTGACTTCCCTCTTATGTACCCTTCTGACTTCTCTCTTCTGTACCCTTCTGACTTCCCTGTACTGTACCCTTCTGACTTCTCTCTTCTGTACCCTTCTGACTTCCCTGTACTATATTCTTCTGACTCCCCTCTTCTGTACCCTTCTGACTTCCCTGTACTATATTCTTCTGACTCCCCTCTTCTGTACCCTTCTGACTCCCCTCTTCTGTACCCTTTTGACTTCTCTCTTCTGTACCCTTCTGACTTCTCTCTTCTGTACCCTTCTGACTTCTCTCTTCTGTACCCTTCTGACTTCTCTCTTCTGTATCCTTATGACTTCTCTCTTCTGTATCCTTCTGACTTCTCTCTTCTGTATCCTTCTGACTTCTCTCTTCTGTATCCTTCTGACTTCTCTCTTCTGTACCCTTCTGACTTCTCTCTTCTGTACCCTTCTGACTTTTCTCTTCTGTACCCTTCTGACTTCCCTCTTCTGTACCCTTCTGACTTCTCTTTTCTGTACCCTTCTGACTTCCCTCTTATGTACCCTTCTGACTTCCCTCTTATGTACCCTTCTGACTTCTCTCTTCTGTACCCTTCTGACTTCCCTGTACTGTACCCTTCTGACTTCTCTCTTCTGTACCCTTCTGACTTCCCTGTACTATATTCTTCTGACTCCCCTCTTCTGTACCCTTCTGACTCCCCTCTTCTGTACCCTTTTGACTTCTCTCTTCTGTACCCTTCTCACTTCTCTCTTCTGTACCCTTCTGACTTCTCTCTTCTGTACCCTTCTGACTTCTCTCTTCTGTATCCTTATGACTTCTCTCTTCTGTATCCTTCTAACTTCTCTCTTCTGTATCCTTCTGACTTCTCTCTTCTGTACCCTTCTGACTTTTCTCTTCTGTACCCTTCTGACTTTTCTCTTCTGTACCCTTCTGACTTCTCTCTTCTGTACCCTTCTGACTTCTCTCTTCTGTACCCTTCTGACTTCTCTCTTCTGTATCCTTCTGACTTCTCTCTTCTGTACCCTTCTGACTTCTCTCTTCTGTACCCTTCTGACTTCTCTCTTCTGTACCCTTCTGACTTCTCTCTTCTGTACCCTTCTGACTTCTCTCTTCTGTACCCTTCTGACTTCCCTCTTATGTACCCTTCTGACTTCTCTCTTCTGTACCCTTCTGACTTCCCTGTACTGTACCCTTCTGACTTCTCTCTTCTGTACCCTTCTGACTTCCCTGTACTATATTCTTCTGACTCCCCTCTTCTGTACCCTTCTGACTTCCCTGTACTATATTCTTCTGACTCCCCTCTTCTGTACCCTTTTGACTCCCCTCTTCTGTACCCTTTTGACTTCTCTCTTCTGTACCCTTCTGACTTCTCTCTTCTGTACCCTTCTGACTTCTCTCTTCTGTACCCTTCTGACTTCTCTCTTCTGTATCCTTATGACTTCTCTCTTCTGTATCCTTCTGACTTCTCTCTTCTGTATCCTTCTGACTTCTCTCTTCTGTACCCTTCTGACTTCTCTCTTCTGTACCCTTCTGACTTCTCTCTTCTGTACCCTTCTGACTTCTCTCTTCTGTACCCTTCTGACTTCTCTCTTCTGTACCCTTCTGACTTCTCTCTTCTGTATCCTTCTGACTTCTCTCTTCTGTACCCTTCTGACTTCTCTTTTCTGTACCCTTCTGACTTCTCTCTTCTGTACCCTTCTGACTTCTCTCTTCTGTACCCTTCTGACTTCTCTCTTCTGTACCCTTCTGACTTCTCTCTTCTGTACCCTTCTGACTTCCCTCTTATGTATCCTTCTGACTTCTCTCTTCTGTACCCTTCCGACTTCTCTCTTCTGTACCCTTCTGACTTCCCTCTTCTGTACCCTTCTGACTTTCCTCTTATTTACCCTCCTGACTTCCCTCTCATGTACCCTTCTGACTTCTCTCTTCTGTACCCTTCCGACTTCTCTCTTCTGTACCCTTCTGACTTCCCTCTTCTGTACCCTTCTGACTTCCCTCTCATGTACCCTTCTGACTTCTCTCTTCTGTACCCTTCTGACTTCCCTCTTCTGTACCCTTCCGACTTCCCTCTTCTGTACCCTTCTGACTTCCCTCTTCTGTACCCTTCTGACTTCCCTCTTATTTACCCTTCTGACTTCCCTCTCATGTACCCTTCTGACTTCTCTCTTCTGTACCCTTCCGACTTCTCTCTTCTGTACCCTTCTGACTTCCCTCTTCTGTACCCTTCTGACTTCCCTCTCATGTACCCTTCTGACTTCTCTCTTCTGTACCCTTCTGACTTCCCTCTTATGTATCCTTCTGACTTATCTCTTCTGTACCCTTCTGACTTCCCTCTTCTGTACCCTTCTGACTTCTCTCTTCTGTACCCTTCTGACTTCCCTGTACTATACCCTTCTGATGAAAACAATGGAGAAAACACATATACGAGAGCACCCAAAGCTGCACAACCCTTCTCACTTCTCTCTTCTGTACCCTTCTGACTTCTCTCTTCTGTACCCTTCTGACTTCTCTCTTCTGTACCCTTCTGACTTCCCTCTTCTGTACCCTTCTGACTTCCCTCTTCTGTACCCTTGTGACTTCTCTCTTCTGTACCCTTCTGACTTCCCTCTTCTGTACCCTTCTGACTTCCCTCTTCTGTACCCTTCTGACTTCCCTCTTCTGTACCCTTCTGACTTCTCTCTTCTGTACCCTTATGACTTCCCTCTTCTGTACCCTTCTGACTTCCCTCTTCTGTATCCTTCTGACTTCCCTCTTCTGTACCCTTCTGACCTCCCTCTTCTGTTTCCTTCTGACTTCCCTCTTCTGTACCCTTCTGACTTCCCTCTTCTGTACCCTTCTGACTTCCCTCTTCTGTACCCTTCTGACTTCCCTCTTCTGTACCCTTCTGACTTCCCTCTTCTGTACCCTCCTTGCCCCACTGACCCCTGTAATCTGCCCTTCTAACACTCTGCACTACTGACTTAGTTTACTTACTGACTTACAGACTTACTGACTTATTGTTTAGGTATTTTTGTTGATTACGCTTTGATATGACATGCATTCTTATTGTTTACATATACCCAGTGGAATGACAGGCTTAAGGTGAAACACAGAGATGAAACAAATCCTCCTATATAAGTTTTACCTGTTTATCTGCAGTATTTTCTCCTCTATTACAGTTCAAATGCAGAATTTATACAGCTTGTCTGAGAATTAAAAAAAAAGGGAATGGAGACCTGAAATGACACTCTGCAGAGCTCAGTGAAGAGAGATCTGAGTGCTGATTGGAGGGAAGAGACACACCCCCTGGCAAACAGCTCACAGGAACAGATCTGAGGCTGTTAATTTGCTGGAGCTCTCTCCCCATCACCATTTTTCTCTTGGTGTCAGGAAAAATTGTCAGAAGTGACTCATGTAGATAGGAGAGGAAGGAAGCAGCAGACAGAAATGACAGTTAATACTCTGGATAGAGACAAGTACACAATATAGAGGGATATGCTTTGTTCATATTTTATATCTTAGGTTTACAACCACTTTAATTCTATCAACTGTTTATACAGTCAGGTCCATAAATATTGGGACATCAACACAATTCTAATCTTTTTGGCTCTATATACCACCACAATGGATTTGATATGAAACAAACAAGATGTGCTTTAACTGCAGACTTTCAGCTTTAATTTAAGGGTATTTACATCCAAATTAGGTAAACGGTGTAGGAATTACAACAGTTTGTATATGTGCCTCCCACTTTTTAAGGGACCAAAAGTAATGGGACAGATTAACAATCATCCATCAAACTTACACTTTTTAATACTTGGTTGCAAATCCTTTGCAGTCAATTATGGCCTGAAGTCTGGAACGCATAGACATCACCAGATGCTGGGTTTCATCACTGGTGATGCTCTGCCAGGTCTCTACTGCAACTGTCTTCAGTTCCTGCTTGTTCTTGGGGCATTTTCCCTTCTGTTTTGTCTCTAGCAAGTGAAATGCATGCTTAATCGGATTCAGGTCAGGTGATTGACTTGGCCATTGCATAACATTCCACTTCTTTCCCTTAAAAAACTCTTTCGTTGCTTTCGCAGTATGCTTCGGGTCATTGTCCATCTGCACTGTGAAGTGCCGTCCAATGAGTTCTGAAGCATTTTGCTGAATATGAGCAGATTATATTGCCCGAAACACTTCAGAATTCATCCTGCTGCTTTTGTCAGCAGTAACATCATCAATAAATACAAGAGAACCAGTTTTTTAGATGTTGTTTGGCAACTCTAATCTGGCCTGTTTTTCCTGTTTTTAAGGCTCACCAATGGTTTACATCTTGTGGTGAACCCTCTGTATTCACTCTGGTGAAGTCTTCTCTTGATTGTTGACTTTGACACACATACACCTACCTCCTGGAGAGTGTTCTTGATCTGGCCAACTGTTGTGAAGGGTGTTTTCTTCACCAGGTAAAGAATTCTTCGGTCATCCAGCACAGTTGTTTTCCGTGGTCTTCCGGGTCTTTTGGTGTTGCTGAACTCACTGCTGCGTTCTTTCTTTTTAAGGATGTTCCAAACAGTTGATTTGGCCACACCTAATGTTTTTGCTATCTCTCTGATGGGTTTGTTTTGTTTTTCAGCCTAATGATGGCTTGCTTCACTTATAGTGACAGCTCTTTGGATCTCATATTGAGAGTTGACAGCAACAGATTTCAAATGCAAATAGCACACTTGAAATGAAATCTGGACCTTTTATCTGCTCCTTGTAAATGGGATAATGAGGGAATAACACACACCTGGCCATGGAACAGCTGAGCAGCCAATTGTCCCATTACTTTTGGTCCCTTAAAAAGTGGGAGGCACATATAAAAACTGCTTTAATTCTGACACCATTCATCTGATTTGGATGTAAATACCTTCAAGTTAAAGCACATCTTGTTTGTTTCATTTCAAATCCATTGTGGTGGTGTATAGAGCAAAAAAGATTAGAATTGTGTCGATGTCCCAATATTTATGGACCTTACTGTACTTTAATTCTTAAAAGTAGGTTTGTAAATTGGGGCATGCTGGTAGGGGCCCCAGTGCATTATTTTGCCCAGGGGCCCATGATGCTCGTAAGATGACCCTGGCTATGGACCCTAAGCTGGTGTTACTGACGTCAGGTTCCTAGACCAGTGGAGCATAGGGGTGCAAATGCTGTGGGGTTTGGGGGCCTTTGACATCATTGTCATCTTTATATAATGCCATTTTAACAATTCATCCTTGGCTATTTGACAGCAATATACACTTTCAGCCATGTAACCCAAAGGGTCAACACTAGTTCCAGACTTCATGGCATTATGGATTGGACAACATAATCAGAACTAGGGATGAGCTCGGTGTTCGGGTCGAACATAAGTTCTACCCGAACATCGGGTGTTCGCCGAACAGCGAACATTATGGGGCGTTCACGGAAAATTTGTGGGCCGCTGTACGCCCCATAATCCACTGTGAGATCGCAGTGCATTGCTGTATGATGATTGGCCAAAGCATGCACCTGACCTGCATGCTTTGGCCAATCACAGCGCGCTCTAAGAGAGCCATAATTGGCCAAAGGCAGGGTGCCTTTGGCCAATCATGGCTCAGGGAGACTAAGTCCACGCCCCATACTATATAAGGCTGCTTACACTGCGGCCCTGTGTAGTGTTGTTGGTGTGGACGGAGAGATAGCTTGATTTAGATTAAGCAGGCAGGTTATACAGTTAGTGGCAATGTATTTGATTTATATATATTTTTTAAAAATTTTGGTCGGGGTTCCCCTTAATATCCATACCAGACCTGAAGGGCCTGGTATGGAATTTAGGGGGACCCTCCACGTCATTTTTTTAAAAATTTTGGTTCGGGGTTCCCCTGGGGGGGAATTCCCATGCTGTTTTTATCAATGAACTTTTATGTGTATTGTCGGACCGGCAATTCATGAATAGCCACGAGTAGTTTTAAATGACTTTTTTTCCTTTGAAATGTCATTTTGCTGTCAGACTGTTCTAAACACAGGAAACATGCGCCCCTTTACAGGCATACTATAGACACCCCCCAGGTACGAAATGTAAAGGGATATTACACTTTTATTGTTTCACTTTAAGCATTATTAAAATCACTGCTCCTGAAAAAAACGGCCGTTTTTAAAACTTTTTTTTGCATTGATCCATGTCCCCTGGGGCAGAACCCAGGTCCCCAAACACTTTTTATGACAATAATTTGCATATAAGCCTTTAAAATTAGCACTTTTGATTTCTCCCATAGACTTTTAAAGGGTGTTCCGCGGCTTTCGAATTTGCCGCGAACACCCCAAATCATTCGCTGTTCAGTGAACTGGCGAACAGCCGATGTTCGAGTCGAACATGAGTTTGACTCGAACTCGAAGCTCATCCCTAATGAAGACCAAGGAACTCTCCAAGCAAGTAAGGGACAATGTTGTTGAGAAGTACAAATCAGGGTTAGGTTATAAAAAAATATCCAAATCTTTGAGGATCCCTAGGAGCACCATCAAATCTATCATAACCAAATGGAAAGAACATGGCACAACAGCAAACCTGCCAAGAGACGGCCGCACACCAAAACACACGGACTGGGCAAGGAGGGCATTAATCAGAGAAGCAGCACAGAGACCTAAGATAATCCTGGAGTTGCTGCAGAGTTCCACAGCAGAGACTGGAGTATCTGTACATAGGACGACAATAAGCCGTACGCTCCATAGAGTTGGGCTTTATGGCAGAGTGGCCAGAAGAATGCTATTACTTTCAGAAAAAAACAAATGGCACGTTTTGAGTTTGCGAAAAGGCATGTGGGAGACTCCCAAAATGTATGGAGGAAGGTGCTCTGGTCTGATGAGACTAAAATTGAACTTTTTTGGCCAACAAAGAAAATGCTATGTATGGTGCAAACCCAACACATCACATCACCCAAAGAACACCATCCCCACAGTGAAACATGGTGGTGGCAGCATCATGCTGTGGGGATGTTTTTCAGCAGTTGGGACTGGTAAACTGGTCAGAGTTGATGGAAAGATGGATGTTGCTAAATACAGGGATATTCTTGAGCAAAACCTGTACCACTCTGTGTGATTTGAGGCTAGGACAGAGGTTCACCTTCCAGCTAAAGCAGTTTAAGGGGAAACATGTAAATTTGTTGGAATGGCCTAGTCAAAGCCCAGACCTCAATTCAATAGAAAATCTGTGGTCAGACCTAACACTTGCTGTTCACAAGTGAAGGAAGGAAGGAACTGGAGCAGTTTTGCAAGGAGGAATGGGCAAAAATCCCAGTGGTAAGATGTGGCAAGCTCATAGAGACTTATCCAAAGCGACTTGGAGCTGTGATAGCCGCAAAAGGTGGCTCTACAAAGTATTGACTTTAGGGGGGTGAATAGTTAGGCAATATTGACTTTTTCTGTTATTCTTTATTCTGTTATTAGGGGTGTACTCGCTTTTGTTGCCAGCGGTTTAGACATTAATGGCTGTGTGTTGAGTTATTTTGAGGGGACAGCAAATTTACACTGTTATACAAGCTGTACACTCACTACTTTACATTGTAGCAAAGTGTCGTTTCTTCAGTGTTGTCCCATGAAAATATATAATAAAATATTTACAAAAATGTGAGGGGTATACTCATTTTTGTGAGATAATGTATACACAGTGCCATTCTCATGCATGTATATATATATATATATATATATATATATATATATATATATATATTCTGCATCTAGTGTAGCTTATATCTATAGTGCATTCTGTGGTGTACTGTTTCTAATACACTTCAGGCGGTGTACACAGTAACTACTACAGTGTGTACAATTTCTACTACACTTCTGGTGGTACAGTGTTGTGGCACCACCACCCAAGGCCCAATTTTTCTGCCCCTGTTTAGCAGGGGCATGTAAATAAAATTCTTGATATAATATTTCACAGCAGGGCCCGTTCCTGCACCCAACAAGAATAACTGTGAGGGGTTACAGTGTTCTGGTAACACCAACACCTAAGGCCCAATCTTCTGAAGAGTATATAGGGCAGGCTGCATAGTTGATATACTGCTGTTCAGAGTATATAGTTCCTGGGGGATCCCCATGCCATTTTCTAAAAATGTTCTCCTTAATATCCATACCAGACCTGAAGGACCTGGTATGGATTTTGGGGGTGACATCCACAACATTTTTTTTGGTAGTTTAAAATTACATTTTTTCCTTTAGAAATGTAATTTTGCTGTGACACTTTTAGAAACATGGTAAAGATGCGCTACTTTACAGGCATACTAAGGACACCCCCCAGCAGGCCCGGACTGGGACAAAAAATAGGCCCGGGCATTTTAGATGGAGCAGGGACCAGGGGGGGTGTCGGTAGACATTCGTAGGGGTGGCTGGTGTCGGTCCTCCACACTGTACAGGGACACTGTGATATAAAGAGGATTGCACTGTAAAGGGGCACTGTAATTGCAGTCCCCTTTATATTACAGTGTCCTGGTCCTATTGTGGCTAGGGATGAGCTTTGAGTTCGAGTCGAACTCATGTTCGACTTGAACATTGGCTGTTCGCAAGTTCGCCGAACAGCGAACAATTTGGGGTGTTCGCAGCAAATTCGAATGCCGCGGAACGCCCTTTAAAAGTCTATGGGAGATATCAAAAGTGCTAATTTTAAAGGCTTATATGCAAGTTATTGTCATAAAAAGTGTTTGTGGACCTGGGTCCTGCCCCAGGGGACACGGATCAATGCAAAAAAAAGTTTAAAAAATGGCCGTTTTTTCAGGAGCAGTGATTTTAATAATGCTTAAAGTCAAACAATAAAAGTGTAATATCCCTTTAAATTTCGTAGCTGGGGGGTGTCTATAGTATGCCTGTAAAGGGGCGCATGTTTCCTGTGTTTAGAACAGTCTGACAGCAAAATGACATTTCGAAGGAAAAAACCCATTTAAAACTACTCGTGGCTATTGCATTGCCGGTCCGACAATACACATAGAAGTTCATTGATAAAAACGGCATGGGCCTACCCAAATGGGCCATTCTCTCTTGCTTAAAGCAAAGGGAATTATTTCTATTTTCTTTTCTTAGTTATGTTACGCTTGTTTTGTTTGTTTTAAATGGTTAAGACTGTTCGTGTAAGACAAATAGTGGGAGCCTGGATCCTTAAACCCCTTACTCTTGCCTAACATGGGGTAAGGGAGACCTATACTCGCCAGACCTGCAGTTAATTCTCCCTTCCAATGATATTTCATATCTCATCCATGCCCTATGAACCTATATTAAGCACTCGGCAACCCTACGGGACCACTAGCTGGAAGGAAGTGATGCCAACCCATCCCATTGACAGCAAACCCTTACCAATACGAACACCCCTTTAAGTTAAGGTTTGCATCACCTAAGCTTCTTATTACACTTGGCGCAGAGATCCAGACTCCCACACTAGCAGGTACGCCCCCTTGATAAGGGGAGCAGAAAATTCAAAATGTAAAGGAATACTGAACAAACTTAACTACAGTATGACACAGAAGTTTATGAGTAGCAGTTTACTCTCCCTTCCCTAATGATTAAGCCCCCCAAGAGGTCAGGCTATCATAGGTGGTTGTTCTTGTTTACTTTCTACATGTTTATTATGTTTTGAGAGGGGAGTTTTCTTTTTCTTTTTTACCCCCCCCCCCTTTTTTTTTTTGTTATGTTTTACTGTGCAGAAACATAGATAAACCTCAGGGATCCTGGGATACTATTATTATTACCAGAAATAATACATAAGGTGCCACAACTTATACTACTCACAGGACTGAACTAACAGTCATATGGTCCCTGATCACCCACACATGAACTCCCATACTGCAGTCTAATGCACACATCCACAAGCCCCCAGCCACTATTATTCAGCATGTTTCGTCCTCCATAGTGCTGCAGCACTCATTCCTACCACAGCTCGCTTACCCCACACAGCTGTCCGTACGGACTAGAGCTACTAATCCGGACATCTACCCCAAAGGTGGATAGGCAAGCCTACGCCCACCTCCGGTGCACCCTAGTTACGTACCCATTTTAATTTTGAGGTACGTCCCCTTACTCAACAGACTTTAAGTTTACCTAATTTGATTTTCCTTCACCTCTTCTCTTACCCCCTTCCCCTTCCCCCTCCCGCTCCCTCTATTTTCTACCCTCCCACTCCCTTTTTGCCCTATTATCTCTATTGGGTCTAACCCCTCCTGCCCATTCTGCACTTTCTCTACCTCCCATCTACTCTAAGGGGCGGGGGCCGCCCCTCCTTCCTTCCCTCCAGCCTTCATTTGCCCATTGATCCACCTTACACCACGTGTGCAGGACACGACACTAGCTAGCTCAACTTAGCTCCCTTTGAACTTATAGACACCCACAATGTCGAGGAGAGCTGCAATCTCTACACAACAACTCTCTCTCAAATGCCTATCACTAAATGTAAAAGGTTTAAATATCCCAGAAAAAAGGACGCAAGTATTATCAGCACTGACAAAACACAAAGCCCACTTCCTCCTGCTACAGGAAACGCACTTCTGCGCAAAACATATCCCCAAACTGTCGAATCATTTATATAAACATGCACTCCACTCTACGAATCCAACATCAAAAACGAAAGGAGTCTCTATCCTTATCTCCAAACACGCTGACTTTCAATTGAAAGACTCCCTGATTGACCAAGAGGGTAGATACATTTTTATCAAAGGCACTTACGCATCAAAACCAATCACAATTGCTAATGTGTACTGCCCAAATGACCACCAAGTAACTTTCTTCAGACGAATTTGTGACCTCCTTTCCACATTTCAAGAGGGTATATTACTTCTTGGTGGCGATTTCAATGTCCCACTAAATCCAAATCTAGATTCCTCCACGGGAGCTTCTGCGCTCCCCTATCGGGCACTACGACAAATTAAACTCCAATTACAGAACTTGACACTCCACGACTCCTGGCGCACCATGCACCCGACTGACAAAGATTATACATTCTTCTCCTCCCCACACCAAAAATACTCGAGAATTGACTACATATTTCTATCCCAAACAGACTTAACACTTCTCTCCCACGCCACAATAGAACCTATGTTCCTATCAGACCATCACCCCATCACGATCACTCTAACGTTCCCAGACTACAATACCAGAACCAAGACATGGAGACTTAACCCATCCCTCCTTAAAGACCCTGACATAATAAGACAAATAAACACCCGACTTCAACAGTACTTTCAAGAAAACTCCTCCCCAGAGACAACACCGGTCACGCTCTGGGAAGCCCACAAATGTGTCATAAGGGGGAAACTCATAGCCCTGGCAACAAAAGAGAAGAAAATCAGACAGGCCCATATTGCATCCCTCATCGAAACTATTAATAGACTCGAAAAAACACACAAGCAATCCACATCCCACTCCACACTACAAGACCTCCTTTATGCTAGAACCACTCTACTGGAGGAACTAGGAAAACGCACGAGGCGTCAATATGTACTCAGACAAAAAGTGTTCTACGAACACGGCAACAAAAGTGGGAGATTGCTTGCACGCACTATACAAGCGGCCAAGACTTCTTCCATAATTCACCACCTTCGCACCGATGGGGGTGCGATGATCTCTAAAAATGAGGACATTGCGGCCCATTTCGAAAGCTTTTACTCTAAACTATATAATCTGCCATCCCATAACACAGACTCACCCATCACCTCACCTCGCCAATCTCAAATTCATGACTTCCTAACCCAATACTGCCCTAAACCGATAACTCCACAACAGGCCGCTACCCTGGAAGGCCACATGACCACAGAGGAGTTGGGTTTGGCAATAAAACAAATGAAAGTAGGCAAGAGCCCAGGCCCAGACGGCCTACCACTAATTTACTACAAAAGCTTCCTAGAAACACTCTCACCGCAAATGCTCAATGCCTTCAATTCCCTGTCGGTCCCTTCCACCTCCCCAGGCAATATGCTTGAAGCCCATATAGCAGTCATACCAAAAGCAGATAAGGATCCATCCCTGGCATCCAATTACAGACCCATCTCACTACTCAACGTGGATATCAAACTATATGCAAAAATACTAGCAAATAGGTTATTGCCCCTGATTCCTGGCCTGATCTCAGCAGACCAGGTGGGTTTTGTCCCGGGAAGGGAGGCCAGAGAGAACACCATCCGCACCTTAAACATACACCACTGGCTTACCTCCTCGGGAACAGAGGGATTCCTGCTGTCTCTCGATGCCGAGAAGGCGTTTGACAGGGTGGCTTGGGATTATATGCGGGCAGTGCTGAAGGGCATTGGTCTACCACCTCACATGTGTAACTACATCAACGCTCTATATGACAATCCCTCGGCAAAAGTAAAAGCAAACGGCCTCCTGTCAAGCGCCTTCCCAATAGCCAATGGTACCCGCCAGGGATGTCCTTTGTCCCCTCTCATTTTTATCTTATCTTTGGAACCCCTTCTAAATAGACTGCGTGCGAACACGGACATTCAAGGAATAACTATAAATCGGAGGGAATTTAAGGTAGCAGCCTTCGCAGACGATATCCTGCTAACACTCCAATCACCTCACATCACCCTACCCAACTTATTGAAAGACATCAACCACTTTGGGGTCTTATCGAATCTTAAGATAAATTATCCTAAATCACACGCTCTGAACATATCCCTTCCCCCACAGGTGGTCACTCACTGCCAAGATTCCTTTCCCTTTCAGTGGAAAAGCACCGCCATTACTTACCTAGGCATCCAAATTACCAAACAACTTACAGACCTATATGACCAGAATTTCCTTCCTGCCCTCTCGAAAATTCAGACGGATCTAAAGGAGTGGGCCACGCTCAACGTTTCATTGTTCGGACGCTCGGCCTTGATTAAAATGATTGTCCTCCCTCGCCTCTTATATTTAATGCAGACCATCCCAATACATTTACCCCCTGCATTTTTTTGCTCCTATAAAAAGGCATGTACGACCTTTATCTGGAAGGGCAGCCCTCCAAGAATCAAATACTCTCGTTTGACCTGTTGCAAGACCAAAGGTGGGATTGCACTTCCAGATCTATACAAATATTACTTGGCCTGCCATTTAACCAGAGTAGTGGACTGGTGTACTACCAGATCAGGGAAACCCTGGGTGACTCTGGAAAACTCCTTTGCGCCTGGCCATTTACACTACCTCCCCTGGATCTCATCCAAACACTGGACACAACCAATCAAGAAACACCCTCTCATCTACCCGTCACTACTCGCCCTTACCTCTGCCATGACAACCTCTCAATTATCTTCACGACCAGGGCCTTTGACCTCCCTGAGGGGAAATCCAGATTTCCCCCCGGGGTCGTCAAACACATTCTTAAAACAAGAATGGCCACATGAAGAAGTCCAAGCTTACCATTTCTTCCACGCAGACCGGCTACGAACATATGATGATCTCAAATCCTTATCCCTTACAAAAAACTTTCCTTTTTGGACATATAGACAGCTGACACACTTTCTCTCTTCTGCTACTTCCAATAACACATGGGCGAGAAAACTAACCCCACTTGAAACATTATGCACCCAGAATACGTCTCAAAGACACCTAATATCCACCATCTATTCTCTCCTCCAAGAAACACCACACCACTCTCAAACCGAATCTCTTCACTCATCCTGGAACAAAGATCTACACTTAGACCTCACTGAGGAAGATTGGGAGACCATACATACTCATACCCACAAAGGCTCACTAAATGTTGCCATCCAAGAGAATGGGTACAAAATACTTACCAAATGGTACAGAACACCATCTCGCATACATAAATTCTCACCCTCGATCCCAAATACATGCTGGAGGTGTAATAATGACGTAGGCTCTATGATCCACATATGGTGGGAATGTCCGATCCTTCAGGTTTTTTGGAGGGAGGTTCACGACATAATACAAAGAGTCACTACTTACACCCTGGATTTCGTACCAGCACAATATCTCCTCCATCATACAACCTTACCTAAAAGATCTTACCATAGATCGCTGGCCATGCATATGGTAAATGCAGCCAGACTATGCATTCCTGTCAAATGGCGCTCAACCAGTCCCCCGACAATCAGAGAATGGTTGACAAAGATTGCTAAGATAGAGGAGATGGAGGAATTGATCTATATCTCACAAGACCGCATACAAAAATTCACCAATATATGGGCCTGCTGGTCACATTTCAAAACCACTAATTGTTATAAGTCGTACTTCCCAATCTGATATTTTCCCTCTCTTGAGAGACGAGAAGATCCTCAGAAACCCCTAAACACGGGACGGGCTGGCCGGGGAGGGGGGGCGGCCCCTCTACCCCCTATCCTACCCCCCCTTTCTTACCCTAACACTGTATCTATATCCTTCCCCTATTGTCTTCCTCTTTTTCCCTCTCCTCCCTCTGTTTCTCCCTACCCCCACAGTTTCCCCTTCTAAACCTTTATATTACTCCCATCTCACCCAACGTATATTCCCTTCTTACCCATACCCTTACGTAACCTTTCCGCAATATCAGACTGTGACAATACGACACAGTCTAGGACCTAATAGAGACAAACCTTCCCGCTTTAGTTCCACACAAGTCTCATACCCCCACTTACTATGTGACTGATTCTGGTGTACTTGGACCACACAAAGTACTCATGATTCCTATAATACTTGTATGCAGACAATGTCTCGTAGTAAAGTATTTAGCGGGTTCTCCTTTCATGCATTCTTATTTTCCTACCATATGTCTGTATTCCCCATGACGTCAGTGACAGTAATACTTTTTGTATCATTATTGTATAAAATGTCATGGAGCACCTGTCAAAATCTGTTCAACTGCCTATACATGTAATTGTGATAACTTCTCAATAAAACCTTTTTTGTGGACAAAAAAAAAAAACGGCATGGGAATTCCCCACAGGGGAACCCCGAACCAAAAAAAAAAAAAAAAAAATGACGTGGGGGTCCCCCTAAATTCCATACCAGGCCCTTCAGGTCTGGTATGGATTTTAAGGGGAACCCCGCGCCAAAAAAAAAAAAATGGCGTGGGGTCCCCCCAAAAATCCATACCAGACCCTTATCTGAGCACGCAACCTGGCAGGCCACAGGAAAAGAAGAGGGGACGAGAGTGCGGCCCCCCCCCTCCTGAACCGTACCAGGCCACATGCCCTCAACATTGGGAGGGTGCTTTGGGGTAGCCCCCCAAAACACCTTGTCCCCATGTTGATGAGGACAAGGGCCTCATCCCCACAACCCTGGCCGGTGGTTGTGGGGGTCTGCGGGCAGGGGGCTTATCGGAATCTGGAAGCCCCCTTTAACAAGGGGACCCCCAGATCCCGGACCACCCCCCTGTGTGAAATGGTAAGGGGGTACTTACCCCTACCATTTCACTAAAAAACTGTCAAAAATGTTAAAAATGACAAGAGACAGTTTTTGACAATTCCTTTATTTAAATGCTTCTTCTTTCTTCTATCTTCCTTCATCTTCTTCTTCTTCTTCTGGTTCTTCTGGCTCTTCTGGTTCTTCCTCCGGCGTTCTCGTCCAGCATCTCCTCCGCGGCCTCTTCTATCTTCTTCTCCTCGGGCCGCTCCGCACCCATGGCATGGGGGGAGGCTCCCACTCTTCTCTTCATCTTCTTCTCTTCTTCTTTTCTTCTCTTCTTCTCTTCTTCTCTTCATTTTCTTCTCCGGGCCGCTCCGCATCTATGCTGGCATGGAGGGAGGCTCCCGCTGTGTGACGGTTCTTAAATAACGGGGTGTGTGACGGTTCTTAAATAACGGGGGGCGGGGCCACCCGGTGACCCTGCCCCCCTCTGACGCACGGGACATGACGGGACTTTCCTGTGGCATTCCCCGCGACGTCACAGGGAAGTCCCGTCAAGTCACCGCGCGTCAGAGGGGGGTGGGGTCACCGGATGACCCCGCCCCCCATTATTTAAGAACCGTCAGACGAGGAGACGCCGTCACACAGCGGGAGCCTCCCTCCATGCCAGCATGGATGCGGAACGGCCCGGAGAAGAAAATGAAGAAGAGAAGAAGAGAAGAAAAGAAGAAGAGAAGAAGATGAAGAAGATTAAGAGAAGAGCGGGAGCCTCCCCCCATGCCATGGGTGCGGAGCGGCCCGAGGAGAAGAAGATAGAAGACGCCGCGGAGGAGATGCTGGACGAGAATGCCACAGGAAGAACCAGAAGAGCCAGAAGAACCAGAAGAAGATGAAGGAAGATAGAAGAAAGAAGAAGCATTTAAATAAAGGAATTGTCAAAAACTGTCTCTTGTCATTTTTAAAGTGGGGTTCCACCCAAATTTTGAACAATATCTGTATGTATTCTCTTCCTTGCATAGATGCTGACATGCCGTTTAAAAAAATTTAAATCGCCGTAATTACCTTTTATTTTTCTATTCTTCTTTGCACTTCCTGGTTCTCCTCCCGTGGGAATAGGCGTGTTTCTAGCCTCTCCCAGACTCCTGGGAGCTAGTCTCAGGCTTCCCAGGATGCCACTGAGCATGTGCGGGAACGAGCGGTGAATGCTGGGAGCACAGCATTCACCACATCCAGGAAATAAATGCTTGTGGGCTTCAAATGCCCACAATGAAGATGGAATCCGCCTGCAGTGAATAATATGTTATTCTTTCCGACTAAATCTGACACAGGCGGACATATTACACACAATATGTGAGTATGTAATGCTGAGAAGAAAAGTTTGTGAATGAACTAAAAAAAAAAAAAACGATAGATAGGTGGACCCCCGCTTTAACATTTTTGACAGTTTTTTTAGTGAAATGGTAGGGGTAAGTACCCCCTTACCATTTCACACAGGGGGAGGGCCGGGATCTAGGGGTCCCCTTGTTAAAGGGGGCTTCCAGATTCCGATAAGCCCCCCGCCCGCAGACCCCCACAACCACCGGCCAGGGTTGTGGGGATGAGGCCCTTGTCCTCATCAACATGGGGACAAGGTGTTTTGGGGGGCTACCCCAAAGCACCCTCCCAATGTTGAGGGCATGTGGCCTGGTATGGTTCAGGAGGGGGGGCGCTCTCTCCTCCCCCCTCTTTTCCTGCGGCCTGCCAGGTTGCGTGCTCAGATAAGGGTCTGGTATGGATTTTTGGGGGGACCCCACACCGTTTTTTTTTTTTTTTTGGCACGGGGTTCCCCTTAAAATCCGTACCAGACCTGAAGGGTCTGGTATGGAATTTAGGGGGACCCCCACATCATTTTTATTTTAAATTTTGGCCGGGGTTCCCCTTAATATCCATACCAGACCTGAAGGGCCTGGTATGGAATTTAGGGGGACCCCCACATCATTTTTTTTTTAAATTTTGGTTCGGGGTTCCCCTGTGGGGAACTCCCATGCCGTTTTTATCAATGAACTTCTATGTGTATTGTCAGACCGGCAATGCAATAGTCGCGAGTAGTTTTAAATGGGTTTTTTCCTTTGAAATGTCATTTTGCTGTCAGACTATTCTAAAAACAGGAAACATGCGCCCCTTTACAGGCATACTAGCTACAAAATTTAAAGGGATATTACACTTTTATTGTTTGACTTTAAGCATTATTAAAATCACTGCTCCAGAAAAAACAGCCGTTTTTAAAACTTTTTTTGCATTGATCCATGTCCCCTGGGGCAGGACCCAGGTCCCCAAACACTTTTTATGACAATAACTTGCATATTAGCCTTTAAAATTAGCACTTTTGATTATTCATGTTCGTGTCCCATAGACTTTAACTGTGTTCGCGTGTTCGAACGAACTTTTTTCCTGTTCGCATGTTCTGGTGCAAACCGAACAGGGGGGGTGTTCGGCTCATCCCTAATTGTGGCCATACAATGCTAGTACTGTCTGTCTCCTATTGTGCCCACTTTGCCCAGTGACACTGTCCTGCTCTCTCTGGTGGTTCTGGACAGCATGGCGCTCTCTCTCTGGTGGTGCGGTACAGCGTGGCTCTCTCTGGTGGTGTGGTACAGCGTGGCTCTCTCTGGTGGTATAGTACAGCATGGCTCTCGTTGCTCTCTGGTGGTGTGGGTATAGCATGGCTCTGTGGTGGTGCGGGTACAGCGTGGCTCTCTCTCTCTCTGGTGGTGTGGGTACAGCGTGGCTCTCTCTCTCTCTCTGGTTGTGCGGTACAGCATGGCTCTCTCTCTGGTGGTGCGGTACAGCGTGGCTCTCTCTGGTGGTGTGGAACAGCGTGGCTCTCTCTGGTGGTGTGGGTACCCAGCGTGGCTCTCATGGCTATCTGTTGGTGCGGGGTCAGCATGGTGCTCTGGTGGTGCGGGTACAGTGTGGCTCTCATGGCTCCTTCTGGTGGTGCTGGTACAGTGTGGCTCTAATGGCTCCCTGGTGGTGCAGGTACAGCGTGGCGCTCTGGTGGTGCGGGTACAGTGTGGCTCTCATGGCTCTCTCTGGTGGTGCGGGTACAGCGTGGCTCTCTCTGGTGGTGCAGGTACAGCGTGACGCTCTGGTGCGGGTACAGCGTGGCTCTCATGGCTCTCTCTGATGGTGCGGGTACAGCGTGGCACTCTGGTGGTGTGGGTACAGCATGGCTTTCACTGGTGGTGTGGGTACAGCGTGGCTCTCTGGTGGTGCGGGTACGGTGGTGCGGGTACAGCGTGGCGCTCTGGTGGTGTGTGTACAGCATGGCTCTCTGGTGGTGCAGGTACAGCGTGGCACTCTGGTGCTGTGGGTACAGTGTGGCTCTCATGGCTCTCTCTGGTGGTGCGTGTACAGTATGGCTCTAATGGCTCTCTGGTGGTATGGGTACAGTGTGGCGCTCTGGTGGTGCGGGTACAGCGTGGCTCCCATGGCTCTCTCTGGTGGTGCGGGTACAGCGTGACTCTCTTTGGTGGTGCGGGTACAGGGTGGCGCTCTGGTGGTGTGGGTACAGCATGGCTCTCTGGCGGTGCGGGTACAGCATGGCGCTCTGGTGGTGCGGGTACAGCGTGGCTCTCTCTCTCTCTCTGGTGGTGCGGGTACAGGTGGCGCTCTGGTGGTGTGGGTACAGCGTGGCTCTCATGGCTCTCTGGTGGTGTGGGTACAGCGTGGCTCTCTCTCTGGTGTTGTGGGTTACAGCGTGGCTCTATCTGGTGTTGCTGGGGCTATTAGTTCCCCCAGCACTGTCCTCTTTCTTTTTCCATGTCTCCTGTAATACCTTCTACAGTGTAGCACTACTCGGCTGGTTTCTGGGTTTTCTCTTTTCCCTCAGCAAAATGCATGCTGGGGACCGTAGGCTGTAGCCGTCACCCTGCTGAGATCAATTGGGCCTCCTATCTCTGGGACTACATTCCCCATGATGCCCCACTAGTTTTTTTCTGATTGGCCCTCGTTGTGGCCAATTGGGAGGGAAGAAGAACAAGTAGGAAGCTTTCTTCTCTCGCTGCTGACATGAGAAAGGGGGAGAGGGGGAGACATCCTGACAGCGGCCCGCAGCTCTCCCCCCCTTACCCCACCTATGGCTGGAGGAGGAGGAGCAGTCCATAGGGGCCTAGAGTGGAACTGTAAGCGCGGCTCTAAGGCCGATCTGTGTGTGAGAGACGCACAGCTTAGCCCATGCAGCCGCTAGTTCCGCCGGAGAAGACACAGGCATGGCCACATAGCGGTAGGCGAGCGGCGGCTGTGGCCTGTGTTAAGCCTGTCCAGGCCACGGTCGCTGCTTACCTCCCGCTGTGCGGCCTGATCATCTACAGGCCACGGAGCGGGCAGCCCCGGCTCACCGGGCAAGTGCCCGGTCTGCCCTATGGCCAGTCCCCCAGGCACGATATTTAAAGGAATATTTCATTTTTATTGTTTCACATTAAGCATTATTAAAATCACTGCTCTCGTCGTTTTTAAAACTTTTTTTTGCATTGATACATGTCCCCTGGAGAAGTCCTGAAGGCGAGCATGGGAGGAGGTAACAAGGGAGCTAGAGAGCAGGAGGTCCTGGGAGGAGCGGAGGGGGCGATTTGGGCGATATCTGCAAATGAGGTTGGTGATGTAGATGGGGGCGATGTTGTGAATGGCCTTGTATGTTATAATTAGCATTTTGAATTTTACACGGTGGGGTAGGGGAAGCCAGTGAAGGGATTGGCAGAGAGGAGCAGCAGTCACGGATCGATTAGTGAGGTGTATTAGTCTAGCAGCAGCATTCATAATAGACTGAAGGGGGATATCCTGCTTAAGGGTAGGCCGTTAAGGAGAGAGTTGCAGTAGTCGAGGCGGGAAATAATCAAGGAGTGAATAAGTTGCTTTGTGGTGTCATTAGTCAGGAAGGGTCGAATTCTGGAGATGTTGCGGAGGTTAAGGCGGCAGGATTTAGCCAGTGATTGGATATGGGGGCTGAAGGAGAGGTCAGAGTCAAGGATTACACCCAGGACCCTGGCATGTGTGGAGGGACCAATGCTTGTGTTGTTGATATTAATGGTGAAGTCACAGGAGGGGGACCGTGAAGGAGGAAATATAACAAGCTCAGTTTTAGAAAGATTAAGTTTGAGGAAGTGGTGTGACATCCATACCGATATGTCATTCAGCAAGTTTGAGATCCGTGAGGAGATAGTGGGTGTGAGTTGAGGAGTGGAGAGATAGATTTGTGTGTCATCAGCATAGAGGTGGTATTGGAAGCCATGGGAGGTTATCAATTGGCCCAGGGAAGAGATAAAGAGTGAGAAAAGGAGAGGCCCAAGGACGGAGCCTTGGGGTACCCCAACAGAAAGAGGAAGGGGAGCGGAGGAGATGGAGTTGTAAGTGACACTGAAAGTGCGCTGAGATAGGTAGGAGGAGAACCAGGATAATGCAGAATCACGGAGGCCAAGGGAGTGTAATTTGCTGAGGAGTAGCAGGTGGTCAACTGTGTCAAAGGCAGCAGAGAGGTCTAAAAGTATGAGTATGGAGTAGTGGCCATTGGTTTTGGCAGTTATTAGGTCATTGGTGAGTTTTAGTAGGGCAGTTTCAGTAGAATGTTGTAGGCGGAAGCCAGACTGTAGGGGGTCGAGAAGGTTGTTGTCCGTGAGGTAGCGACTCATTTGGTCATGAACAAGGCGTTCGATGAGCTTGGAGGCAAACGGGAGAAGGGAGATAGGTCTTAAGTTATTCAAACAGGTGGGGTCTAGTGAGGGTTTTTTGAGTATGGGGGTAACTAGTGCATGTTTGAGCGGGGAAGGAAAGGTGCCAGAGGAGAGGGAGAGGTTGAAGATGTGGGTTAGGGAGTTGAGGATAGAGTGGGAAGGTGGTCGCAGTAATTGAGAGGGGACAGGGTCCAGGGGACATGTAGTGAGGTGGGCCATAGAGAGGAGTTTATCAACTTCTTCTGTGGTAACTGGGCAAAAGCAGGAGAGTATTGAGTGTGGTGTTGGACCTGATATGTTGGGTAGGGGAGGAATTTGAATGCTGGATATCTCCTTGCGAATTGTGTTGATTTTGCTATTGAAGTGGTTGGCAATATGTTGAGCGGTAAGCAAGTTGGTGGGTGGGGGCAGTGGGGGGTAAAGTAAGGAATTAAGGGTAGAAAAGAGTTGACGAGGTTTGGATGAGAGGGTTTTGATGAGAGTGTTGTAATAGGTTTGTTTAGCAGTGTGGAGGCAGGAGTTGTATTTGAGAAGAGCAGATTTGTAGAGGGTAAAATCTTGCAGGGATTTAGATTTACGCCATGCTCGCTCAAGAGCACGGCTGTGTCTCTTGAGACTTCTGGTGTCGTCTGTTTGCCAGGGTTGTGGCAGATGGGGCCTGGTGCTGCGTGTAGAAAGAGGAGCAAGTACGTCTAGGGAGGATGACAACGTGGTGTTGTAGATGGAAGTGGTTAGGTCTGGGCAGGACAGGGGTGCGATTTTGTCATAAAGGCCATCAGTAGCAGAGTGAAAAAGGGAAGGTTTGAGGTTGCGAAGGTTCCTGTGGGTAGTGGTTTGTGGGTTGGCAGCATGGGATATAGGAGACAAGGAGAGTGTGAAACGGATAAGGTTGTGATCAGAGAGAGGAAAGGGTGCGTTGGAGAGATTGCAGGGAGTGCAGCGATGGGAGAATACAAGGTCGAGAGTGTTGCCGTTGGAGTGAGTGGTCGTTTGCGTCCATTGTGTTAGGTTAAAAGAGGAGGTTAGGTTGAGTAGTTTAGAAGTGGTAGCATTATTAACATTGATTGGAATGTTAAAGTCACCTAGGATGATGGCAGGCACTTCGGATGAGAGAAAATAGGGTAGCCATGCAGAGAACTCATCCAGAAAGCGTGACACTGGTCCAGGAGTCCGATAAATGACTGCGACCCTCAGACAAGCTGGAGAGAAAAGACGAATGCAGGGGATTTCGAAAGAGCAGGTGGAAAGAGAGGGAGGTGTGGGCAGTACCTGGTAGGTGCATTGTGGGGAGAGGAGAAGTCCGACACCACCTCCTTTTCGTCCACTGGGTCTGGTGGAGTGAGTCCAGAGAAGGCCACTGTGGGACAGTGCAGCTGGAGAGGTAGTATCGAATTCCTGGAGCCAGGTTTCAGTTATAGCAAATAGATCAAGGGATTTGGAGAGGAAAATGTCATTGACAGAAACAAGTTTGGTGAAGACTGAGCGGGCATTCCAGAGGGCACATGAAAGAGGGGGGCTGACTTGTGGAATCAGGGGAATTGGGATGAGAAGGTTGAAGTTACGACTACTGTTGGAGGAAGTAGATGGCCGATCTTGGCGTTGGGAATTGGGTGTGGGAGGGCCGGGGTTTGGTGCGATGTCCCCAGACATTAGGAGTAGTAGGAGGGTGAGGGTGGTAAGGCGGGAGTGGGATTTATAGGAGGGCAGATGCTGTGATGGAATGGACGTGGTGATACTGCGTGGGCTTAGAATGAGCAGGAGGTGGTAAGTGGAGTAATATTGAGTGGGCAGAAGAGAGGGAGATATGTAAAGGTTGGGGGCTGGAGAGGGGGGTAAAGACATGAGAGTTTGAGGAGAGAGGACAGTATAGTGGGCAGTGTAGTATAGTGGTCAGTGTAGTGTTGTGGACAGTGTAGTATAGTGGTCAGTGTAGTATGGTGGTCAGTGTAGTGTAGTATAGTGGACAGTGTAGTATGGTGGTCAGTATAGTGTAGTATAGTGGTCAGTGTAGTATAGTGGACAGTGTAGTATAGTGGTCAGTATAGTGTAGTATAGGGGTCAGTGTAGTATGGTGGTCAGCATAGTGTAGTATAGTGGACAGTGTAGTATAGTGGTCAGTGTAGTATAGTGGTCAGTGTAGTGGTTAGTGTAGTATAGTATAGTGGTTAGTATAGTGTAGTTTAGTATGGAGGTCAGTGTGGTATAGTGGACATTGTAGTATGGTGGTCAGTATAGTGTAGTATAGTGGTCAGTGTAGTGTAGTGGACAGTGTAGTATAGTGGTCAGTGTAGTATAGTGGTCAGTATAGTTGTTAGTGTAGTATAGTGGTTATTATAGTGTATCTTAGTATGGAGGTCAGTGTAGTGTAGTGGACAGTGTAGTATAGTGGTCAGTGTAGTATAGTGGTCAGTGTAGTGTAGTATAGTGGTCAGTGTAGTATGGTGGTCAGTATAGTGTAGTATAGTGGACAGTGTAGTGTAGTGGTCAGTGTAGTGGACAGTATAGTGGACAGTGTAGTATGGTGGACAGTGTAGTATAGTGGACAGTGAAGTATAGTGGACAGTGTAGTATAGTGGACAGTATAGTGTAGTATAGTGATCAGTGTAGTGTAGTATAGTGGACAGTGTAGTATGGTGGACAGTATAGTGTAGTATAGTGGTCAGTGTAGTGTAGTATAGTGGACAGTGTAGTATAGTGGTCAGTAGGGATGAGCTTCATGTTCGAGTCGAACCCATGTTCGACTCGAACATCGGCTGTTCGCCCGTTCGCCGAATTGCGAACGATATGGGCCGTTCACGCCAAATTCGTGTGGCGCGTCACGGCCCATAATTCACTGCGGCATCGCAGTGCATTGCTTGCTGATGATTGGCCAAACATGCACTATGACCCGCATGCTTGGCCAATCACAGCGCCGCCTGAACAGAGAGCCGTAATTGGCCAAAGCCAAGGAGGCTTTGGCCAATTATGGCTCAGGGGATTTAGTACACGCCCCACACTATATAAGGCCGCCTGCACGGCGGCCCTGTGTAGTGTGTGTTCCGGCGTTGAAAGAGATAGACAGAGAGACAGTGTCATTTGATTTGAGTTAGATAGATTAGGCAGAACAGTCAGTCAGTTAGCTGCACTTACAGTGTATTGTGTATATATATACATCCCAGGTGTTGCATATATATATATATACACTGTATTCAGTTTAGCTAGATCCGTTCCTGTTATCTTCTAGACTATTTACATTTAGTGCAGTGCGTCCTGCTCACAGTGTTCAGCTAGATCCGTTCCTGTTATCTTCCTACTGACAGGCAGGCTTGTCTTGTTACAGTATTAACAGCTACCTAAAGAAAATTACTGGTGTTCTTTTGATCCTATTAGTACCACGGTCAGGCAGCTAGACTATTTACATTTAGTACAGTGCGTCCTGCTCACAGTGTTCAGCTAGATCCGTTCCTGTTATCTTCTAGACTATTTACATTTAGTGCAGTGCGTCCTGCTCACAGTGTTCAGCTAGATCCGTTCCTGTTATCTTCCTACTGACAGGCAGGCTTGTCTTGTTACAGTATTAACAGCTACCTAAAGAAAATTACTGGTGTTCTTTTGATCCTATTAGTACCACGGTCAGGCAGCTAGACTATTTACATTTAGTACAGTGCGTCCTGTTCACAGTGTTCAGCTAGATCCGTTCCTGTTATCTTCCTACTGACAGGCAGGCTTGTCTTGTTACAGTATATAAAGCTACCTGAAGAAAATTACTGGTGTTCTTTTGATCCTATTAGTACCACGGTCAGGCAGCTAGACTATTTACATTTAGTACAGTGCGTCCTGCTCACAGTGTTCAGCTAGATCCATTCCTGTTATCTTCCTACTGACAGGCAGGCTTGTCTTGTTACAGTATATAAAGCTACCTGAAGAAAATTACTGGTGTTCTTTTGATCCTATTAGTACCACGGTCAGGCAGCTAGACTATTTACAGTTAGTGCAGTGCGTCCTGCTCGCAGTGTTCAGCTAAACCTACAAGTTAGTGGGGTGCGTCCACCTCACAGTGTTCAGCTAAAGCTACCTGTAGAAGGTTGGTCGTGTTCTCATACTACAGGCAAGCAGTTGATTTTGCTAGCTGCAGTATCAGTACATATATATATATATATATATATCCCAGCTTAGTGCAGCTACAGGCCATTAGTATGTCTGGAAGGCCAAGAAGGAGAGGCAGACAGTCACAAGCCAATAAGAGAGGGCAAGCAGGCTCTGTGTCTAGTGCTGGTCGTGGAGACGGTGCATCCTCATCAGCACGTGGCCATAGGACACGCTTGGCCTTTTTTTCGGCAGCTGGCCGTGTTGAGCCGCAACATGCAGAAGACTTGGTCGAGTGGATGACCAAGCCGTCCTCATCCTCCTCATCCTCTCTCACCCATGCCCAGGGTGCTTTGTCTGGCAAAGCAGCGGCCTCTTCCCTCGGCTCAATGTCATCAGTGACTCCTTCCCTAGCTCCACCATGTCCTCCTGAGGACTCCCTCGAACTGTTTGACCACAGTGTTGGGTACATGCTCCAGGAGGATGCCCAGCGTTTGGAAGGCTCTGATGATGATACTGAGCTCGATGAAGGCAGTAACATGAGCACGGACAGAGGGGGTGCCCAAGAAGGACAGCAATCTGGCAGTCATGCTCCCCATGCTGCAGCATACTGCCAGGTTTGCTCCAGTGATGAGGAGGGAGGGGATGATGAGGTCACTGACTCAACGTGGGTGCCTGATAGGAGAGAGGAGGAGGAGGAGGAGGAGGAGGCGGCACATCACCAACGAGGCAGGATGCCCTCCACTGGCCAGCCTAAGGGCAGCACATTGACTGCATCACACCCCAAAGCTCCACATGTGCAGGGCGCTGCAGTCTCTGCGCGTTATTCAAAAAGTTCTTTGGTGTGGGCCTTTTTTGAGACGAGTGCATCAGATCGCACCTCTGCTATTTGCAACATATGTCTCAAGCGTATCTCACGTGGCCAAAACATCTCCCGCTTGGATACCACATGCTTGACCAGACATATGTTGACCTGTCATGCAGTTCGTTGGCAAGCGTATCTAAAAGACCCACACCAAAGAACAAAGAGGATCTCTCCTTGCTCCTCATCAGCTGAGATTTCCAACCCCACTAGACCTCCAGTCCTCTCTGAGACCTGCAGTGAGAGGAATAAAGGTGTAAAATTAGGTGTGTCACAGCCAAGTACTTGTGGGCAATCTGCTTTTGGTACACCGACGTCAGATTGTACCAGGCAAATTTCCCTGCCCCAGCTGCTGCACCGCCGAAAGAAGTTTGCTCCCAGCCATCCACATGCCCAGCGGTTGAATGCTAGCTTGGCAAAATTGCTAGCACTTCAACTGCTGCCTTTTCAGTTGGTAGACTCTGCCCCCTTCCGTGAGTTTGTGGAATGTGCGGTTCCTCAGTGGCAGGTACCCAAACGCCACTTTTTCTCAAGGAAGGCGATTCCGGCTCTCTACCGGCATGTGGAAGGCAATGTCCATGCCTCGCTGGACAGGGCGGTCAGCGGTAAGGTGCATATTACCGCTGACTCATGGTCCAGCAGGCATGGGGAGGGACGTTACCTAAGTTTCACGGCGCATTGGGTGACTCTGCTGGCAGCTGGGAAGGATGCAGGACAAGGTGCAGTAGTGTTGGAGGTTGTTCCGCCACCACGCCTCCAAAATGCTAATGATTGTGACACACCTCTCTCCTCCACCCCCTCCTCTTCTTCTTCCTCCATGGCCTCTCCCTCGGAACCAGCGGTGCTCCGTAGTCGTTCAAGGGGCTACGCAAGTACGCAGGCCAAAAGATGCCATGCGGTGCTTGAGCTGGTGTGCTTGGGGGACAGGAGCCACACTGGGGCAGAGGTTCTGTCAGCTCTGCAGGGGCAGGTTCAGAGGTGGTTGACGCCACGCCAACTTAAAGCAGGAATGGTGGTTTGCGACAATGGCACCAACCTCCTCTCTGCCCTCCGACAGGGACAAATGACCCATGTGCCCTGTTTGGCTCACGTCCTTAACTTGGTGGTGCAGCGGTTCTTGGGCAGGTACCCGGGCTTACAGGATGTCCTGAGGCAGGCCAGGAAAGTCTGTGTGCATTTCTGCCGGTCATATAATGCCAGTGCTCGGCTGACGGACCTCCAAAAGGAGTTTAAAGTGCCCAAGAACCGCCTAATCTGTGACATGCCCACCAGGTGGAACTCAACGTTGGCCATGCTGCAGCGGCTGCACACGCAGCAGAGGGCCATCAATGAGTACCTGTGCGACTATGGCACCAGGACAGGGTCAGGGGAGCTTGGTTTTTTTTCCCCACGCCAGTGGGCCATGATCAGGGATGCATGCACTGTCCTGTCACCATTCGAGGAGGCCACGAGGATGGTGAGCAGTGACATGGCATGCATCAGTGACACTGTCCCCCTTGTCCACCTGTTGGAGCACACGCTGCGTGGAATAATGGACAGGGCACTTGAGGCAGAACAGAGGCAGGAAGAGGAGGACTTCCTTAGCTCTCAAGGCCCCCTTTATCCAGACAGTGTTCCTGCGTGTCTGCCGATCACACAGGAAGAGGACGAGGAGGAGGAGGAGGAAGATTGTGTCAGTATGGAGGTGGAGCCTGGCACTCAGCATCAGCAGCAGTCTTTAAGGGATCAGTCCCAAGAAACACATGGACTTGTACGTGGCTGGGAGGAGGTGGCTGCGGACGTTGTCCTTAGTGACCCAGAAGACTCCGGACCGAATGCCTCAGCAAACCTACGCTGCATGGCCTCCCTGATCCTGCAAAGCCTGCGTAAGGATCCTCGTATTCGTGGTATCAAGGAGAAGGACAATACTGGCTGGCAACCCTCCTTGATCCACGTTACAAGGGTAAGGTTGCGGACCTTATCTTGCCATCGCAGAGGGAGCAGAGGATGAAAGATCTTCGGGATGCCTTGCAGAAAGGTCTGTGCAACGCGTTCCCAGAGACTGGGAGGTTACAAACTCCTGTTTCTGGACAACGTGTTGCTGAGGCTTCGGTCAGTCAAAGAAGGAGCGGTGGAGAAGGTGGCCGTCTGACCGATGCGTTCAGACAATTTTTTGGTCCGCAGCCCCAAGGTATGATCGGTTCCAGCAACCATCGCCAGCGTCTGTTTTACATGGTGCAGGAATACCTAGGGGCAAGATCAGACTTGGACACCTTTCCCACCGAAAATCCTCTGGGTTACTGGGTCTTGAGGATGGATCACTGGCCAGAGCTTGCACAGTATGCAATTGAGCTACTGGCCTGTCCTGCATCCAGCGTTCTTTCGGAACGCACATTCAGTGCTGCTGGAGGCGTGGTAACCGATCACAGGGTGCGTCTGTCCACCGACTCGGTCGATCGACTGACCTTCATAAAAATGAATCAGTCTTGGATCACCACCAGCTACCAAGCACCTGATGCTGATGTAACCGAATAATTTTTTTTGAAATCTCAGATCCCTTCAAAGACTGCCTATGCTGATGCTGAGTGACTATCCCTTAGTAATTATCCTCTTCCTCCTCAATCATCACGCTGATAGCTTGTAAGAACATTTTTGGTTCTGGGCGCCACCACCAGTGCCTAAGGCACAATTTTTCAGCCCCTGTTTAACAGGGGCGTGTTATTACAATTTTTGATGTAATACTTTGCAGCAGGGCTCGTTCCTGCGTTCCAACTAGAGTGTCTGTGAGGGGTTGCAGTGTTGTGGCACCAGCACCAGTGCCTAAGGCCTAATTTTTCAGCTCCTGTTCAACAGGGGCATGTAATTACAATTCTTGATCTAATATTTCACAGCAGGGCCCTGTGAGAGCTTACAGTGTTGTGGCCACAGCAACACCTAAGGCCCAAATTTCTGCTGAGTATATAGGGCAGGACCCTACTTTCAAACATCTAACTTACAAACGACTCCTACTTGCAAACGGAAGGAGACAACAGGAAGTGAGATGAAATCTACCCCTAGGAAGGGAAATTCTCTCCTGTAAGAGTTAATATGGGAAAAAAAAATTCTCCTTTCCACTGATGCTTTCCAATCCTTGTTCCACAAAAAAACCCAAATTTAAAAAAAACATTTTTCATTGGGACAAAAAGTGAGGTGAAATCTTCTGAAGAGGAGGAAAGACAGCAAAACAAATGTCACAGGGGTGATAACCCTTCCCTATGTTTTCCAAAAAGCTTAAAAAGATTTTTTGGCTGGAGCTAAACACGTTAAAAATGTACCCGTTCAAAATTACAAAGAGATTCTACTTAACAACAAACCTACAGTCCCTGTCTTGTTTGCACCGCCTGTATACTGCTGTTCAGAGTATATAGGGCCTTTCCTTATTTTAATTTGGGTGCGGGGTTCCCCTTAATATCCATACAAGACCCAAAGGGCCTGGTAATGGACTGGGGGGTACCCATGCCGTTTGTCTCACTGATTTTCATCCATATTGCCATGACCCGACATGACATTAAACCCGCAAGCAGTTTTAAATGAGATTTTTTTCCTTTAAAAATGACATTTGGTGCAGGGACTGTTCTAAACACGGGAAACACGCGTCACTTTACAGGCATACTATAGACACCCCCCAGGTACGATATTTAAAGGAATATTTCACTTTTTTTTTTTTTACTTTAAGCATCATTAAAATCACTGCTCCCGAAAAAACGGCCGTTTTTAAAAGTTTTCTTTGCATTGATACATGTCCCCTGGGGTAGGACCCGGGTCCCCAAACCCTTTTTAGGACAATACCATGCAAATTAGCCTTTAAAATGAGCACTTTTGATTTCGAACGTTCGAGTCCCATAGACGTCAATGGGGTTCTAACGTTCGTGCAAACTTTCGGTCCGTTCGCAGGTTCTGGTGCGAACCAAACCGGGGGGTGTTCGGCTCATCCCTAGTGGTCAGTATAGTGTAGTATAGTGGTCAGTGCAGTGTAGTATATTGGTCAGTGTAGTATGGTGGTCAGTATAGTGTAGTATAATGGTCAGTTTAGTATGGTGGTCAGTATAGTGTAGTATAGTGGTCAGTGTAGTATAGTGGTCAGTGTAGTGTAGTATAGTGGTCAGTGTAGTATGGTGGTCAGTATAGTGTAGTATAGTGGTCAGTGTAGTGTAGTATAGTGGACAGTGTAGTATGGTGGTCAGTATAGTGTAGTATAGTGGACAGTGTAGTATGGTGGTCAGTATAGTGTAGTATAGTGGTCAGTGTAGTATGGTGGTCAGTATAGTGTAGTATAGTGGTCAGTGTAGTATGGTGGTCAGTGTAGTGTAGTATAGTGGTCAGTATAGTGTAGTATAGTGGTCAGTGTAGTGTAGTATAGTGGACAGTGTAGTATGGTGGTCAGTGTAGTGTAGTATAGTGGTCAGTGTAGTATGGTGGTCAGTATAGTGTAGTATAGTGGTCAGTGTAGTATGGTGGTCAGTGTAGTGTAGTATAGTGGTCAGTATAGTGTAGTATAGTGGACAGTGTAGTATGGTGGTCAGTATAGTGTAGTATAGTGGTCAGTGTAGTATGGTGGTCAGTGTAGTGTAGTATAGTGGTCAGTGTAGTATGGTGGTCAGTATAGTGTAATATAGTGGTCAGTGTAGTATGGTGGTCAGTGTAGTGTAGTATAGTGGTCAGTGTAGTGTAGTATAGTGGACAGTGTAGTATGGTGGTCAGTATAGTGTAGTATAGTGGTCAGTGTAGTATGGTGGTCAGTGTAGTGTAGTATAGTGGTCAGTGTAGTATAGTGGTCAGTGTAGTGTAGTATAGTGGTCAGTGTAGTATAGTGGTCAGTGTAGTGTAGTATAGTGGTCAGTGTAGTGTAGTATAGTGTAGTATAGTGGTCAGTATAGTGTAGTATAGTGGACAGTGTAGTGTAGTATAGTGGACAGTGTAGTATAGTGGTCAGTGTAGTGGTCAGTGTAGTGGACATTATAGTGGTCAGTGTAATATAGTGGACAGTATAGTATAGTGGTCAGTATAGTGGACAGTATAGTATAGTGGTCAGTGTAGTGGACAATGTAGTGTAGTGGACAGTGTAGTTCTCAGTGTAGTGGTCAGTATAGGAATCAGGTAGGTCAGTACTATTGTATTTGAAGGGACTCAGGGATAGCTAAAAGTCCGCAGGTTAGGGGGCGCAAATTACTTGCCTTGCCCCGGGTGCTGACAACCCACGCTACGCCACTGGTGGGGAGTGAATAAATCCGGGTTCCATTGTGAAGGGGAGGGGGGTAATGGGTGAGCTATGGGTGGACTGGGGCGGAAAAATGCACCTTCTTCTGAGTGGAGAAAAATCCTTGCACAGGCCCTGCCCAGAGCCTAACCTCCAGTGACCTCCAAGCAGCATCTATAGCAGACTGCATAGAGAGGCAGAGCCCCTAAGACAGGGGACTCCTCTGGTAGGGCTCACCCAGTATCCATAAAGACCCCCTGCTACGGGCTCCAGAATATGTATGGTCTCTCCAAGCACCCTCTGGACACACCCCTCCAGGGATTGGCTGGGTTCCCCTAAACATTCAAACTGCCCTCCTATTCTTCCTCCCACTGTAATTCTAGAATCTTCTAGAATGCAAGGAGAAGCAATCAGACCAGCAGCCTATGTAATATTGAGCAGGCTAGAACAATCAACCTCTGCTCCACTGATTACAAAGAAGCTACACTAAATTTACTTAGAAACCTTAAGGGGGCGTGGACTAGCGCTGGACGAAGACGGCCGCCTAAACAGATCTCTCCTGCACAATGGAGCCCTAAAACACCATTTTCGGGACAATACGAGCTTCAAAACCATGAGGAGAAACAACCACACAAATACTGCTCCCCGCAGCCACAAAGATCTGCTCTCACAGTCATCTGGCAACATACCAGCGATGTTCCGTATGACATCAGGAGACAGCCATGCGGCATCAGGAACAGAGCAGTCATGTTCTACAAACAGCCCCTCAATACCTCAACAATCTAATGGAGTTCCTGCTGCCTCAGCCACACAATCCCTGTGCCTCTCGGACCTGCAGGCAGTGGCAGCCGATATTAAAGCCACCCTGTCAGCAGCTATTACTGACTTGCATTACTGACTCGCAGCTCGGGTTGGAACAGTGGAGCAGACTACCACCCGCCAAGCAGAAGCCATCAGGCAAGTAAAGAACATCTGACATAAATCTCTCCCAAATCCTTGAGATCCTTAGACACCTTGAAGATCTGGATAATCGTGGCCACCGCCACAACATTCGTATCAGGGGGATCCAAGAAACTGTGGAACAGCTCATAGAGCAAACAGTTGCTGGTCTGGAGTATTTAACAATCTGTTAGAAAGACCCGTAGACTCCCCTATAGAGATGGAGAGAAAACACAGAGCATTGAGATCCAGGGGACGTGAAAATGATCCTCCGAGAGACATTAAATGTTGTTTAGTGAATTTCCCACTAAAGGAAGCCATTCTCAGAAAACCAAGGGAACGGAACCGAGTTCTCTTTAATGGGACTGAAATTAAGCTTTTCCAGGACATATCCACCATTGCTCTCCAGCACAGGCGAGCGATGCGCCCCCTGCTGGACCTGCTTCGCACTAGAGGAATTCCATACAGATGGAAATTCCCATTCGGTCTATCTGCCATGTGGAGGGGACACGCAGCTCAAATCCATACCTCGAATGACCTGCAAGCATTCTGCGACTCCCTCAATCTTCCCCTAATAGAAATGTCGGATTGGTACAGTTCTTTCTCCATTTCAGAAGCTTGGATGGAAGTTTCCAACAACTGCACCCCAAGAGCGCAAAGACACTGCGACCGACGCCGCAGAAACTCAGCTTCCTCGATCCATACTCCAAACCGTAGAGAAGAGGCACCCAGGAGCCCTGGTTCATCCCCATCAAGAAGGAGAGATCGCCTGGATACCTGATGTTTCTCATCAACCCTCCTTGCAAGCCTTAAATATAATCCACAACACTTGCAACAACCTCTTCATATGTCAAACATTAACTTCTTTCTCTAGTTATGTCTATATAGCGTGACGCGAAGATTACAACCCTAAGAAGACACATGGGACCCAACAAACTCGCTTGAAGATCCTCCAATCAAATATCTACCCTCAGTGAGTTCATATCATATACAGCATATTCATTATTTTTTCTTTTTACTTTTTTTTTTCTTTTTACACTTTTCACACATAGACAGTGTCTTTACCAAAACCTGGCTAACTGACACCTGGGTAAAACCAAATAAACAGGGTTATCTTCAGTTTGCACACAACACAGTCGATTACACAGCTCTATAAGTGGCTTATACACAACACAGAATATATACTTTGCCTCTTCTGTATAGGACACGGACTGTATATGATGATTCAGTAGGGGCAGGGCTTCGGCACGAGAATCAGTCAGCAGCGGCTGCCGAGCCCTCCACTGCAGCAGCTGGCAGCTCCTAGGTTCCTAGCTGGCACCATCTGAGGTTTGAAGTGTGGAGGGATACAGGACGGCAGAGAGGTGAGTGCTCAAAAGGCCCAGGGAAAGTGAACAGGAAATCGGTGGGTGGATCTGGCGCAAGGAGGCGGGGCCTGACATGGATCCTCGGCATCCAGGGACAGATCCTCTGGGGGGCTGTCGGTGAGGGAGGAAGGAGTGGCGGTCGAACTATTGGGGGGCGAGCTGTCCATGTCGGAGGAAGAGGAGCCTCGTGGACGACCTGCAGCGATGGAGGCGGGAACTTCGGTTGGTGGGACCCTTCCTAGGCAGCCTGGTAAGTCCAAATTTGCTTCTTTTTGTTCCATTAGATCTGGGGGGGGGGGGGTGAGGGGTGGTTTCTGGGGGTGGGTCTAAGCCCATTAGGAAATTACTGTATACGCAGGCAGAGTTGACCGCAGGGTCTCTCCTGGCCAATTCGGTCTGCGACCACACCCAGGCGGATACTGGGTTACAGGGGTTCCTGGCGGGTTTGAAGGAACTGGTCAGGTTTTAACCTGGGACGAGCAGGCAAGCCACCCATGTGGCGGCCTGGGTCCCTCCGGCGGAGGGGGCGGCAGTACCAGGGGATCCCGGGTCTGGCGTTGCCTCCCTACCCCCTACTGCAGTGGCAGCACCCACCTTGGTGGAAACTGCGGCGATGGGACAGGCTGTGGGAAGTAAGTTGGCGTCAAGGGACAAGGCGGAGACGGCAGGGGAGGCCACTAGCAAACCAGATGTTGTTAGGCTGGCTGACTCGGAAAAATGTGAGGTCTATGTGTGTTTTGAGAGGCCCCTGGGAGTGAACCTTAAACCGGAGGTCCGGGAAAAAAATTGGAAAGGTGAGTATGTGGAGATATTCTCGCTGCTACCGTTGGAGAAATTCAATTTGGATAAGGTCAAGCCATAGGAGCACAAGAAGGAGGACAAGGAGAAGATATGGTACAGACTCATTCCGCAGATTTTTCCTAACTGGCTACAGGCTTTCGCCATTATGGCTAGTGTGATTGGTGAGAAGAACCTGGAACACTGTTCGGCGCTCTTCTGCTGTCTGGATTCTGTCGGGGAGGCTTACAGAGTCTACGGGGGAACTGCATGGTTAAGGTACGACGAACAGTTCCGACAGTGGAGGGCGATATGCCCGTGTTTGTGGTGGGACCACAAGGACATTAGTCTGTGGATACGACATGACATTGGCGAAGGCCCCAAATCAGTTTTTTCGGGGGGGGGGGGGGGCGGTGGCTTATCCACACCCGGACAACGGGCTGCGACGAAGAAGGGGGTCTGTTGGCAGCATAATGAGGGTTCCTGCAAGTTTGGGGGTCTTGCTGATACAAGCACGAATGCTCCAGCTGCAGGGGTGCCAATCGCATGTCCCGATGCTTCAAGCAGGGCAAAGATCCTGCCGGTGAGTCTGTTAGCAAAAGGGATGACGCCAGTGAAGGTGGAAAAGAATGCAGCCTTTCCTTGATAGATACCCGGATAGGGATGCGGCGCGGTTGTTAGGCCTAGGTTTCTCCGAGGGATTTCATATACCTTCTACCCTGGCTAAAGTACCATCAGTGTCCCGGAACTTGCGCTTGGCCTCGCAACATGCGGAAGTGGTTTCTGAGAAATGAAGAAACAAAGTTGCATTAGGCTGCATGGGTGGCCCTTTCCCGGTATTACCTTTAGCGAATTTGGTTATCTTGCCCTTAGGGGTTGTGCCAAAGAAGGAGCCTAATAAATTTAGGCTAATTCACCACCTTTCATTCCCGAAGGGAGGGTCAGTCAATGATGCAATTGACTCAGAGATGTGCGCTGTATCGTACACTTCCTTTGATGCGGCTGTTTTCTGGGTACGACGTTACGGGCAAGGGGTTATGATGGCTAAATCTGATATTGTGTCTGCATTCAGATTGCTTCCTGTTCATTCAGATAGTTACTGTTTCCTAGGTTGTCATTGGCAGGAGGAATTCTATGTGGATCGCTGTCTGGGCTGTTCTATTTCATGTGCACTGTTTGAGAAGTTCAGTTCCTTTGTGGAGTAGGTAGTTTGAGACGTCGTGGGGGTGAATTCCATCATTTATTACTTGGATGATTTTCTTTGCATGAGCCCGGCCTCCACCGAGATCTGCACGGTGCTTCTGGCTACGTTGGAACACATCGCCGCTCGTTTTGGCATTCCCTTTGCCCCGGAAAAAACAGAGGGGCCAACTACCATGATTAGTTTCCTGGGCATTGTATTGGACTCTGACACCATGGAGCGTCACCTGCCGGAAGACAAGCTGGTGGCGCTCAAGGGAGAGGTTCAGGGGTTCTTGGGATTGCGCAAGGTTCAACTTCGGAAGCTACAGTTGCTGTTGGGTAAGTTGAATTTTGCGTGTCGCATCCTACCAATGGGGAGGGTATTTTGCCGATGGCTGTCCGCAAGTATGGTATTGCTGGAATTGTTTCCGGTGATGCTGGCTGTGGAGCTGTGGAGAGAGTCTTTCAGGGACCTGAAAATGCGCTTTCATAGGGACAATATGGGGGTGGTACAGGTCATCAACAAGGTATCGGCCTTGTCTCTGCCCATGGTCCAGCTGTTCCAACACATAGTGTTGCGCTGTCTGCAGTTAAATGTTTTTATTTATGCTGTGCACCTCCCAGGAGTTGAGAACGTGATCGCTGATGCCTTGTCTCACTTTCAGTGGGACAGGTCTCGGGAGTTGGCACCTGCGGCGGAGCAACGCGGGGTTCCTGTCCTGAATGGCTGTGGAAGATTGCCTTGGGGTCATCTCCGGATGGATCAGATGGTCTGTAAGTGATGCGACGTGGACTTCATTTAGTAGGGTATGGAGAGAATGGTTGTCTTTTTTGCAACAGGTAGAGGTTGAGCAGGAGGGCCAGGAAGTGTGGTTGGTGCTTCTGTATTTTGTCTCACGGAATCTGGAAAGATTTTTGGATACGGCAAGCAATGAAGGGGTATCGGCGCTCTCAAAAGAGCAGGGACGCCAGGTGCCCCTATTTCGTTTGAGCTTTTGGGGAGGGTTTTAGCCCAGTTGTTTTTTCTGTGTTCATCGGCCTATGAGGTTTCCTTGTTTAAAACGGCATTCTCCCTGGCGTTCTTTGGTGCTTTTTGGATCAGCGAGCTAGTTAGCCCTTCCAAGGGGGTACAGGGGGGTATGTGGGCTACGGAAGTCACCTGTGGGGAGGATAGGTTGTCCCTGATGTTGCGCAAGTCCAAACCGGATCAGGTGGGCAAGGGCAGGAAGATTCAGTTATTTTCGGTACCGGGTTCGCCCTCATGTCCGGTGGAGGTGGTAAGGGGGTTCCTCGCAGTGCGCCCGGATTTGGCGGGGTCCTTTTTGGTACATGCTGACGGGGACTTTTTGTCCACATTTCAATTCATTTCTGTTTCCGGAAATGCTTAAGGGCGTTGGGTTTGGGGGGCAAGGAATTTTCCTTGCATTCTTTTCAAATTGGGGTGGCTATGGAGGCTATTTTATTTTTTATTCCAAAAAAATAATTTTTCTCAACTAAAACTACAAGTTAGTGCAGTGCGTCCTGCTCACAGTGTTCAGCTAAAACTACAAGTTAGTGTGGTGCGTCCACCTCACAGTGTTCAGCTAAACCTAGAAGTTAGTGCGGTGCGTCCACCTCACAGTGTTCAGCTAAACCTACAAGTTAGTGCGGTGCGTCCTGCTCACAGTGTTCAGCTAAAACTACAAGTTAGTGCTGTGCGTCCTGCTCACAGTGTTCAGCTAAAACTAGAAGTTAGTGCTGTGCGTCCTGCTCACAGTGTTCAGCTAAAACTACAAGTTAGTGTGGTGCGTCCACCTCACAGTGTTCAGCTAAACCTAGAAGTTAGTGCGGTGCGTCCTGCTCACAGTGTTCAGCTAAAACTACAAGTTAGTGCTGTGCGTCCTGCTCACAGTGTTCAGCTAAAACTACAAGTTAGTGCGGTGCGTCCTGCTCACAGTGTTCAGCTAAAACTACAAGTTAGTGTGGTGCGTCCACCTCACAGTGTTCAGCTAAACCTAGAAGTTAGTGCGGTGCGTCCTGCTCACAGTGTTCAGCTAAAACTACAAGTTAGTGCTGTGCGCCCTGCTCACAGTGTTCAGCTAAAACTACAAGTTAGTGTGGTGCGTCCACCTCACAGTGTTCAGCTAAAACTACAAGTTAGTGCTGTGCGTCCACCTCACAGTGTTCAGCTAAACCTACAAGTTAGTGCGGTGCGTCCTGCTCACAGTGTTCAGCTAAAACTACAAGTTAGTGTGGTGCGTCCTCCTCACAGTGTCCGGCTAAACCTACAAGTTATTTTTTTGCGAGCTCTGCACAGTGTTCAGCTAAAGCTACCTGTAGAAGGTTGGTGGTGTTTTCCTGATCCTATCACTACCGCAGGCAGCTCAAAAAGCTACAAGTTATGCCGCGTACACACGGTCGGACTTTTCAGCTACAAAAGTCGGACAGCCTGTCCGACATACTTCCGGCGTACCTTCGGCGGACTTGCGGCAGACTTTCTTACGAACGGACTTGCCTACACACGACCACACAAAAGTACGACAGCTTAGTACGCGGTGACGTACACCAAGTCCGACGAGACTATAAAACGGAAGTTCAATAGCCCGTACGACACCCTTTGGGCTCCTTCTGCTAATCTCGTGTTTATCTCGTGTTAGTAGAAGTTTGGTGAGAGACGATTCGCGCTTGTGAGACTCGTATTTTTCAGTTCGTTTTAACTGTTGTTCAGTCTGTGCTTGTGAGGTTTGTATCTGCTTTTCAGTGCGTTTGGTCAGTTGGCATTGAGAAATCTTTGTTTTATTGGCCGCTCGTTCCTGATTTTCAGGTCGTTCTTCACAGGCCTTGCTGTTCTTCAGTGCGTTCTGTTTAGTGCGTTCTGACCAGCCGACCGTTTTGAAACCATGTTACCTGTACGTACTCGTCGTCGAGCTCGTGCATTGTATGTGTTTGGTGCTGTAGTTTATTCTTCAGCCCAAGACCAGTCCATGAACAGGGCGAGGAGGTGTTCATGGACCAAGAATTGGTTGCTCCAGCGTGACCAGTTCTGTCACATGCCATTGCTCCGTGAGATCTGTGAGAATAATCCTGAGGATTTCAGGAACTTTCTCCGGATGACGGACCCCGTTTTTGACCGTTTGGTGGCTTTGCTGACCCCCTATATCAGCAGGCAGGATACCTGCATGAGGCAAGCCATCACTCCGGAGCAGAGGCTGGTCGCTACCTTGCGGTATTTGGCCACAGGGAGAAGCCTGCAGGACCTTAAGTTCTCGACAGGCATCTCCCCCCAGGCTCTGGGGATCATTATCCCAGAGACCTGTTCTGCCATCATCCAGGTCCTGCAGAAGGACTATATTAAGGTAAGATATTGTTCTTTTATTAGCATCACATGTTCTTTTATGTAATCTTTGATAATGTAATGTATTTCTTGCTTCAAACACTACTTACCATCATTGCAATATAGTGTGAATATCCCCTTTTTATCCTCACACATGCTGGATTTTTTTCCTGTTATTTTTTGTCATGCATGTATATTTTCCTTCAATAACCTCCCCAGCATGCAGTGATGGGAACATATCCACCTAGTCTACTCATTTTGAATGTATTTTGTTTGAGTGTATTTAGTGTGCTTATAATTAGCAATTAGCTAGATTTCCCAACCCCCCCCCACCTAAACTCACTCCAAATAGTGTGCTGCTAATTAGCAATTAGCTAGATTTCCCCCCCCCCCCCCCCCCCACCTAAACTCACTCCAAATAGTGTGCTGCTAATTAGCAATTAGCTAGATTTCCCAACCCCCCCCCCCCCCACCTAAACTCACTCCAAATAGTGTGCTGCTAATTAGCAATTAGCTAGATTTCCCAACCCCCCCCCCCCCCCACCTAAACTCACTCCAAATAGTGTGCTGCTAATTAGCAATTAGCTAGATTTCCCAACCCCCCCCACCTAAACTCACTCCAAATAGTGTGCTGCTAATTAGCAATTAGCTAGATTTCCCAACCCCCCCCCCCACCCTCGTAAAAATTTGCTTGAATGTTCTGTGGTGTTGATTTGTCTAAAGCAAATATATGTTGCACTTTGCAAAATGCATGTGCACTCTACAAGTGCATTTGTTCCAGTGCTTTAGTAAATGAGCAGAAGCTCTGCTGATTTCCATCATCAAATCATATGCAAGCCTCAAAGTGTTTTCACTAATTGCCCTTGCATGTGATTGTGTACTCCTTGCAACATGAATGCCTTTTTACATTACCTCATTTACTGTAAGCTGGTTAGCAACTGCACCTGCAGAGTGCGACAACTGCAGTCTTGTAGCCTTTTTAGTCCCTAAATTCCTGCGTGTCCTAAAAGTAATCTTTTTTAGGGATTTCACAACCCCCTAAAATGTAATCAATGTTCCATCAGAGGGGGTGAGCAATCTGATAAGTGTGCCTTTCCATATTAGTTATTCCAGAAGAATTAAATTATTTAATGTTATACTGATGCTGGGGAATAATGTTTTTAATTTTATTGCAATGTTAGCTTCCAAATTAATTGATTTTGGTTTTCTTGTTTGATTCCCCAGTTTCCTTTAACGCCACAGGAATGGCAGACTGTGGCATCCCATTTTGCCAGCCGTTGGGACTTTCCCAATTGTGGAGGGGCTATAGATGGGAAACATGTCCACATTGTGCCACCACCCCATTCGGGGTCATACTATTTCAATTATAAAGGGTTCCACAGTATTGTTTTAATGGCGGTGGTGTCGGCACACTATGAATTTTTATATGTGGACGTGGGGAAGAATGGCCGGATGTCGGATGGAGGAGTATTTGCCCAGACGGAGTTCTGCCAGGGTCTCCAGAGTGGTGGCCTGGGATTGCCACCTGATGCGGATAATGTGGAAGGACTCCCCTTTGTCTTCATTGCCGATGAAGCCTTCGCTCTGAGCAAGCACCTCATGAGGCCATTCCCCCAAAGAACCCTCACCCCGGAGAGGAGGGTTTTTAATTTCCGGCTGGCCAGAGCTAGAAGAGTGGTTGAGAATGCGTTTGGAATTCTGGCCAGCCGGTTCCGCCTGTTTCAAACAGCCATTAATTTGGCGGAATACAAACTTAATTTTATCATTTTATCGTGCTGCATTCTGCACAACTTTTTAAACAAACATTCTCAGAATTATATAGGCACAGTTGGGCCTGAGGCCGGACTTATAGATGACAACCTTACGGGCCTGGATAATGTCCGTACTGGCTTGGCCCCCCAAAGTGCCCGTCAAGTTAGACAGCAATATGTTAATTATTTTATGGGTAGGGGGGCCATTGCAATGGGCCAGGATATTTAATTTTTTACAATAAAAAAAATATGGATGAAATCTTGAATTATATTTATTGCTTGCCTTTCTTTTGGGCTTTCTCCTAGGTTATGGTCGAGCAGTTGTAGTGCCAACTGTATTTTCATTTTAAATGTCTAAATAAAAGCTCCATTGCCACTGTAAACAACTTTTTGACAATTATAACCAAACTGATACTGAGCATTGAAATAACAAACCACACATTTATTTAATTCCTATAAGGAGATGTTTTTATTAATGGTTGTTATGCATTCAGTTCTGCATTTAGTATAAAATGTTCATAGACAAAAATATAATGATATCTTAATAATTTCGAAAAATATAATTATATTTAAATATTTATACATAATCCACAAAAAAATATTTTTGGCTTTTTGATTTTCGCAAACAGGCTTTTTTTTTATATATTTTTTTTTTTTTTTAAATCAAGTTTTTTACTTTTTTTCGTTTTTTAAAATCAAGTTTTTTATTTTGTTTTTTTTTGTTTTTTCAAATAAAGTTTTTTTTTTATTTTGGTTTTTAAATCAATTTTTTATTTTTATTTTTTTTGTTTTAAAATCAATGTATTTTTTTTTGTTTTTTGTTTTAAAATCAATGTATTTTTTTATTTTTTTTTTTAAATCAATTTTTTTTTTTTTTTTTTTTAAATCAATTTTTTTTTTTTTTTTAAATCAATTTTTTTTTTTTTTTTTTTTTTTTTGTTTTAAAATCAATTTTTTTTTTTTGTTTTAAAATCAATTTTGTTTTTTTGTTTTTTTTTGTTTTAAAATCAATTTTTTTTTATTTTTTTGTTTTTTTGAAAATCAAGTTTTATTTTTTTGTGGATTTTTTATGTACTTTCGAGAAACAGCCCTCCTTTTTTAAATTAGGTTAAACAGCCATTTATGTTCAGCCAAAAAAATAAAGAGAAGGCCCAGAATGGGGTCAGCAAAACAGGAAATGAAGGACATGATCGATGTTTTGGGGTTTCAAAAAGGGCATTTAGATTCGACCCAAAACATCAATCATGTCCTTCATTTCCTGCTGCATACGATCCAGCCGATTCCGCATTTCATCCATGTCCTTATTCCAGGCCATTATTTGACCAATTAGCCGTTGGGCACTTTCTGAAGTGAAATAGTCACTTCGTGTACCTAAAGTGGAATGAAACCAAAAAATGTATTTAGAAATATGCACACATACATAGTTTACCTTACCATAATAAAGCTGTTGTCTCAGACACTGACCTGGTGGGGTGCCCATGTAGCCTAATTCCTCCACATCCTCGGGGGTGGCACTGTTGCTTGAATCAAGCACAACCAGATCCCCTAAAATAGAGTAGAAAAATTACATTAAACAAAAGGCAGCCATGCATAGATTACCGTAAGCTGGTGTGTCAGACACTCACCTGGTGGGGTGCCCATGTCGCCCACCTCTCCTTCCTCCACATCCTCAGTGGGGCTTGGGCTGATTTCCCAATCATGTTTGGCTTGGGGTGGACTGTCTTCTTGTTGGCTGAGTGATTTTTCCCCTATGTGAAACAAAAAATTATTAATCTACTTAGCACACAGATATTTTAGTACATAGTCATTTTCCAACATTTGTAGTGAAGTGGTTTGTGTAGAGTTCCTATTTTACCTCAATATTTAAAATTATAAAGACATATCGGATAGATAGATATCTAGATATCAATATCTCAAAATATAGTTAATAATCTTTTGATCTCTCTCTCTCTCTCTCTCTCTATATCTGGAACAAAATCTATAAATATCTAACTAAATGTAAATAAAAAAAGATAACTTAAAATATTCCAAAAGAATGTTTTACATTTCTATATCTATCTATCTATATATCTATATCTACATCTATATATATATATATATATATATATATATATATATATATATATATATATATATTTTTTTATTATATATATATATATATATATATATATATATATATATATATATTTTTATATATATATATATATATATATATATATATATATATATATATATATATATATATTTTTTTTAGATATATATATATATATATTTATATATATATATATATATATTTTTATATATATATATATATATATATATATATATATATATATATATATATATATATATATATTTTTTTTTATATATATATATATATATATATATATATATATATATATATATTTTTATATATATATATATATTTTTTTTTTTTAGATATATATATATATTTATATATATATATATATATATATATATATATATATATATATATATATATTTAGATAGATCTATCTATAGATATGTAACGAGGTTTTGTAAAAGATCGTTTGAAACAATGAACAAAAAAAAATCGTATAGGAAGGAAAAGCACATGGAGCAGTATACAAGGTAATAAACACAAGAGAAAAACACGACAAGTACTTACTTTTTTTAAGCACTTTCCGGATCCGTCTATATTGATCCGGCTCCCTGAGTTTCAGGTCAGACCATCTTTTTCGAAGTTGATCTCGGGAGCGCTGTACCCCAAAAGAAGCCTGCAAAGTGTCCACGACCTTCGCCATTATTTTGGCCTTGCGCAAATTTGGCCGTGCGTATGGCCCATACTTCCCATCATAGTCGTCTTTGTGAAGAATGGCCACCATCTCCACCATTTCTTCAAAACTCATATTGGAGGCCTTAAATCTAGGCCTCACAGATTTGGTTGACGTTCCAGCCTCCGGGCTTTTTTCACTACCTGAGGACATGTCAGGTGTCTCCGCCATTATTTACCCCACTACGCGCCGTAACTAAAAATGGGCGGAGAACATGAGTTAAAATCGAACGTCAGGGGCGGGCGACGCAGGCGGTGTTTCACACATGCGTAGTGTATAAAGAGGGGCCTTGCGCACGTGTCGTACGTACGTTCTGTGCGTCGAATTAGGGGGCGGAGAACATGAGTTAATTTCGAACGTCAGGGGCGGGCGACGCAGGCGGAGTTTCACACATGAGTAGTGTATAAAGAGGGGCCTTGCGCACGTGTCGTACGTACGTTCTGTGCGTCGAATTAGGGGGCGGAGAACATGAGTTAATTTCGAACGTCAGGGGCGGGCGACGCAGGCGGAGTTTCACACATGCGTAGTGTATAAAGAGGGGCCTTGCGCACGTGTCGTACGTACGTTCTGTGCGTAGGTGATAGTGGACCAGGACGTTACAAAACGAAGGTAATTTTAAATTTTTTTTTTTATTTTTTTTTTGGGGGTTTTATGGTCATGACTTTGTAGCAAGCGGCCTATATGGCTTGATAGATTGATGAGGCCTACATAGGGAGAAGATGATGAGGGGTTAGCAGAAACCTATAATAAGTGTTTTTGGTCTTGTGACTTTATCTTTTCCAGATATAATGAATCCCCTATTTAAGGATCCAGAGTTCCTTACAGCTTTTATTTCGAAATATCGAGAGATGAGGAATTTGTGGGAGGTGAAACACCCTCAGTATTATGCAAAGCATGTGAGGAAGTCAACGCTGGAGAGACTTCTGTCCTTTGTCCAGGCGACCATCCCGAGGGGCAACAATGGAGACAGTGCTCAAGAAAATTGGGGTCTTGAGGAACATGTATAAGAGGGAGCATAGGAAGATCCAGGAATCAAGGAGATCAGGAGCATCAGCAGATGATGTTTATGTACCCAGGCTGTGGTACTACAATCAACTCCGTTTTCTTGATGACCAGAATGAAGCCAGGGCATCACTTTCAACCCTTCCCTCCACCCTTCCCTCCACCCTTCCCTCCACCCCAGCAGAGGCTGATGAGGAGCAAGCTGGGTCTTCCATCCTGGATGAACCGGATATGACCATCTGGAGTCAGGTAAATTATTTTAACAAATATTTACTGTACTAATATTAATGATGTTAACTGGATGTTATAATTGTCTAAAATAATTTTTCACTCAAAATTGTGTATACATATCAAATGACAGTAGTGGCTAAATATGTTTGGCACCTGCTTGAAATAATTAGGGTGTCTGATTAGACTCTTTTATTAAAGAGATGTATTCACATTGAATTTGCTAGTCATGAGAAGCAAACTGTGTGTCATTGATGAACCCAAAAAAATATACTAAAACTATTGTCCTTTTTTTATACACAGGATGAGTCCATCCAGGAGGAATGTGGGGAAAGTGGCAGGCAGGAGGAGACCGGGCCCATGGACAGCCTGGAGGAGGCCGGATTCACCATCATCCTGGAGGAGGCTGGGCCCAGTGTCAGGCAGGAGGTGGCTGCTCCCAGTGAGGTGGCTGGGCCAAGTGAGGTGGCTGGGCCAAGTGAGGTGGCTGGGCCCAGTAGGAGCCTGACCCAATCCCAAGTGCCTCCCCTCCACCTTCCCAAAAAAAGGGCCAGGAAGGGGATGGTCACACAGGACGCATCCCTGCGCCTCATGCAAGAGGCCACCCGTTTTTTAACGAGCCCCCCCGAAGCGGAAGAATCCTATGGCTGCTACTTAGCCAGCAGGCTTCTTCAGATGGATTGGGAGCAGCGCCTCATTTGTGAGCGCCTATTTGGGGAAACAATCCATAAGGGGCTGCAGGGCACGCTAACACAAAACACCCAACTACATGAGGCAGCCCCCCCTCCTCCTCCTCCTCCTCCTCCTCCTCCTGCCACAACTGAAACACCAGAGCCACAGCCTCAAAAGAAGGCTACAGGGAAGGCTGCAGGGAAGGCTGCAGGGCAGCGTGGAGGAAAGGCTGCAGGGAAGAGAAGAAAGTGATGACCTGGGTTCAGTCTGGTCTGACAGAAGACGCAGGCTGTTGTAGGACCACAGTCTGGGGACATCTAGATCATCTGCTGGTGCTGTTGATCTCTGGGATTCTTGGACCAGATTGTGCTCCCTCTTATATGGACTCCGCAAGATCCCAATTTTCTTGTACACCGACTTTTTCCAGCGTTGACTTCCTCTTTATTTTATTTTGACCATGAATAAATGGATCTTTTTTGAGTTTAGCAAAAGACTTTATGTGTTTTCTTTTAAATCATTGATTTTACACACAATGTTAAATTAACAAGGGACAACAATCTCATTGAGTTTGAAAAAAACACACCAAAAATACATTACTAATGTTAATAATGTTCAAGTGGTAAGTCTTGAAAATAAAAAAATCTACATAACCAAAAACAGTGCTTTGGGTTAACTTTATCTAAAAACTAAAAAATAATCACTAGAAAAAAAAAAATAGAATAATGGGTTCTTTGTGGTAACTTTACAAACCTAAAAAAAAAAAATATAAGGGAAAAAGTATTATTAGTATGGAAACATTGTTTTTAAAAAGCATACTATATCATTCATGAGATCAAAGAGAAAAAGAATCCAGAAATCAGTTTGGGAGAACTCTGATTATGAACAGCAAAACACCTTCGTTCTTTAGAACATTCGTAAAGAAGAAATAAAATGCGCTGCATTCAACGATCACAGATTTTACAGCGTGATGAATGTGCTACCTACAATACGAACACTAGTTTTACTAGACCGAGTGCTTCCGTTTAGTTTTTGCTTATGAGCATGCATCGTTTTTTTGTCCGTAGGACTAGCATACAGACGAGCGGACTTCGGGGTCCGTCGTAGTTACGACGTAAAGATTTGAAGCATGTTTCAAATCTAAAGTACGTCGGATTTGAGGCTAAAAAAGTACGTTGAAAGTCCGGAGAAGCCCACACACGATCGGATTACCAGCCAGCTTTATGCCGCGTACACACGGTCGGACTTTTCAGCTACAAAAGTCCGACAGCCTGTCCGACAGACTTTCGACGGAATTTTGGCGGACTTTCGACGGACTTGCGGCGGACTTTCTAACGAACAGACTTGCCTACACACGATCACACAAAAGTCCGTCGAATTCTTACGTGATGACGTACACCGGACTAAAATAAGGAAGTTCATAGCCAGTAGCCAATAGCTGCCCTAGCGTGGGTTTTTGTCCGTCGGACTAGCATACAGACGAGCGGATTTTTCGACCGGACTCGAGTCCGTCGGAAAGATTTGAAGCATGTTTCAAATCTAAAGTACGTCGGATTTGAGGCTAAAAAAGTCAGTTGAAAGTCCGGAGAAGCCCACACACGATCGGATTACCAGCCAGCTTTAGTCCGTCAGCGTCCGTTGGACTTTTGTAGACGAAAAGTCCGACCGTGTGTACGCGGGATTAGTCCGTCAGCGTCCGTTGGACTTTTGTAGCTGAAAAGTCCGACCGTGTGTACGCGGCATTAGTTTTTTGCGAGCTCTGCACAGTGTTCAGCTAAAGCTACCTGTAGAAGGTTGGTGGTGTTCTCATACTGCAGGCAGGCAGTTGATTTTGCTAGCTGCAGTATCAGTATATATATACATATATATATATATATATATATATATATATATATATATATATATATATATATATATATATATATATATCCCAGCTTAGTGCAGCTACAGGCCATTAGTATGTCTGGAAGGCCAAGAAGGAGAGGCAGACAGTCACAAGCCAATAAGAGAGGGCAAGCAGGCTCTGTGTCTAGTGCTGGTCGTGGAGACGGTGCATCCTCATCAGCACGTGGCCGTGGGACACGCTTGGCCTTTTCTTCGGCAGCTGGCCGTGTTGAGCCGCAACATGTGGAAGACTTGGTCGAGTGGATGACCAAGCCGTCCTCATCCTCCTCATCCTCTCTAACCCATGCCCAGGGTACTTTGTCTGGCAAAGCAGCGGCCTCTTCCCTTGGCTCAATGTCATCAGTGACTCCTTCCCTAGCCCCACCATGTCCTCCTGAGGAGTCCCTCAAACTGTTTGACCACAGTGTTGGGTACATGCTCCAGGAGGATGCCCAGCGTTTGGAAGGCTCTGATGATGATACTGAGCTCGATGAAGGCAGTAACGTGAGCACGGACAGAGGGGGTGCCCAAGAAGGACAGCAATCTGGCAGTCATGCTCCCCCTGCTCCAGCATACTGCCAGGTTTGCTCCAGTGATGAGGAGGGAGGGGTTGATGAGGTCACTGACTCAACGTGGGTGCCTGATAGGAGAGAGGAGGAGGAGGAGGCGGCACATCACCAACGAGGCAGGATGCCCTCCAGGGGCCAGCCTAAGGGCAGCACCTTGACTGCATCACACCCCAAAGCTCCACATGTGCAGGGCGCTGCAGTCTCTGCGCGTTATTCAAAAAGTTCTTTGGTGTGGGCCTTTTTTGAGACGAGTGCATCAGATCGCACCGCTGCTATTTGCAACATATGTCTCAAGCGTATCTCGCGTGGCCAAAACATCTCCCGCTTGGGTACCACATGCTTGACCAGACATATGTTGACCTGCCATGCAGTTAGTTGGCAAGCGTATCTAAAAGACCCACACCAAAGAACAAAGAGGACCTCTCCTTGCTCCTCATCAGCTGAGATCTCCAACCCCACTATACCTTCAGTCCTCTCTGAAACCTGCACTGAGAGGAATGAAGGTGTAGAATTAGGTGTGTCACAGCCAAGTACTTGTGGGCAATCTGCTTTTGGTACACCGACGTCAGATTGTACCAGGCAAATTTCCCTGCCCCAGCTGCTGCACCGCCGAAAGAAGTTTGCTCCCAGCCATCCACATGCCCAGCGGTTGAATGCTAGCTTGGCAAAATTGCTAGCACTTCAACTGCTGCCTTTTCAGTTGGTAGACTCTGCCCCCTTCCGTGATTTTGTGGAATGTGCGGTTCCTCAGTGGCAGGTACCCAAACGCCACTTTTTCTCACGGAAGGCGATTCCGGCTCTCTACTGGCATGTGGAAGGCAATGTCCATGCCTCGCTGTACAGGGCGGACAGTGGTAAGGGGCATATTACCGCTGACTCATGGTCCAGCAGGCATAGACAGGGACGTTACCTAAGTTTCACGGCGCATTGGGTGACTCTGCTGGCAGCTGGGAAGGATGCAGGACAAGGTGCAGTAGTGTTGGAGGTTGTTCCGCCGCCACGCCTCCAAAATGCTAATGATTGTGACACACCTCTCTCCTCCACCCCTCCTCTTCTTCTTCCTCCATGGCCTCTTCCTGTGCTTTGTCCTCGGAACCAGCGGTGCTCCGTAGCCGTTCAAGGGGCTACGCAAGTACGCAGGCCAAAAGATGCCATGCGGTGCTTGAGCTGGTGTGCTTGGGGGACAGGAGCCACACTGGGGCAGAGGTTCTGTCAGCTCTGCAGGGGCAGGTTCAGAGGTGGTTGACGCCACGCCAACTTAAAGCAGGAATGGTGGTTTGCGACAAGGGCACCAACCTCCTCTCTGCCCTCCGACAGGGACAAATGACCCATGTGCCCTGTTTGGCTCACGTCCTTAACTTGGTGGTGCAGCGGTTTTTGGGCAGGTACCCGGGCTTACAGGATGTCCTGAGGCAGGCCAGGAAAGTCTGTGTGCATTTCCGCCGGTCATATAATGCCAGTGCTCGGCTGACTAACCTCCAAAAGAAGTTTAACCTGCCCAAGAACCGCCTAATCTGTGACATGCCCACCAGGTGGAACTCAACATTTGGCATGCTGCAGCGGCTGCACACGCAGCAGAGGGCCATCAATGAGTACCTGTGCGACTATGGCACCAGGACAGGGTCAGGGGAGCTTGTTTTTTTCCCCACATCAGTGGGCCATGATCAGGAATGCATGCACTGTCCTGTCACCATTTGAGGAGGTCACGAGGATGGTGAGCAGTGACAGTGCATGCATCAGTGACACTGTCCCCCTTGTCCACCTGTTGGAACACACGCTGCATGGAATAATGGACAGGGCACTTGAGGCAGAACAGAGGCAGGAAGAGGAGGACTTCCTTAGCTCTCAAGGCCCCCTTTATCCAGACAGTGTTCCTGCGTGTCTGCCGATCCCACAGGAAGAGGAGGAGGAGGAGGAGGAAGATTGTGTCAGTATGGAGGTGGAGCCTGGCACTCAGCATCAGCAGCAGTCTTTAAGGGATCAGTCCCAAGAAACACATGGACTTGTACGTGGCTGGGAGGAGGTGGCTGCGGACCATGTCGTCCTTAGTGACCCAGAGGACTCCGGACCGAATGCCTCAGCAAACCTACGCTGCATGGCCTCCCTGATCCTGCAAAGCCTGCGTAAGGATCCTCGTATTCGTGGTATCAAGGAGAAGGACCAATACTGGCTGGCAACCCTCCTTGATCCACGTTACAAGGGTAAGGTTGCGGACCTTATCTTGCCTTTGCAGAGGGAGCAGAGGATGAAACATCTTCGGGAGGCCTTGCAGAAAGGTCTGTGCAACACGTTCCCAGAGACTGGGAGGTTACAAACTCCTGTTTCTGGACAATGTGTTGCTGAGGCTTCGGTCAGTCAAAGAAGGAGCGGTGGAGAAGGTGGCCGTCTGACCGATGCGTTCAGACAATTTTTTGGCCTGCAGCCCCAAGGTATGATCGGTTCCAGCAACCATCGCCAGCGTCTGTTTTACATGGTGCAGGAATACCTGGGGCAAGATCTGACTTGGAAACCTTTCCCACCGAAAATCCTCTGGGTTACTGGGTCTTGAGGATGGATCACTGGCCAGAGCTTGCACAGTATGCAATTGAGCTACTGGCCTGTCCTGCATCCAGCGTTCTTTCAGAATGCACATTCAGTGCTGCTGGAGGCTTTGTAACCGATCACAGGGTGCGTCTGTCCACCGACTCGGTCGATCGACTGACCTTCATAAAAATGAATCAGTCTTGGATCACCACCAGCTACCAAGCACCTGATGCTGATGTAACTGAATAATTTTTTTTGAAATTTCAGATCCCTTCAAAGACTGCCTATGCTGATGCTGAGTGACTATCCCTGATTAATTATCCTCTTCCTCCTCAATCATCACGCTGATAGCTTGTAAGAACATTTTTGGTTCTGGGCGCCACCACCAGTGCCTAAGGCCCAATTTTTCAATCCCTGTTTAACAGGGGCGTGTAATTACAATTTTTGATGCAATACTTTGCAGCAGGGCTCATTTCTGCATTCCAACTAGAGTATCTGTGAGAGGTTGCGGTGTTGTGGCACCAGCACCAGTGCCTAAGGCCCAATTTTTCAGCCCCTGTTTAACAGGGGCGTGTTATTACAATTTTTGATGCAATACTTTGCAGCAGGGCTCATTTCTGCGTTCCAACTAGAGTATCTGTGAGGGGTTGCAGTGTTGTGGCACCAGCACCAGTGCCTAAGGCCTAATTTTTCAGCCCCTGTTCAACAGGGGCATGTAATTACAATTCTTGATCTAATATTTCACAGCAGGGCCCATTTCTGCACCCACCAAGAGCGAGTGAGGACTTACAGTGTTGTGGCACCAGCACCACCACCACCAAAGGCCCAATTTTTCTGCCCTTGTTCAACAGGGGCATGTAATTACAATTCTTGATCTAATATTTCACAGCAGGGCCCATTTCTGCACCCACCAAGAGCGAGTGAGGACTTACAGTGTTGTGGCACCAGCACCACCACCACCACCAAAGGCCCAATTTTTCTGCCCTTGTTCAACAGGGGCATGTAATTACAATTCTTGATCTAATATTTCACAGCAGGGCCCTGTGAGGGCTCACAGTGTTGTGGCCACAACAACACCTAAGGCCCAAATTTCTGCTGAGTATATAGGGCAGGCCCCTACTTTCAAACATCTAACTTACAAACGACTCCTACTTGCAAACGGAAGGAGACAACAGGAAGTGAGATGAAATCTACCCCTAGGAAGGGAAATTCTCTCCTGTAAGAGTTAATATGGGAAAAACATTTCTCCTTTCCACTGATGCTTTCCAATCCTTGTTCCACAAAAAACCCCAAATTTTCAAAAAACATTTGTCATTGGGACAAAAAGTGAGGTGAAATCTTCTGAAGAGGAGGAAAGACAGCAAAACAAATGTCACAGGGGTGATAACCCTTCCCTATGTTTTCTAAAAAGCTTAAAAAAGATTTTTTGGCTGGAGCTAAACACGTTAAAAATGTACCCGTTAGATATTACAAACAGATTCTACTTAACAACAAACCTACAGTCCCTGTCTTGTTTGCACCGCCTGTATACTGCTGTTCAGAGTATATAGGGCCTGGTGGCCCCACACCTTTCCTTATTTTAATTTGGGTGCGGGGTTCCCCTTAATATCCATACAAGACCCAAAGGGCCTGGTAATGGACTGGGGGGTACCCATGCCGTTTGTCTCACTGATTTTCATCCTTATTGCTAGAACCCGACATTACATTAAAGCCGCAAGCAGTTTTAAATGAGATTTTTTCCTTTAAAAATGACGTTTTGTGCAGGGACTGTTCTAAACACGGGAAACACGCGCCACTTTACAGGCATACTATAGACACACCCCAGGTACGATATTTAAAGGAATATTTCACTTTTTTTTTTACTTTAAGCATCATTAAAATCACTGCTCCTGAAAAAACGCCCATTTTTAAGTTTTTTTTGCATTGATACATGTCCCCTGGGGTAGGACCCGGGTCCCCAAACCCTTTTTAGGACAATACCATGCAAATTAGCCTTTAAAATGAGCCATTTTGATTTAGAACGTTCGAGTCCCATAGACGTCAATGGGGTTCTACCGTTCGTGCGAATTTTCGGTCCGTTCGCAGGTTCTGGTGCGAACCGAACCGGGGGGGTGTTCGGCTCATCCCTACTTAATAGTATAGGATTTACTACACATCCAGGTTTTCAATGCTTCATTGTAGTTGTGACCTCATTTTAATATTTGGATTTGTTTACGGGACAGTTTGTAAGTGTGCCTGTGAGCGGCGCTGAGGCTGTTAAGCATTAAAACTCCTTCCCATATGATAATTGACTAGCAGTATTTAAAAACCATCTCCATAGTGACCAAGTACGCTTCCTGAAGACATGTTTAACAAAACGTACGTCGAGGCGGTACTTGGTCACGCGATTACGTCATATCCGGTCCCTGTGGTTGTTCATCCGTTGTAGGTGGAACGCACGCTGCTGTTGCCAGTATCCAAAGCAGGACATCCATTTACATGCTACGCTTTCCAGCCTCAGTGCCGGGCGATGGCACCATCCATGTAATTGGAGCCATTTGGCTTTGTTTGTTTTTAACTTTTTTTAAATAAACGTAATTACATTATTTTTGTTTCCTTCTACATTTGTTTCATATCCCTTTCGTGAGATCTTATGGTGTGAGGGCAGGAGTCCGGTCTACAGATTTTGTCCATTGCAGCAAGCATAATCTTGCTAAAGCACATTTGACCTTTTTTTCATTATTTAGGTCAACTACGTCTGGTAAGCTGACACCCATTTCATGAGCACTTTTGGGTGATATCCCTAGGCGGTGAAGGGGTTCCACTGTCCGTTTGAATACAAGATTCAGGCACAAGATCAATTTCATATATGGACTTTTATGGATATACGTTATATGTGTTATTCACATGATATGTTCTATGATACACTATGTGTTACATATGACCAGTATGGCATTGCTATTTGTGTATTGAAGCACATTGTTTATAATAACACTGGTTATCATTTTAGGCACAATATTCATTATTAGTGTGCAGTGGTTTTTCACTATATTTTACTATTTTATTATCGAATTTAAAACGCATTTTAATTCCATTTTTGTAGGATCATTACATCACTTTAGCGCTCCCCACCATTTCTTTTTTTCAGCTATGGAGGCTGCCAGATGGGGTTAGATGAAGAGGCAGTCAATCGCATTGGTAGGTGGGTATCACGTTGGTTCAAGTTATACGTTCGTCCTCATCTGTTATTAGAGTAACGTGGTAAGGGGAGCTCATTTGGCATGTTTGTGTGGGTATGCATGTTTCTGCATGCATATTGGTTGTTATGTTGTTATGTTTTTTCTTCTCTGTCAGGTGGCGTGCAGAGCCTGGTCTGGAGATTGAGCCACTCCTATGTTTTTTGCAGGGCAAAAAGGGCAGATGTTAGGCCTGATGGGAGACAATTGGGCATTTCTAGGCAGAAAGCCTATGTCCAGTCGTTGGGCGTAGCGGCATGCTCTGGAGGAGGACAGTTCCAGAAGTGCATCGTTTGCATGTCTGGATAGGCCACCGGACATTTTGGTGTTACACGTCGGTGGCAATGATTTGGGCTTAAGGTCCGTGTTAGACATTACGCGGGATATCAAATTTGATTTCCTGTGGCATAGCCTTTCCGGAGATGCTGACTGTATAGTCCGACATCATTGCTCGGATGACCTGGCAATTGACTAGATCGGTGGAGCGGATAATTAAGGCCCGGAAAAAGGTTAACAGGGACATTAGCATATTTGTGGTTAGGAACAGGGGGCTGGTTATCAGACTGATCAGGTTAAATCAGGTTAAAACTGGAAGTGGATACTTGGCAATACCTTCGGGGTGATGGGGTACACCTCAATGTGGTGGGGATTGACATGTGGGCACTGGGGTTGCAGGATGGTATCCAGAGAGCATTGAGGGTGTGGAGGGGCACACAAGGGTAAGATTTTCCCCTTGGGTGCTGTGGCGGGTGTTTGTCCTTGCGGGCGAATGAAGAAACCTTAGATAAGGAAGAGTTCAGGACCCATCGGTGGTATGGGTCCCGCTGGTGGTATTCCAATTAACGGTGGTTTATCTGGAATTTGGTTAACGGGTGCACTGAGGTCATTGGTTTGTCTCTGAGCTAGTATGTCAGCTAGAGGCCTATTTAGGATAAAAAAAGGTACCACAGTGCATTATTAAATCATATGGTAGTTTGGGGTTTCCTCCCATAACCTGAACATAGCTTCTGCAACCCACCAAGAGCTAGTCCAAACAAGGCTTCTCCTTCTCGAGGAACTAAACATGAAAACCAAAAGACAGTATATCCTACGACACAGAATTTACTATGAACAAGGAAACAAAAGTGGTAGGCTCCTCACCAGGGCAATACAAAACATAAAGAGTAATGCTACAATTCACCACATAAAGGACAATCAAGGGAATTTAAAAACGATTTATGTGGTGCTACTTTCGCCTAAAAGGAAAAAATATATATATGCAATAAGTGTAATAAATAAAGGTGCAATAGTGCATAAATATCATAAATAAATAAATGATAATTATACAATCCACTAGAAAATGAGGTAAACTCTAACTGAGTGAGGTGCAATTCCACCGAAATACATAAATAATGTGCAAAAAAAATTCATATAAACCCCTAACTCACAGATGAGTGTAATAAATATATAGATATAAATGAAAGTGCGAAAATGCATAAATATCATAAATACATAAATAGTACCCATACAATATGAATGAAGTATAAGGTGAACTCATACAAAGTGAAGTGCGATTCCACCAAAATACATAAACAGATGCGCAACAAAAAATTTATATAAATCCGTGACTCACAAATGAGTGTAATAAATGTCCAAATAATAAATAATAAGAGATGAGTGTAGTCCAAACGTCATGCAATGTAGCTCCCAATATCAACAAGGTATGATCTTCTGATCCTATAGGAAAGTGCAAGTGCAGTGAGCAATTACTGGGGCGACGAGTGTCTATGGTAGATTTGTGCCTCCAAACAGACTCTGGAGTGTGGCACCTATTTCCCCCAGCCTCTTACCTGTAGCAACGGCCCCCAATGGGCCAAATCGTGCATCAACAAGTGGTAAGGATATCCACAGGAATAGCAACTTCCGGTAGTGGTCACAGCACTTGGGGACATATGATATCCAGCCAGCAATTGCACTCTCCCATATTCAGCAGATGTAAGCGGATGGATGGTAAAAGAGAAGAGATAGCTGTTGGTCTTTTCAAAAATTCAGAGCACCTCCTCTTTGCTAAAGAGAGACCTCGCAAGGTCCACCTAGATGGAGATCCTGACCAGCACAGGAAATTCCAGGACCAATGAAAACTGGAGCAAAGGTGAAGAACGCTGTCCATAGAAAGCAATCAAGATTCATCTTTTAAGTACATTTGGTTTCTTTAGGAGAAACCTAAAGAATTATTTGTGTATTTCGGTGGAATTACACCTCACTTTGTTAGAGTTTACCTCATTTTCTAGTGGATTGTATGATTATCATTTATTTATTTATGATATTTATGCACTATTGCACCTTTGTTTATTACACTTATATTTTGATTTAGTTATGTGAGTACACTGTTTTATGTTGGCAGCTCTTAAATAGCCTATTGGTCACTGTGGGTTTGCGCATTAGTTTATTCACTTTTGGTTTACTCAAGAGAATTTACATTCCTCCAATGAAAAGATAGCAAAGCAATTTGAAAAATACTACCAAGAGCTATACAATATCCCCTCCAACCCCAAATGTCCCTACGGTACTGAAACAAGGGCTCACATCATACAAGAGTTTCTTACAAAATATGGCCCCTCACCAATCTCCACGGATGCTTTGCATAAGCTTGATGTCCCCCTCTCTGGGGAGGAATTTGAAAAGGCTCTCAAAGATATGAAAGTAGACAAAGCACCCGGCCCAGACGGTTTACTGTTACAATACTATAAAACCTTTAAAGAAGTCTTAAAAAATCGCTTTCTATTAACCTTTCGCTCATTTCAATCCGAAACCCAGCCCTCCACACAACTACTAGAAGCACACATAGCGGTCATCCTGAAAAAGGGAAAAGACACCTCCCCTGTCACAAACTATTATCCAATATCGCTCCTTAACGTTGATGTTAAAATATATGCTAAAATCCTCGCTAACCGCTTGATATCACTTCTTCCCTCCTTAATCTCCCTTGATCAAGTAGGATTGATACCCAGCAGAGAAGGTAGAGATAACACAATTAAGGCCCTAAACCTCCACCACTGGCTTAAATACAATGCAAAACAAGGCTTTTTCCTTTCTCTAGATGCAGAGAAGGCGTTTGACAGAGTGGCCTGGGACTACATGGATACAGTTCTTGAATTCATTGGCCTACCAGATCTCATGCGATCATACATAAGAGCCCTATACTCAGCTCATATAGCGAGAGTACGTGCTAATGGCAACCTGTCAAATGCCTTTCATCTTCATAATGGAACTAGACAGGGATGCCCCCTATCCTAAATAATCATTGTCCTTACCCTCGAACCAATCTTAAATAAAATACGTGCAAACCCAGATATCAAAGGTATCACTATCAAAAACCAGACATACAAACTTGCGGCATTTGCGAACGACCTCCTACTTTTTTTAACTGACCCACATATATCTCTACCAAACCTCCTAAAAGACCTAAAACATTTCCAGACACACTCCACTCTAAAAATTAACCATTCAAAATCTAACGCCCTGAATGTAGTCTTATCTCCAGATACGGTTTAATTGGGCCAAAGAGTCATTAACATATCTTGGGATCAAAGTCCCAACATCCCTATCAAATCTCTTTCAACTCAATTTTGTCCCTACTTTAAAGGAAACGAGAGAAGACCTAAAACGATGGAACACTCTCAACAGAGAGCATCCCTACTCAAAATACTATCTTCCCTCGCTTTCTTTACATGTTCTAACCATTCCCATACAATTACCTACTTCCTACTTTTCCTCCTTTCGACAACCATGTTCATCCTTCATCTGGAGAGGCAAACCTCCTAGATTTAAATTCAACCGCCTCACCCTTCCAAAGAGTAAAGGGGGAATCTTGCTTCCTGACTTACGCCGCTACTACTGGGCGACCCACTTAGCCCGAGTAGCAGACTGGAACATACATCACATGGTAAAAGACTGGGTTACGTTAGAACACATAGTCATCTCTCAATGCCTGAGATCCTTACCTTGGATTCACCCTCAACACATCGCCTCTCAAACCAAACTCCATCCACTGATTGGTCCTACTTTGGAAGTCTTCCATACTTCAAACAGAAATACAAACCCAACTCCATGGTTGAGCCCTTTATTCCCACTACAGGCCAACCCAGACTTCCCCCCCTCAATGACAAATTCCTATGCAAGCTCTGGCCCCACAGAGATGTTTTGGCAACTCACCTTTTTCACAGAAGCTCTCTCTTGCCATTAGAAGCTCTCAACACCAAGCTAGCTCCTCACAATATACCATCTTGGACATATATGCAAATGAAACACTTCCTGACTAGGCCGGATACTGCAAATCACTGTCAAAAACCTCTATCTACTTTTGAATCCCTATGAATTATACTCTTCAGAATTTAAAGATCACTCAGCCTTCTCTAGCTTCTCTTGTCTAGCAGTGGAACACGATCTAAACACAAACTTCACCATTCCTGAATGGGCGTCCATCTGCTCCTATATACACAAAGGTTCACTTAACGTCACCACACAAGAATGTGGGTTTAAGGTTTTAACGAGATGGTACAAAACCCCTGCTTTAATCAACAAATACTACAACTCGATCCCCAATAGATGTTGGTGATGTGATGCCGATGATGGATCAATGATGCACATTTGATGGTCGTGTCCTAAGATCCAACCATTTTGGAAATCGGTACACAAAGCTATTCTCTCTGTTACCTCAGAGAAAGTCAAATTCTCTCCAGCACAATACCAATTCATCATATGAAAATTCCAAAGAAATGTTATCTAAAATGTTTATGATAAACGCTGCTAAACACTGCATACCTTGCCATTGGCGCACTTTGTCATCCCAACGAAAGAGGAATGGTACCGCAGACTCAACAATATAGAAAAATGGCAACACTATAAGCCAACATATGCATATGCAGAAAATGTCTGTTAACCTCTACTTCGCATAACCGCCCGATAGAAACAGAAACCAGTAAAGCCATAACCCGAATATCTCCTCTTGGTCCCTAGTGTGACATAATTATATATAGGGACCATCCATTACACATCAAAATGAACAATTAATCTAATAAGTCAATACTATACCTATTATAGCTCAAGCGGAGAGAGAGGAGAATGCAGCGCCCCCCTCCCCTATTTTTTTTCTATCTTCTCTCTCAGCCCTTTCTTCTCCCCCCCTCCCTCCTGGCCCCTCACCCCCTTCTCCCGTCATTACCTTCCACTCCCCCTTTTCTTCCTTCACATTACATGCTCCTCCTAATAAAATAAATAAACAAAATATTAAATAAAACACAATATCTTTATAGCTAGAAACTTCTCCCGAAAGATAACACATATAAAAACTATGTAGACACCAATATGCCAGTTTGCTTCTATGGTTACCTTGAAATATAGACCCACTAATAGAGATGCTTGAACACAAATAAGAATATTCTTCTGTATGCGTGTTTTCATGTTCCTCCCACATATGATCCAATTGTCTACTTATTACCTTGAGATGAATTAATGTAATAACGTCAATAACATCAATAAAAACTTATGAAACAAAAAAGAAAAAAGAAACCTTTACTAGCTAGGAGGGTGCTACATACACTCCCCAGCCACTTTATTAGGTACACCTTGCTAGTAGCAGGTTGGACCCCCTTTTGCCTTCAGAACTGCCTTAATTCTTTATGGCATAGATTCAACAAGGTGTTGGAAACATTCCATATTGACATGATAGACTCATGCAGTTCCACCACATTCCAAAGGTCCTCTATTGGATGAGATCTGGTGACTGTGGAGGCCATTGGAGTACATTGACCTCATTGTCATGTTCAAGAACCCAGTAGTGAGAGGATTTGAGCTTTGTGACATGGAGCATTATCCTGCTGGAAGGAGCCATCAGAAGATGGGTACACTGTAGTCATAAAGGGATGGACATGGTCAGCAACAATACTCAGGTAGGCCGTGGCATTTAAACAATGATCAATTGGCACCGAGAGGCCCAAAGTGTGCCAAGAAAATATCCCCCCACACATAGTTACATAGTTACATAGTAGGTGAGGTTGAAAAAAGACGCAAGTCCATCAAGTCCAACCTATGTGTGTGATTATGTGTCAGTATTACATTACATATCCCTGTATGTTGCGGTCATTCAGGTGATTATCTAATGGGGCGTACACACGGTCGGACTTTTCAGCTACAAAAGTCCGACAGCCTGTCTGACAGACTTTCGACGGACTTTTGGCGGACTTTCGACGGACTTGCGGCGGACTTTCTAACGAACAGACTTGCCTACACACGATCACACAAAAGTCCGTCGAATTCGTACGTGATGACGTACACCGGACTAAAATAAGGAAATTCATAGCCAGTAGCCAATAGCTGCCCTAGCGTGGGTTTTTGTCCGTCGGACTAGCATACAGACGAGCGGATTTTTCGACCGAACTCGAGTTTGACGGAAAGATTTGAAGCATGTTTCAAATCTAAAGTCCGTCGGATTTGAGGCTGAAAAAGTCAGTTGAAAGTCCGGAGAAGCCCACACACGATCGGATTTCCAGCCAGCTTTAGTCCGTCAGCAGTAAAGAACCCTCTACGTAGTTTAAGGTTACACCATTATACCACGACCACCAGACTGAACAGTTGATACAAGGCAGAATGGATCCATGATTTCATGTTGTTTACGTCAAATTCTGACCCTACCATCTGAATGTCGCAGCTAAAATTGAGATTCATCAGAACAGGCAACATTTTTCCAATCCCCTATTGTCCAATTTTGGTGAGCCTGTGTGAATTGTAGCCTCAGTTTCCTGTTCTTATCTGACATGAGTGGCACCCGGTGTGGTCTTCTGCTGCTATAACCCATTTACTTCAAGGTTCGATATGTTGTGCGTTCAGAGATGGTACATTGCATACCTTGGATGTAACGAGTGGTTATTTGAGTTACTGTTGCCTTTCTATCATCTCGAACCAGTCTACCCATTCTCCTCTGACCTCAACAAGGCATTTTCCTCCACATAACTGCAGCTCACTGGATATTTCCTCTTTTTCGGACCATTCTCTGTAAATCCTAGAGATGGTTGTGTGTAAAAATCCCAGTAGATCAGCAGTTTTTGAAATACTCAGACCAGCCCCTCTGTCACAAACAACCATGTCAAGTTCAAAATCACTTAACCATTTGCCGACCAGCTGCCGCAGTTGTACTGCGGCAGAATGGCATGGTTGCATAACGTCGCTTTGCCCTGTGGCCCCTGCTCTCCCCCGGAGCCGATGCGAGTGCCCTACGGTCATGATCACGGATGACACACGGAGAACCGGGATCTGTGTGTGTAAAAATACAGTTTCCTGTTCTCTGATCGGAGAAAAGACAGATCTGTTCATACAGAGTATGAACAGCAATCGGTCATCTCCCCTGCACATTCCCCTCCCCCTTCAGTTAGAACACACAATTAACCCCCTGATCGCCCCCTAGTGTTAACCCCTTCCCTGTCAGTGACATTTTTACATTAATCAATGCATTTTTATAGCACTGATCGCTTTATAAGTGCCAATGGTCCCAAAAATGTGTCATAATTGTTCAATGTTTCTGCCATAATGTCGCATTCATAATAAAAATTGCAGATCGCCGCCATTAATAGTAAAAAAAAAATAATAATAAAAATGCCATAAAACTATCCCTTATTTTTTAAACGCTATAACTTTTGTGCAAACCAATCAATATACGCTTATTGCGATTTTTTTTACCAAAAATATATAGAAGAATACATATCAGCCTAAACTGAGGAAAACATTTTTTTATATATATATATATATTTTTGGGGGATATTTATTATAGTAAAAAGTAAAAAATATTGTGTTTTTTTCTAAATTGTCGCTCTTTTTTTGTTTATAGCGCAAAAAATAAAAAGTGCAGAGGTGATCAAATACCACCAAAAGAAAGCTCTATTTGTGAGAAAAAAAGGACGTCAATTTTGTTTGGGTGCAACGTTGCACAACCGCGCAATTTTCAGTTAAATCGATGCAGTGCCGAATCGCAAAAAGTGCTCTGGTCAGGAAGGGCGTAAAATCTTCCAGGGCTGAAGTGGTTAAATGCCATTTCCTCCCCATTCTGATGCTCGGTTTGAACTGCAGCAAGTCGTCTTCACCATGTCTGGATGCCTAAGCGCATTGAGTTGCTGCCATGCGATTGGCTGATTAGCAATTTGTGTTACCAAGCAATTGAACAGGTGTACTTTATAAAGTGGCCAGAGCGTATATGGTAACTTTCGAGAGCTCAGAGACAGATACAGAATTCCTACTGCCAGAGACCCTCACAGATATAAGAACGACAAAAATAATTATATTTAAGCACAATTTTTTTTAAATAATATATATATATGTGTATATATATATATATATATATATATATATATATATATATATATATATATATACACATGTACATACAAACATACATACATACATGGTAGGTACAATCTAAGAGGCTCTAGCATGTGTAGTGGTACCCCATAGGGGCTGCTGGAAATCGTGGTCCACCTGTCACCCTGCCCAGCCCCGTCAGGGAAAGAAGAAAAAAAACATGCTGCATCTCTCCAGCAGTCCATGTAGCTCACTTCCCGCATACTGTGGCTCCTCACAGTCCTCCTATGCTTAGGAGCGAGGGTCGGGTAACCTCTTCCGGCTCCCTCCTTCTTCCTCCCTGGAGACTGAGTAGCTCTGTGTGGGCTGAGCCGACCTGGCAATGAGCACCCAATCTCCCAAGCTGCCGTTCTCCCTGAATGTCCTGAAAACGGGGCCCAGACCTCACTCTTTGGCACCCATAATGGCTTGGGAATGTGTGGTCATCCTCCCACTCTCCCCGGGACTTCTCTACAATGTCCATAATCTGGGAAGGAATATACGGAAAGTCCAGGCCCCATTCCAGTGCTACCTTCCTCTGCACCTCTCTCTGGAAGCGGGAGAATCTAGGAAACTCCCTAGGATTTCCTCTCCCTTGCAAAATGCAGGCATCCTGGGCCCTCATGACCCACTGACAGTAGGTGGGAGCTCTGGTCTGGGTGGTGGAAAGCCTGTTCAAAAACAGCTGCCTGCTGCTTGTCATTGTTCCTACAGCTGGCTCAGATCTCACTGCTGGCTCTTGTCCATCCCCACCTTCAAGGACCTGGGACTCCCTGGCCTCCCATTTCTCTTCACAATCGTCACAAGGGGATGACTACTCCGCCAAACTCTCAAGAGACCCAAACTCTGTCTGTACTCTGGGGGAACCCCAATCAATGACCCTGTCCAGCTCACCTGAAGGCACACCTTCCTCTGGTAATGGCTCCCTTCGGACTGGGACAGCTTGGAATTTGCTGGCTCTTCAGGGGTTGCATCTGGCTCCTGCATGGCAGTATCGACAGTCGCCAGGTCCCTGGCCAGGCCACAGCCTGCGATGTCCTTGGTTTTCGCTGGGAAGTCGCCAGGCCGCAACTCCGCTCTGCCTTTAGGGGGTGATTTTAGGCCATCTCTGGCCTTCTGGTACCTTTGTGGCTGCAGACTACAAAATCCTGAAAGCAGGTCTATGGTGTAGTACTTAGGCACCTGCTGGTTAGGCCCCAGTCAGGTAAGTGGCTCCCACAACTCGGCACTCTGGACAGAGCAGGCACATCAATCACCCCAAAGGGCGAATCCCCCGCGAGGCTCCATTCGGACACCAGTGTCCACCAGTGTCCATTCCTGCAACTCAGGCAACCACATTAAAGGGGTTGTAAACCCTCGCCATTTTTCACCCTAATGCATTCTATGCATTAAGGTGAAAAAACTCCTGTGCTGCAGCAGCTCCCCCAAGCCCCCCTTATACTTACCTGAGCCCCATAATTCCCACGACAGGAACGAGCACACCAGCTTCGGCCAGTGTCTCGTGCCCTGATTGGATAGATTGAGAGCAGCGCAGCTATTGGCTCCCACTGCTGTCAATCAAATCCAGTGATGCGGGCACCGGGGGGCGGAGCTCAGTCCTGCTGTCTGTGTCTACGGACGTAGCAGCAGGACACGGGGAGCGTGCCCGCACGGGTGTCCTGTCGGAGAGTGCTTTTCCGGTGGGACACTCGAGAAGAGGAGGAGCCAGGAGCGCTGTGGAAGGACCCCAGAAGAGGAGGACCAACTAACCAACTGCACAGCGGAGGTAAGTATAACATGTTTGTTTTTTTTGTTTTTTAAACTGAACCTTTACAACCCCTTTAAGGTGGGTAGCAGTCGGCTACCTTCCGACATCTTCCTCTGCCTCATGGTGTCTGCTGCTAGCAGGAAACTTTCAGTCTGCTCTGCATGGCACCGCCCCCTCGCTTCCAGACGGGCTGGTGCCTGTGGAACTGATAGACAGACTCCTCCCTGGGCACCCTGCTGTAACCCCTTGTTAGAAGAACTGAAGTTTGGAGGTATGCTGGGGCTAGCAGGACTTGTCCAGGCATGTCGCTCGGCACCGACTGTGCCCGAGCAACTGGAAATTGATGACCGCCGACTTTTCCGGTGGTTGCCGGTAGCAACAATAAAGTTTTAACCTATGTCTAACGGAAGGGTACTATCTCAGCACAGTCCCACCCACAGGCACCCGCAGGTTGACCCTGATCACCCCAGGCAACAGTAAACACTTCCAGGCACACTTTACTAAATAATGCAGGAGTTTGGAGCAAAAGTTCAGAATGCTCAGCATTTGCAAAGCACTGGGCATATTTGTAATCCAGTCGGAGATGTCCAGAATTTGTAGAGCACTGGGTATATTTGTAATCCATGGGCGCGATTGGCGGCCGTGGTTGCCATGGGTGACAGCATGGTAGAAAGTCACTGAATTGCAGGATTGGTATAAATGTCCGTCCCAGCACCGGTTGGGGCCACTGGGTAAGCAGGCAGCAGTATTTAGCAACGGCTCCTGTGGGTTGCTATGGGCAATGGCATTTTATTACTATGGTACTGAATAGCAGGCAGAGCACATAAGTACTTCCCCTGGGTTCAAGGCTTCAGTGGTGGTGGAACAAAGCACAGTTCCCCAGCTTAATTAACCTCGGTTGCTAGGGGAAATGGCTGGCAGGTTACCCGTGAACAGGTGGTCCCAGAACGAGCCCCCTAGAGGCTACTGGAAATTGTGGTCCACCTGTCAACTTGCCCACCCCGGCATTCACTTCCCAGTCACTCTTGAGACAATGAAAAGTATGTATGTTTGTTTTGTATTTTATTGAAGGATTTTGAACTTTGATAGGGTAAGTAAAATTATGGGATGCCCAGAATCAATAAGGGAATCAATAAGATGACTAGTTGGGTGCCCATGTGTCCCGGAATGCCTGGGACAGTCCCACAATCAGCAGGTCTCTCCCTGGTCCCGGGCACCTTCATTCAGGGACAATACAGCGTCCTGGAATGAAATTGGCAGAGCGAGCAAACTCCGCCATAGCGCTGGCACTCGCTCCGCCTCCAGCTCCATCTTAGACTTTGGTCACTGGTTGCTAGAGCCACCTGGCATCTAGCAACCAGTGACGTCACAGCCGTGACTCCTGCCTAGCACACAAAGCGAAGGAGAAGTTAACTTTCTCCTCCTCCGCGCCTCTGCTCTCCACCATGCTGGACGACCTGTCAGCAGGGGAAGCACCAAAGACACTGATGCCGCCACTGCACTCTGGGTCACTACGATCTCCGCCCTGGCTGTCTCCCTGCCTCTATCAGCAGAGCTGGCCAAAGCCGCCACCCCCTCCTCAGCTGTTTACATCATTACATGTACACAGGAGTCAGAGGAGGGGACACCGCTGTGCATTTCCCACATTGAGGTCTGTTCTAAGCTTATTTTATTGTAGGTAGATGGACAGATGAGGGGGGCAGGGACAGTGATCAGTAAAAAATAAAAAATAGCCCCCCCAGCAAATATCCGACCCCCCCACCTCCTTACTAGCACAAGTGGAGAGGGGGGTCTGTATTGAGGGGGTCTGTACTTAGTGGGGGGGTCTGTACTGAGGGGGGACTATACTTGGCAGGGGGTGACACCATGTTTTACCGCACCGGTGGGGTGACACCAACCCTAGCGAATCCACTGCCACCCACCTCCTCTATCTTCTCTGGGCCCAATCCAGCATGCTCTAAAACAGGGGTCCCCGGGCCGCACTGCCACTGGGAGGAGCCACATTAGCAGCCAACAGTGGGAAGGACGTTCACCTTCCCAGGGCTCTGGTGTATCAGACTGGTGGCAGGCTGCAGGTAGCAAGTAACACTGCATCTGGTGGCAAGCTATGGGTGGCAAGTGACACTGCATCTGGTGGCAGGCTATGGGTGGCAAGTGGCACTGCATCTGGTGGCAGGTGACAGTGGCAAGTGACTGGCAGCAGGCGTTGGTGGCCTGCTGCATCTAGTAGCAGGTGACGGTGGCACGTTGCATCTGTTGGCAGGTGACGGTGGCACGCTGCATCTGGTAGCAAGCAAAGGTGGCATGCTGAATCTGGTGGCAAGTGACAAGCTCAGGGTTCCCAATGATTCTGCATTATGTTTTGTTTTACTATTTTTTTATATATAACAATGTAGTAATATAAATAATATGATTTGATCATCCAGACACCATATCAAGCATGGTGTTGGGATGATATACAGTATCTCACAAAAGTGAGTACACCCCTCACATTTTTGTAAATATTTTATTATATCTTTTGTTGTGGAAATTTTATGAAGATGTATTTAATATGTATTGTCATAGTGTCTACCAGCAGTGGCCATAGCAACACACGCGGTCGCTATGGGGCCCGCGGTCGCTATGGGCCCCCCGGCCCGCTGCCGAGTGGGGCCCTCAGCCGGGGGCCCGCTGCCGAGTGGCATTGGCAAGCTCCTGTGACTGTCCTGCACAGAAGACAGAACACCGGCCCGACGCCATCCCCATCCCAGCGGCGTGATGTCACTCGGCCGGAGGGGGGAGGAGCGTTGAGAGCTACTGCAGAGCCTGCAACCAAGAGGAGCCAGGCAGCGCCGCCAAGGAGCAACCTCTACTGTATTGCAGAGCGCCAGAGACACATTCAGAGATCATTCACGTTTCACAGGTAAGTAAACAGCAAGCAGTGCACTACCATCCACAGCTAAATTAAGCTGATGCTTTCAGTGATGCCATACGGTCGGAGGAATATAAACTGTCTGTTCTCTAATATGCAGCATGGCGGGGGGAGGGGGTAAATGTCCTACACTAGATAGTAACTGCTGTATTAATGTCCTGCAGGCTGCACTGGTCACCTCATGGTCACTGATGAATGATTTACTGGTCATCTCATGGTCACTGATGAATGATTTACTGGTCATCTCATGGTCACTGATGAGCGATTGTACTGGTCACCTCATGGTCACTGATAAATGATTGTACTGGTCACGGTCACTGAGAAATTAATTTACTGGTCACCTCATGGTCACTGATGAATGATTGTACTGGTCACCTCACGGTCACTGATGAATGATTTACTGGTCACCTCACGGTCACTGATGAATGATTTACTGGTCACATCACGGTCACTGATGAATGATTGTACTGGTCACCTCATGGTCACTGATGAATAACTTTACTGGTCACCTCATGGTCACTGATGAATGATTGTACTGGTCACGGTCACTGAGAAATGAATTTACTGGTCACCTCATGGTCACTGATGAATGATTGTACTGGTCACATCACGGTCACTGATGAATGATTGTACTGGTCATGGTCACTGAGAAATGAATTTACTGGTCACTTCATGGTCACTGATGAATGATTGTACTGGTCACCTCACGGCCACTGATGAATGATTTACTGGTCACCTCAGGGTCACTGATGAATGATTTTACTGGTCATGTCATGGTCACTGATGAATGATTGTACTGGTCACCTCACAGTCACTGATAAATGATTGTACTGGTCACCTCATGGTCACTGATGAATGATTTTACTGGTCACATCATGGTCACTGATGAATGATTGTACTGGTCACCTCATGGTCACTGATGAATGATTTTACTGGTCATATCATGGTCACTGATGAATGATTTTACTGGTCACCTCATGGTCACTGATGAATGATTGTACGGGTCACCTCATGGTCACTGATGAATGATTTTACTGGTCACATCATGGTCACTGATGAATGATTTTACTGGTCACGGTCACTGATGAATGATTTTACTGGTCACCTCATGGTCACTGATGAATAACTTTACTGGTCACCTCATGGTCACTGATGAATGATTGTACTGGTCACGGTCACTGAGAAATTAATTTACTGGTCACCTCATGGTCACTGATGAATGATTGTACTGGTCACATCACGGTCACTGATGAATGATTGTACTGGTCACCTCACGGCCACTGATGAATGATTTACTGGTCACCTCAGGGTCACTGATGAATGATTTTACTGGTCATGTCATGGTCACTGATGAATGATTGTACTGGTCACCTCACGGTCACTGATAAATGACTGTACTGGTCACCTCATGGTCACTGATGAATGATTTTACTGGTCACATCATGGTCACTGATGAATGATTGTACTGGTCACCTCATGGTCACTGATGAATGATTTTACTGGTCATATCATGGTCACTGATGAATGATTTTACTGGTCACATCACGGGCACTGATGAATGATTTTACTGGTCACCTCATGGTCACTGATGAATGATTGTACTGGTCACCTCACGGTCACTGATGAATGATTGTACTGGTCATGGTCACTGAGAAATGAATTTACTGGTCACCTCACGGTCACTGATGAATGATTTTACTGGTCACCTCATGGTCATTGATGAATGAATTTACTGGTGATGATTATGAACCGTGACTGTGATTTTTCTAATATGCAGCATGGCGGGGGGAGGGGGGTAAATGTCCTGCACTGGTCATAGTAACTGCTGTATTAATGTACTGCCACTGGTTACAGTCACCGGTGAATGATTTTACTGGTCACATCACGGTCACTGATGAATGATTATACTGGTTACATCACAGTCACTGATAAATGATTTTACTGGTCACCTCACGGTCACTGATGAATGATTGTACTGGTCACGGTCACTGAGAAATAAATTTACTGATCACCTCATGGTCACTGATGAATGATTATACTGGTCACATCACGGTCACTGATGAATGATTATACTGGTCACCTCACGGTCACTGATGAATGATTGTACTGGTCACCTCACGGTCACTGATGAATAATTGTACTGGTCACCTCAAGGTCACTGATGAGTTTTTGTACTGGTCACCTCAAGGTCACTGATGAGTGATTGTAATGGTCACCTCATGGTCACTGATGAATGATTGTATTGGTCACCTCACGGTCACTGATGAATGATTGTACTGGTCACTTCATGGTCACTGATGAATGGATTTACTGGTGATGATTATGAACTGTGACTGTTATTTTTCTAATATGCAGCATGGCAGGGGGAGGGGGGTAAATGTCCTGCACTGGTCATAATAACTGCTATATTAATGTACTGCTACTGGTCATAGTCACTGAGAAATGATTTTACTGGTCATGGTCACTGATGAATGCATTTACTGGTCACGGTCACTGGGGCTGGGCAATTTTCTCAAAAAAAACAAAACTGCGATTTAAAAAAATAAAACTCTATTCACGATTTTAGTTTTTTTTTTTTTGGACACCTCACCGGTCCTGAGGAGCTGCGGGCAGGAGTTTTTAGGCGAGGCCACTGCTTCGGCCTAGTCCGCGGCGTCCAGCCTCGCAGATTAGGCCGAAGCCGCGGCTTCGCCTAAAAACTCCTGCCCGCAGCTCCTCAGGACCGGCGTGGTGAAAAAAATATCAATCTAAAAAAATCGATTTGCTTAAATTTTGAATCGATTTAAGCTCTCAACTCAATTCAAGATTTAAATAGATTTTTTCCCCAGCCCTAACGGTCACTGATGAATGAATATACTGGTCACGGTCACTGATGAATGAATTTACTGGTCTCGGTCTCTGATGAATTACTGTATTGCCACTGCTGATCATGGTCACTGATGGTGATGATTATGAAATGTGACTGTGAATTTTCTAATATGCAGCATGGTAACTGCATATAACTGATGTCATAGTAACTGATGTATTAGTGTCCTGCAGGCTGTACTGGTCAGAGTAACTGCTGTATTAATGTACTGCCACTAGTCACAGCCACTGATGAATGAATTCACTGGTCACGGTCACTGAGGAATGATTTTACTGGTCACGGTCACCGAGGAATGATTTTACTGGTCATGGTCACTGAGGAATGATTTTACTGGTCACGGTCACTGAGGAATGATTTTACTGGTCACGGTCACTGATGAATGATTTTACTGGTCACGGTCACTGATCAATGAATTTTATTGGCAGTGTTTTTGTTTTGTTGTTAACTATGTAATTGAGGAGTAAGGGTCTTGTACTGTATTTTTCAGTTTCAACCATAATGTCCAGTTACCATCATCAAAGTGGCGCTCACAAGCGTAAAAAGAAAAGGGAAAACACCTACAAAACGGAGAAACTTCCAAAAATCACACATTTTTTTAATGTGATCAATATTGGTCAGAGCTCTACAGCAGACCATGATGCAGAAAAAGTTGCTGAGGCAAGCCCAGAAAGCCTTGACCCCACAATTACTGACATGCCAGTACAGGAGCAATTGCTACTTAGCCAGTTTCCCCTGAATGAACCAAGTACAAGCCAGGAGTTAGGTGGTGTTACTGAGGGCAACATTGAAAAAGATTATCCTGAAACTGAGCCATTTGCAGCAGCCGATGCTCGTTTGACTGGTAGTGACATAGCTGTGTTAATTGACATTGCATCTACAAAATATGTCACAGATAGGGATGAGCTTCGTGTTCGAGTCGAACCCATGTTCGACTCGAACATCGGCTGTTCGGTCGTTCGCCGAATTGCGAACGATATGGGCCGTTCGCGCCAAATTCGTGTGGCGCGTCACGGCCCATAATTCACTGCGGCATCGCAGTGCATTGCTGGCTGATGATTGGCCAAGCATGCACTATGACCCGCATGCTTGGCCAATCACAGCGCCGTCAGTAGAGAGAGCTGTAATTGGCCAAAGCCAGGGTGGCTTTGGCCAATTATGGCTCAGGGGATTTAGTACACACCCCACACTATATAAGGCCGCCTGCACGGCGGCCCTGTGTAGTGTGTGTTCCGGTGTGCTGAGAGATAGAGAGAGAGAGAGACAGTGTCATTTGATTTGAGTTAGATAGATTAGGCAGAACAGTCAGTCAGTTAGCTGCACTTACAGTGTATTGTGTATATATATGCATCCCAGGTGTTGCATATATATATATGCACTGTATTCAGTTTAGCTAGATCCGTTCCTGTTATCTTCTATCTAGACTATTTACATTTAGTGCAGTGTGTCCTGCTCACAGTGTTCAGCTAGATCCGTTCCTGCTATTTACATTCAGTGCAGTGCGTCCTGCTCACAGTGTTCAGCTAGATCCGTTCCTGGTATTTACATTTAGTGCAGTGCGTCCTGCTCACAGTGTTCAGCTAGATCCGTTCCTGCTATTTACATTCAGTGCAGTGCGTCCTGCTCACAGTGTTCAGCTAGATCCGTTCCTGGTATTTACATTTAGTGCAGTGCGTCCTGCTCACAGTGTTCAGCTACATCCGTTCCTGCTATTTACATTCAGTGCAGTGCGTCCTGCTCACAGTGTTCAGCTAGATCCGTTCCTGCTATTTACATTCAGTGCAGTGCGTCCTGCTCACAGTGTTCAGCTAGATCCGTTCCTGCTATTTACATTCAGTGCAGTGCGTCCTGCTCACAGTGTTCAGCTAGATCCGTTCCTGGTATTTACATTTAGTGCAGTGCGTCCTGCTCACAGTGTTCAGCTACATCCGTTCCTGCTATTTACATTCAGTGCAGTGCGTCCTGCTCACAGTGTTCAGCTAGATCCGTTCCTGCTATTTACATTCAGTGCAGTGCGTCCTGCTCACAGTGTTCAGCTAGATCCGTTCCTGCTATTTACATTCAGTGCAGTGCGTCCTGCTCACAGTGTTCAGCTAGATCCGTTCCTGGTATTTACATTTAGTGCAGTGCGTCCTGCTCACAGTGTTCAGCTAGATCCGTTCCTGCTATTTACATTCAGTGCAGTGCGTCCTGCTCACAGTGTTCAGCTAGATCCGTTCCTGCTATATACATTTAGTGCAGTACGTCCTGCTCACAGTGTTCAGCTAGATCCGTTCCTGTTATCTTCCTACTGACAGGCAGGCTTGTCTGGTTACAGTATATAAAGCTACCTGAAGAAAATTACAGGTGTTCTTTTTGATCCTATTAGTACCACGGTCAGGCAGCTAGACTATTTACATTTAGTACAGTGTGTCCTGCTCACAGTGTTCAGCTAGATCCGTTCCTGTTATCTTCCTACTGACAGGCAGGCTTGTCTGGTTACAGTATATAAAGCTACCTTAAGAAAATTACAGGTGTTCTTTTTGATCCTATTAGTACCACGGTCAGGCAGCTAGACTATTTACATTTAGTACAGTGCGTCCTGCTCACAGTGTTCAGCTAGATCCGTTCCTGTTATCTTCCTACTGACAGGCAGGCTTGTCTGGTTACAGTATATAAAGCTACCTGAAGAAAATTACAGGTGTTCTTTTTGATCCTATTAGTACCACGGTCAGGCAGCTAGACTATTTACATTTAGTACAGTGTGTCCTGCTCACAGTGTTCAGCTAGATCCGTTCCTGTTATCTTCCTACTGACAGGCAGGCTTGTCTGGTTACAGTATATAAAGCTACCTGAAGAAAATTACAGGTGTTCTTTTTGATCCTATTAGTACCACGGTCAGGCAGCTAGACTATTTACATTTAGTACAGTGTGTCCTGCTCACAGTGTTCAGCTAGATCCGTTCCTGTTATCTTCCTACTGACAGGCAGGCTTGTCTGGTTACAGTATATAAAGCTACCTTAAGAAAATTACAGGTGTTCTTTTTGATCCTATTAGTACCACGGTCAGGCAGCTAGACTATTTACATTTAGTACAGTGCGTCCTGCTCACAGTGTTCAGCTAGATCCGTTCCTGCTATATACATTTAGTGCAGTACGTCCTGCTCACAGTGTTCAGCTAGATCCGTTCCTGTTATCTTCCTACTGACAGGCAGGCTTGTCTGGTTACAGTATATAAAGCTACCTGAAGAAAATTACAGGTGTTCTATCCCAGCTTAGTGCAGCTACAGGCCATTAGTATGTCTGGAAGGCCAAGAAGGAGAGGCAGACAGTCACAAGCCAATAAGAGAGGGCAAGCAGGCTCTGTGTCTAGTGCTGGTCGTGGAGACGGTGCATCCTCATCAGCACGTGGCCATGGGACACGCTTGGCCTTTTTTTCGGCAGCTGGCCGTGTTGAGCCGCAACATGCGGAAGACTTGGTCGAGTGGATGACCAAGCCGTCCTCATCCTCCTCATCCTCTCTCACCCATGCCCAGGGTGCTTTGTCTGGCAAAGCAGCGGCCTCTTCCCTCAGCTCAATGTCATCAGTGACTCCTTCCCTAGCTCCACCATGTCCTCATGAGGATTCCCTCGAACTGTTTGACCACAGTGTTGGGTACATGCTCCAGGAGGATGCCCAGCGTTTGGAAGGCTCTGATGATGATACTGAGCTCAATGAAGGCAGTAACATGAGCACGGACAGAGGGGGTGCCCAAGAAGGACAGCAATCTGGCAGTCATGCTCCCCCTGCTGCAGCATACTGCCAGGTTTGCTCCAGTGATGAGGAGGGAGGGGATGATGAGGTCACTGACTCAACGTGGGTGCCTGATAGGAGAGAGGAGGAGGAGGAGGAGGAGGAGGAGGTGGCACATCACCAACTAGGCAGGATGCCCTCCAGGGGCCAGCCTAAGGGCAGCACATTGACTGCATCACACCCCAAAGCTCCACATGTGCAGGGCGCTGCAGTCTCTGCGCGTTATTCAAAAAGTTCTTTGGTGTGGGCCTTTTTTGAGACGAGTGCATCAGATCGCACCGCTGCTATTTGCAACATATGTCTCAAGCGTATCTCGCGTGGCCAAAACATCTCCCGCTTGGGTACCACATGCTTGACCAGACATATGTTGACCTGCCATGCAGTTCGTTGGCAAGCGTATCTAAAAGACCCACACCAAAGAACAAAGACGATCTCTCCTTGCTCCTCATCAGCTGAGATTTCCAACCCCACTAGACCTTCAGTCCTCTCTGAGACCTGCAGTGAGAGGAATGAAGGTGTAGAATTAGGTGTGTCACAGCCAAGTACTTGTGGGCAATCTGCTTTTGGTACACCGACGTCAGATTGTACCAGGCAAATTTCCCTGCCCCAGCTGCTGCACCGCCGAAAGAAGTTTGCTCCCAGCCATCCACATGCCCAGCGGTTGAATGCTAGCTTGGCAAAATTGCTAGCACTTCAACTGCTGCCTTTTCAGTTGGTAGACTCTGCCCCCTTCCGTGAGTTTGTGGAATGTGCGGTTCCTCAGTGGCAGGTACCCAAACGCCACTTTTTCTCACGGAAGGCGATTCCGGCTCTCTACCGGCATGTGGAAGGCAATGTCCATGCCTCGCTGGACAGGGCGGTCAGCGGTAAGGTGCATATTACCGCTGACTCATGGTCCAGCAGGCATGGACAGGGACGTTACTTAAGTTTCACGGCGCATTGGGTGACTCTGCTGGCAGCTGGGAAGGATGCAGGACAAGGTGCAGTAGTGTTGGAGGTTGTTCCGCCACCACGCCTCCAAAATGCTGATTGTGACACACCTCTCTCCTCCACCCCCTCCTCTTCTTCTTCCTCCATGGCCTCTTCCTCGGAACCAGCGGTGCTCCGTAGGCGTTCAAGGGGCTACGCAAGTACGCAGGCCAAAAGATGCCATGCGGTGCTTGAGCTGGTGTGCTTGGGGGACAGGAGCCACACTGGGGCAGAGGTTCTGTCAGCTCTGCAGGGGCAGGTTCAGAGGTGGTTGACGCCACGCCAACTTAAGGCAGGAATGGTGGTTTGCGACAATGGCACCAACCTCCTCTCTGCCCTCCGACAGGGACAACTGACCCATGTGCCCTGTTTGGCTCACGTCCTTAACTTGGTGGTGCAGCGGTTCTTGGGCAGGTACCCGGGCTTACAGGATGTCCTGAGGCAGGCCAGGAAAGTCTCTGTGCATTTCCGCCGGTCATATAATGCCAGTGCTCGGCTGACGGACCTCCAAAAGGAGTTTAACCTGCCCAAGAACCGCCTAATCTGTGACATGCCCACCAGGTGGAACTCGACGTTGGCCATGCTGCAGCGGCTGCACACGCAGCAGAGGGCCATCAATGAGTACCTGTGCGACTATGGCACCAGGACAGGGTCAGGGGACCTTGGTTTTTTTTCCCCACGCCAGTGGGCCATGATCAGGGATGCATGCACTGTCCTGTCACCATTCGAGGAGGCCACGAGGATGGTGAGCACTGACAGTGCATGCATCAGTGACACTGTCCCCCTTGTCCACCTGTTGGAGCACACGCTGCGTGGAATAATGGACAGGGCACTTGAGGCAGAACAGAGGCAGGAAGAGGAGGACTTCCTTAGCTCTCAAGGCCCCCTTTATCCAGACAGTGTTCCTGCGTGCCCGCCGATCACACAGGAAGAGGACGAGGAGGAGGAGGAGGAGGAGGAGGAAGATTGTGTCAGTATGGAGGTGGAGCCTGGCACTCAGCATCAGCAGTCTTTAAGGGATCAGTCCCAAGGAACACATGGACTTGTACGTGGCTGGGAGGAGGTGGCTGCGGACGTTGTTGTCCTTAGTGACCCAGAGGACTCCGGACCGAATGCCTCAGCAAACCTACGCTGCATGGCCTCCCTGATCCTGCAAAGCCTGCGTAAGGATCCTCGTATTCGTGGTATCAAGGAGAAGGACCAATACTGGCTGGCAACCCTCCTTGATCCACGTTACAAGGGTAAGGTTGCGGACCTTATCTTGCCATCGCAGAGGGAGCAGAGGATGAAACATCTTCGGGAGGCCTTGCAGAAAGGTCTGTGCAACGCGTTCCCAGAGACTGGGAGGTTACAAACTCCTGTTTCTGGACAACGTGTTGCTGAGGCTTCGGTCAGTCAAAGAAGGAGCGGTGGAGAAGGTGGCCGTCTGACCGATGCGTTCAGACAATTTTTTGGTCCGCAGCCCCAAGGTATGATCGGTTCCAGCAACCATCGCCAGCGTCTGTTTTACATGGTGCAGGAATACCTAGGGGCAAGATCAGACTTGGACACCTTTCCCACCGAAAATCCTCTGGGTTACTGGGTCTTGAGGATGGATCACTGGCCAGAGCTTGCACAGTATGCAATTGAGCTACTGGCCTGTCCTGCATCCAGCGTTCTTTCGGAACGCACATTCAGTGCTGCTGGAGGCGTGGTAACCGATCACAGGGTGCGTCTGTCCACCGACTCGGTCGATCGGCTGACCTTCATAAAAATGAATCAGTCTTGGATCACCACCAGCTACCAAGCACCTGATGCAGATGTAACCGAATAATTTTTTTTGAAATCTCAGATCCCTTCAAAGACTGCCTATGCTGATGCTGAGTGACTATCCCTGAGTAATTATCCTCTTCCTCCTCAATCATCACGCTGATAGCTTGTAAGAACATTTTTGGTTCTGGGCGCCACCACCAGTGCCTAAGGCACAATTTTTCAGCCCCTGTTTAACAGGGGCGTGTAATTACAATTTTTGATGCAATACTTTGCAGCAGGGCTTGTTCCTGCGTTTCAACTAGAGTGTCTGTGAGGGGTTGCAGTGTTGTGGCACCAGCACCAGTGCCTAAGACCCAATTTTTCTGCCCCTGTCTAACAGGGGCGTGTAATTACAATTTTTGATGCAATACTTTGCAGCAGGGCTCGTTCCTGCGTTCCAACTAGAGTGTCTGTGAGGGGTTGCAGTGTTGTGGCACCAGCACCAGTGCCTAAGGCCCAATTTTTCTGCCCCTGTCTAACAGGGGCGTGTAATTACAATTTTTGATGCAATACTTTGCAGCAGGGCTCGTTCCTGCGTTCCAACTAGAGTGTCTGTGAGGGGTTGCAGTGTTGTGGCACCAGCACCAGTGCCTAAGGCCCAATTTTTCTGCCCCTGTCTAACAGGGGCGTGTAATTACAATTTTTGATGCAATACTTTGCAGCAGGGCTCGTTCCTGCGTTCCAACTAGAGTGTCTGTGAGGGGTTGCAGTGTTGTGGCACCAGCACCAGTGCCTAAGGCCTAATTTTTCAGCTCCTGTTCAACAGGGGCATGTAATTACAATTCTTGATCTAATATTTCACAGCAGGGCCCTGTGAGGGCTTACAGTGTTTTGGCCACAGCAACACCTAAGGCCCAAATTTCTGCTGAGTATATAGGGCAGGACCCTACCTTCAAACATCTAACTTACAAACGACTCCTACTTGCAAACGGTAGGAGACAACAGGAAGTGGGATGAAATCTACCCCTAAGGAAGGGAAATTCTCTCCTGTAAGAGTTAATATGGGAAAACAATTTCTCCTTTCCACTGATGCTTTCCAATCCTTGTTCCACAAAAAAACCCAAATTTTCAAAAAACATTTTTCATTGGGACAAAAAAGTGAGGTGAAATCTTCTGAAGAGGAGGAAAGACGCAAAACAAATGTCACAGGGGTGATAACCCTTCCCTATGTTTTCCAAAAAGCTTAGAAAAGATTTTTTGGCTGGAGCTAAACACATTAAAAATGTTCAAAATTACAAACAGATTCTACTTAACAACAAACCTACAGTCCCTGTCTTGTTTGCACCGCCTGTATACTGCTGTTCAGAGTATATAGGGCCTGGTGGCCCCACACCTTTCCTTATTTTAATTTGGGTGTGGGGTTCCCCTTAATATCCATACAAGACCCAAAGGGCCTGGTAATGGACTGGGGGGTACCCATGCCGTTTGTCTCACTGATTTTCATCCATATTGCCATGACCCGACATGACATTAAACCCGCAAGCAGTTTTAAATGAGATTTTTTCCTTTAAAAATGACATTTGGTGCAGGGACTGTTCTAAACATGGGAAACACGCGTCACTTTAAAGGCATACTATAGACACCCCCCAGGTACGATATTTAAAGGAATATTTCACTTTTTTTTTTTTTACTTTAAGCATCATTAAAATCACTGCTCCCGAAAAAACGGCCGTTTTTAAAAGTTTTTTTTGCATTGATACATGTCCCCTGGGGTAGGACCCGGGTCCCCAAACCCTTTTTAGGACAATACCATGCAAATTAGCCTTTAAAATGAGCACTTTTGATTTCGAACGTTCGAGTCCCATAGACGTCAATGGGGTTCTAACGTTCGTGCGAACTTGCGGTCCGTTCGCGGGTTCTGGTGCGAACCGAACCGGGGGGTGTTCGGCTCATCCCTAGTCACAGACAGGGCAAACTTTCCAATTACAATTACAGATGCACATGTGAAGAGATGTAGAATCACAAATGGTCCTTGCAGACCTACAGTGCCCTTTAAGGGAGACAATGATGAGGAACAGAGGCGTTTTTCAGTAAAATATTATGAAAAACCAACAAAAACAGGACTTAAACTACCCATTACCTGGCTCTGTTCTTCTCCTAAATTGAATGTTGCATACTGTGAACCATGCTGGTTATTTGGTGACCGTAAAAAACTAGGCTCTGAACCAGCATGGGCAAAGGGGATACAAAAATGGAAAGGCTTGTCAACAAAAATACAGGTTCGGCCAGAAGACAAGACAGATTGGAGGCACATAACAGGGTCTGGGAGCTATGGCATCTCCGGGAGGACCCACCATGATCAGGTAACACCATCGCTTGAATGACTTCTCTACCCCCTCTATCCTCTTCTTTTTCTATTACCCCCTTCTATTCTTCTATACTGCATACTCTTGTGACTTGTATAGTTACAGATAATAAAGTTACAGTTTTGCAACAATATCAACGTTACATACATGCCAATAGAATTGCTAAAAGTTAGACACTAAACTACCATTGGCAATTAGCAATGTTTCAGTATTTGTGAGTAGATGCCTGGCATCAGAAATGTATATGATAACTTACATTTGTCTTGTGTCCTTACGTTTCTATATAATGTACCGCAAATACTAATGATAATAATAAAATGATATTTGGAAAAAATACAGGTTCATGAAACATCTCAAACTCATATAGATTCTTGCATAATTTATGATCAGTGGCGTAAAAAGGGAACAATTGATGAGGAAAGCGAAAAACAATTAAGAAAAAAAAACTTTGGGAGAGATGTTTTAAATAGAATAGTGAATGTCACCTTGACTATGGCTATAAATAACATGGCCTTCCGTGGCCACAGAGAAAAAATAGGAGAAGTCAACAGTGGAAACTTCCTGGCAATAATTGAACTGCTAGCTGAGTATGATCCCACATTAAATGCACTTTATGTTCATTGTGCAGCACACAATCTTAATTTGGTCCTCCAAGATGCTGTGGCAGAGATTACGGAGGTCTCAAACTTTATGGGTGTGGTTCAACATTTACAAAATTTTTTGGGGGACAGTGGCAAGCGGTGGGAGATCCTGTCTTCATTTACCAGTGAATCCTCTGTTACACTGAAGAAATTGTGTCCCACATGCTGGTCATCTCGCTATGAGTCGCTGCTTGCCTTGCGTTTTCGTTTTGTAGATGTACTTAAAGTGCTATCAAAAATAAGCCTTGTAGCTACCAAAAAAAGTGAAAGAGAAGAGGCAATGGGGCTGAAAAAAAAAAATTAGAGTCCTTCCAAACTATATTTCTAATTGTTCTACAAACCAAAATATTCTCAAGCATACATTCCCTGTCTAAACTCCTCCAGTCAGAGAGCATGGACTTGTCCAAAGCTTCTCATTTAATTAAGACAGCCTTGGATGAGCTATCCAATTTCAGAAGCAGTTTTGGGGAAGCCAGAAATAATGCTGTATTGCTTGCACAAAAATGGAATATTACCCCCAGATTTGAAGCAAAACGAATTTGCATTGTCAGAAAGCATTTTGATGAATTGTGTGTTGATGAGAGATTAGAGGACCTTGAAGAACGTTTCAAAATCAACGTTTTTTTATAGGTGCTTAGACATAATAGTAAACCAGTTGTCAAACAGGTTCCAGGGACTTAATCGGGTTGTTCAGCGGTTTGAAATAATTCAACCTGCAGCTCTAGTATCAGCATCGGATGATGATTTGTTTAAAGCTGCATCAAATCTGCAACAAAAGTATGAAATAGACCTCTCATCAACTTTTGCTGGTCAGCTTCTAAGTTTTAGATCAGCACTTAAAGAGGATATTCAGAAATTGTCCTCTGTGAAGGATCTTGCACATTTGCTCTTAGTTGAGAATAGTGCTCTTTCATCAAATCTGCCAGATGTGTGTACAGCGTTGCTTTTATTCCCTACACTACCTGCGACTGTGGCCTCAGCAGAAAGATCCTTCTCAAAACTAAAACTAATAAAGAATTATTTTAGAAGCACTGTGTCTGAGCAAAGGCTTTCTGGGCTTGCTATCCTAAGCATTGAAAATTCTAGAGCAAAACAGCTGGACCTAAACCACATTGTGGACACTTTTTCAGAATTGAAGGCACACAGACGTGTTTTCTAAGATGTGGTGTTTTGTGAGTATAAAAGTTGAAAGAGTTTTCAAAGTTCATGTTTGGTTTTTTTGCCAGCCATAGCCTTTCTTCTTTGGATTAAACCATGGGGTCTATTTATAACCTATTCGCAGACCGATTCACCCTTTGAAAATGTCAAAACATTTCTTTTTTGCCACTTTGCACAAAAAGATATGTTCTTTGTTTTTTGGTTTTTCAGGTCAAACTTATTGAATGTAATATTGTATTTTGACTATTAGATGAAGCTGAGGAGCATGGGAAATATGTTATAAATAGAACCCTTTGGTTCCAGTTTGGCAAATAATAAAGTGGAACTTTAGGCAAATATTTGAATAAATACATGGTAGAATTGGCAGCTTATGTTTGAGTGTGCAGACTTTTGCCCCGTACACACGGTCGGACTTTGTTCGGACATTCCGACAACAAAATCCTAGGATTTTTTCCAACGGATGTTGGCTCAAACTTGTCTTGCATACACACGGTCACACAAAGTTGTCGGAAAATCCGATCGTTCTGAACGCGGTGACGTAAAACACTTACGTCGGGACTATAAACGGGGCAGTGGCCAATAGCTTTCATCTCTTTATTTATTCTGAGCATGCGTGGCACTTTGTCCTTCGGGTTTGTGTACACGCGATCGGAATTTCCGACAACGGATTTTGTTGTCGGAAAATTTTATATCCTGCTCTCAAACTTGTGTGTCGGAAAATCCGATGGAAAATGTGTGATGGAGCCTACACACGGTCGAAATTTCCGTCAACAAGGTCCTATCACACATTTTCCGTAGGAAAATCCGACCGTGTGTACGGGGCATTAGAAGGGGGTAAAGGTACAATGGTGCAAACCTGACTGGCTTTTTAAGATCGCTTTGATGTGTAAAACCGAAAACTGGCTGAACTGAATTATAAGTATTTGGCAAATATTTTGTCTGAATGCTTATATGTATGTCAGCTTTGTACTTTGTTGTGTTGACTAGAGTTCCACTTTACTCGTTTAACTAGCCTCAGTTGTTGAATTGGCTTGTTAACCGATACATTTCTTTTTACATACCTGTCCACAGCTACCCCACGTGCCCACTTTGAGCATTGCAAATCTGTGAATCAAATTTTTTTTTTAATCCAGTCAAAATTAGTTTTCTGCATACACTCTTTTGTAAAGTGTGTGTAGACCTTGCCCATTTACCCATCTAAATCTTCCTTTTTGATGACAAATTACACCTTTCTAGTCAATTAAATTAAAGGATGGCAAGTTTTTGGCTTCTGCACTGCCTGTTTGGCTGGAAAACAGCTTTGGAGAGAAATGGATAAAATCAAATAAAAGAAATATAGTAAGATATTGTTAATTTATCATCATCGTATCTTCATATTTTAGATCAAGACTCACTCTTTTTCAGGTTGACTTTTTCTAATGTTCTGTTGCCTTATATTTGGCTTGTTTTTGGCTGTTGGATGTTGAAACCATGGCTTCTTTTCCTTTGGTTATTTTTAAAAGACATGTTGAAAATATGCACGTTAAGCATCAAGGTCTAAATCAAGTAGGTGTAAACTCAAAAATTAAGAATTTTACGCCAAGTTAAAGTGCATAGAATGTAAGACCTAATTTCTTCCTTCCCTTACAAGGTTGTCATCCTGTTAATTTTCCTCTTAAACCGGTGCAGTTTGCGTTGTTTGCCCTTTACAAAACGTAAGTATAAAAGAGTAAGTGTAGTACACACAATGCTTTGAATTTTGCAATTTATTATATGGTTATTTAAATTTTTGTTTTGTTGTTCGAAATTAATATAAGCTGTTGCCTGGGAACTGTGCCACATGACTGTGGTAATCTGTTGTTCAATGGAATTAGTTTTTTTTTTTTGGGGGGGGCTGTTTGCAGGGGGGGGCCATACAACATTTTGCTATGGGGCCCTGTGATTTCTAGTTACGCCCCTGTCTACCAGTGTTAGTTCTCCCGCAACCCGCTCTAAAGAGCTAACTGGGGCAGACTGGTGCTGGTTGAGATCCGTTTGGTAGAGAAAAGCTCCTTGGGGATGTAGAGAGGTGTTTGCTGAGTGGGGATATATCCGCCAGCGAAGGGCCCCTGTGTGATGCACAGAACGATCATCTGGGGGGATGTGTTCACTCTGCAAAGACATTATCGGTTTAGCGGATGTGCGCTTCTGTCACCCCTGTATGCCTGATCAACATATTTGGGGTGCCATGGCGTGCACTTGCAGATAATCCCCATACACAGTGGATAGTAAAATAGTCCGGGTATGCGTTGTTCTCCGAACAATGCAGAAAAAAGATTCACGAAAAACGGTAAAAACTGGAGTCTTTGAGTTGTTATGGTCGGGAACAGCATTCACGTTTGTTAGCCATGCGGCTTCCTTTGTTTAGTTGAAGAGCATGGCTTACAGGTAAAACATACACGCTGTCCCTGCCCAGACACGCCCATAAGACTCCCCTAGTCATTATTCATTGGTTGTTGTATAACCCATCCTGTTGGAAGGATTTCCTGTGTTGTCATTCATATCCTGTCAGGTCATATTCAGTGGAGGAAGCGATTGGCTGTTAGGGCCAGGACTTCCTATTTGTGACTTCCTTCGTGTGTGTGAATAAAAGCCAAGAGCCTCTGCCCAGGAGGGCAGATGAAGGAGCGATGGACCTAAGATGGTGATTTTGTCTGTTTACTGGGGAAATGCGGGAGACATGGATTAAGATCCCAGATGCATTATACTGAAAGGGCGCATATCAGCGTAGGTAAGATGTATTATACCATTATATGGATTATACCATTAGATGAAATGGGCGCTTATTAGCGCAAAAGAGTATGGTGGGTTTTTCCACGACACTTTTCGTGTGACAACACTGAAGAAATGACACTTTGCTACAATGTAAAGTAGTGAGTGTACAGCTTGTATAACAGTGTAAATTTGCTGTCCCCTCAAAATAACTCAACACACAGCCATTAATGTCTAAACTGCTTGGCAACAAAAGTGAGTACACCCTCTGAAGTGAAAATGTCCAAATTGAGCCCAATAAGCCATTTTTTCTCCCCGGTGTGTTACAAGGTCTCAGGTGTGAATGGGGGGCAGGTGTGTTTAATTTGGTGTTATCGCTCTCACTCTCTCATACTGGTCACTGGAAGTTTAACATGGCACCTCACGGCACAGAACTCTCTGAGGACCTGAAAAAAAAGAATTGTTGCTCTACATAAAGATGGCTATAAGAAGATTGGCAAGACCCTGAAACTGAGCTGTAGCACGGTGGCCAAGACCATACAGTGGTTTAACAGGACAGGTTCCACTCAGAAAAGGCCTCACCTCACAAAAACCTACTTCTAGCACCTACCTAAAGTAAAGGGTGATACATGTGTTTATAGCAAACGGAGAAAGCTGTGTTATGTTCTCTGGATTTGATAGACCTTGGATCGGGGCCAGGGTCTTGAAGGTACTAGAGAGTAATGGGCAGGATGAAATCTTCAATCCGGTGTCCAGGCTTTAGGAATTGGAGGCAGCCTGTGTGAGTGCACAGGTGTCCAGGGGAAATATAAGCTTGATAAGAGTTACTGCAGAGTTGGAGGTGTAGTTGCTGAAGCCAGGAGGGAGGAGCACCAGGAGGGAGGTGTGCTCCTGTCTAGAGATCAAGGCAAGCCACTTGAGACAGCACTCCATGTGGGAGAGGTTCCAGGCCATTGGACCGAGAGAGTTGGGCCAGCTGACAGAGTTATGGAGACTCCGTGAGTCTGGGAGACTAGAGCTGAGGCAACAAAGAACAATGGGGTGGCATCAAAAAGTCGCACATCTAGATGTTCTGAAGTGGTGAGTAGAGTGGCAACCTCAGCCTGGGCTTTAACCAGGCCATGCCTGAAATGTGTTTCACTCCATCCCCCCCCCCCCAAACTTAGTCATGACCAAGCTCTGGGAGGGGAGCACAGTGAACTGTATTGGGGGCGTGGCTTGGTTGGAGTCCAGGCTGAGGTTGCCACTCTACTCTACTTTTTCTTTGAAGGGTTATAGGAACCAGGACGGGTTCCATCCCCTGTCTGCACTATAACAGCAGCTACGGAAGCATTGATTACATACCCCTTTACCACCAAGACTGAGCGGCACACACACATTTCCTAGGTCACAGACTAGAGTTGAGGCAACTGGGAGAAAGTCCAGGGGGGCAAGAGGAATCTGTGAATCTAAGAGGAGTGAAATTTACTGGGTTATTAGGAGACCCTCTACCTAGGAGCTAAAAGTGGACATGGTGAGCAAGGTACTACAATGAAAGCTGAGTGAGCTTCCGAGCCAGGTAGCTCAGCATTTTTTTCATTTTGTGTGAAGCTGAAACCTCCTGTGTTGGAAACCCTGTGTCATAAAGACTTTTTTTGTTTCCTTTTTAATAAAAGTGGGCTACCAGGCCCTTAACTATAATCCCTGTCTGCCATGGACTCACTGTACAAAACACATCTACCACGAGAGCTAAACATCCCCAATATCGTAATATATTTATTTTTAATTTTTACATTTTGTTCTTGGCTTGGAGGAAGGGAGGTTTTGGGTAAAGAATAAAAAACATTAATATATTGGACCATTGTTCGAATGACCTCAGACTTAGAAAGCCTATTGTTAAACTTGAACAATGCCTAATAAATAAATAACCTGTGTCAGATCCCCCTGCCCAATCCTCTCCAGAAATCAGGATATAAAATCCAGCTGTAGACCCAGGAGCAATCATATTAGTACAAACAGCAACATGAAGGCCACAGTGATCGCTTTCACCATTCTCCTGGGAATGGTCCTACTTCAAGATGTGACCAATGCAGCCATACCTCCTCCTCCTGCTGGTAAAGCTCCAATTTCTTTTTACTTACCTCTCTTCTCCTTTCCTCTTTTCTTAGTTACTATAGGTATTATAGAGCTGACAATTTACACAGAACTCTACATAGTGTACATTCATATGACTCCCTGTCTTCGAGGCTGTTACAGTTTATGGTCCCTAGCTCACATACACACACATACAATGGGGAAAATAATTATTTGATTCCCTGCAGATTTTGTAAGTTACAAAGAAATGAAGGGTCTATCATTTTTATTGTAGGTGTATTTCAAATGATAGACACAGAATATCAACCAAAAATCCAGAAAAAACATATGATACAAATGCTATAAATTAAGTTGCAATTCAGTGAGTAAAATAAGTGTTTGATCCCCAAGAAAAACATGACTTAGTACTTGGTTGAGAAACCCTTGTAGGCAAGCACAGAGGTAAGACGTTTCTTGTAGGTTTGTTCACATCTCAGGAGGGATTTTGGTCCTCTCTTCTTTACAGATCTTCTCCAAATCTTTAAGGTTTCTTGGCTCTCTTGGTAACTCGAAGTTTCAGCTCCCTCCGTAAATTTTCTGTAGGATAAAGGTCTGGAGACTGGCTGGGCCACTCCATAACCTTGCTGATCACACAGTCCCCAGAATCCTTTGTTCCTGCCCCCTGTTCACACAGCCCTTTGCATCCTCTCCTCCTGCTCCCTGATCACACAGTCCCCGGAATCCTCTCCTCCTTCTCCCTGATCACACAGTCCCCGGAATCCTCTCCTCCTGTCCCTGATCACACAGTCCCCAGCATCCTCTCCTCCTGTCCCTGATCACACAGTCCCTGCCATCCTCTCCTCCTGTCCCTGATCACACAGTCCGCTGCATCCTCTCCTCCTGTCCCTGATCACACAGTCCCTGGTATCCTCTCCTCCTGTCCCTGATCACACAGTCCCCAGCATCCTCTCCTCCTGTCCCTGATCACACAGTCCCCGGCATCCTCTCCCCCTGTCCCTGATCACACAGTCCCCGGCATCCTCTCCTCCTGTCCCTGATCTGACAGTCCTTGGCCTCCTCTCCTCCTGATCCTGCTTGCTGACCACACAGCACCTAACTATCCTCTTTTTGTCACACGGTCCTTTGTGTTGTGTGTACTCTCTTCCTGATCCCACTTACTAATCACACATCACTACTCTCAGCCCTCACTGCTCAAAATGCTCCCAGTTATTCACAGTATTTCACAGCTGTCAGTGCTCAGAATACTCACAGTCCTCAGTCCTCACAATGCTCCCAATTACCCAGTCCTCAGTCCTTACAATGCTCCCAGTTACTCCCAGTCCTAAGAACTCCTAATGCTCCCAGTTATGTAGTCCTCAGTGCTCACAATACCCCCGGTCCTCACAATGCTCCCCATTTCCCAGTCCTCACAATGCTCCCAGTTACTCAGTCCTCAGTACTCACAATTCTCCCAGTTTACCAATCCTTACAATGCTCTCAGTTACTCCCAACCCTCATCACTCACAATGCTCCCAGTTACTCAGTCCTCACAATGCTCCCAGTTACTCAGTCCTCACAATGCTCCCAGTTACTTAGTCCTCACAATGCTCCCAGTTATTCAGTCCTCACAATGCTCCCAATTACCCAGTCCTCAAAATGCTCCCAGCTACTCAGTCCTCACACGGCTCCCAGCTACTCAGTCCTCACAATGCTCCCAGCTACTCAGTCCTCACAATGCTCCCAGCTACTCAGTCCTCACAATGCTCCCAGTCCTCAGTACTCAGAATACTCACAATACTCCCAGTCCTCAGTACTCACAATACTCACAATACTCCCAGTACTAAGTACTCAGAATACTCACAATACTCCCAGGGCTCACAATACCCCCAGTCCTCACAATGCTCCCAGTTACTCCCAGTCCTCAGCACTTACAATGCTCCCAGCCCTCAGCAATCACAATGCTCCCAGTTACCTAGTGCTCACAATGCTCCCAGTTACTAAGTCCTCACAATGCTCCCAGTTACCCAGTTCTCACAATGCTCCCAATTACTCCCAGTCCTCAGCATTCACAATGCTCCCAGTTACCCAGTTCTCACAATGCTCCCAATTACTCCTAGTCCTCGGCACTCACAATGCTCACAGTTACCCAGTTCTCACAATGCTCCCAATTACACAGTCCTTAGTACTCACAATACTCCCAGTCCTCAGTACTCACAATACCCCCACCACCCAGGCTCGCAATACTTCCAGTTAGTCCCATTCCTTGGCACTCACAATGCTCCCACTTACTCAGTCCTCACAATGCTCCCAGTTGCTCCCAGTCCTCACAATGCTCCCATTTAGTCCCAGTCCTCATTACTCACAATGCTCCCAGTTAATCCCAGTCCTCAGCACTCACAATGCTCCCAGTTACACACAGTCCTTACAATGCTCCCAGTTACTCAGTCATCACAATGCTTCCAGTTACCCACAGTCCTTACAATGCTCCCAGTTACTCAGTCATCACAATGCTTCCAGTTACCCAGTCCTCACAATGCTTCCAGTTACCCCCAGTCCTCACAATGCTCCCAGTTACTCCCAGTCCTCAGCACTAGGGATTAGCTCGATGTTAGCCCGTTCGCAGAACAGCAAACTTTAGGGGGCATTAAGGGGGAAATTTGAGCGCTGCGGAACGCCCTATAATGCACTGCGAGATCGCAGTGCACCTGACCTGCATGCTTTGGCCAATCCCAGCGCCCTCTGCTAAGAGAGCCATGATTGGCCAAAGGCAGGATGCCTTTGGCCAATCATGACTCAGGGGGACTAAGTCACGCCCCCACACTATATAAGGCTGCCTACAAGGAGGCTTTGGGGGTTATTTACGAAAGGTAAATCCACTTTACACTGCAAGTGCACTTGGAAGTGCAGTCGCTTCGAATCTGTGGGGTAGATCTGAAATGAGTGGAAGCTCTGCTGATTTTATCATCCAATCATGTGCAAACTAAAATGCTGTTTTTTATTCTCCTTGCATGTCCCCCTCAGATCTACAGCGACTTTACTTCCAAGTGCACTTGCAGTGCAAAGTGGATTTTCCTTTAGTAAATAACCTCCTGTGTGGAGTGTTGTTGGTGTGGACGGAGAGATAGCTTTAATTTAGATTAAGCAGGCAGGATATTCAGTTAGTGGCAGTGTATTTGAGATATATAGATATATATATCTATATATATAGCTATATATCTATATATAGATATATAGCTATATATATAGCTATATATCTATATCTATATAGATATATCTATATAGATATAGATAGAGAGATAGAGATTAGGGATGAGCTTCGAGTTCGAGTTGCACTCATGTTCGACTCGAACATTGGCTGTTCGCAAGTAGGGATGAGCCGAACACCCCCCTGTTCGGTTCGCACCAGAACATGCGAACAGGAAAAAAATTCGTTCGAACACGCGAACGCCGTTAAAGTCTATGGGACACGAACATGAATAATCAAAAGTGCTAATTTTAAAGGCTAATATGCAAGTTATTGTCAATAAAAGTGTTTGGGGACCTGGGTCCTCCCCCAGGGGACATGAATCAATGCAAAAAAAAGTTTTAAAAACGGCCGTTTTTTCAGGAGCAGTGAAACATGCGCCCCTTTACAGGCATACTATAGACACCCCCCAGGTACGAAATTTAAAGGGATATTACACTTTTATTGTTTGACTTTAAGCATTAATAAAATCACTGTTCCTGAAAAAACGTCCGTTTTTAAAACTTTTTTTTGCATTGATCCATGTCCCCTGGGGCAGGACCCAGGTCCCCAAACACTTTTTATGACAATAACTTGCATATAAGCCTTTAAAATTAGCACTTTTGATTTCTCCCATAGACTTTTAAAGGGTGTTCCGCGGCATTCGAATTTGCCGCGAACACCCCAAATTGTTCGCTGTTCGGCGAACTTGCGAACAGCCAATGTTCGAGTAGAACATCAGTTCGACTCGAACTCGAAGCTCATCCTATTCGCAAGTTCGCCGAACAGCGAACAATTTGGGGTGTTCGCGGCAAATTCGAATGCCGCGGAACACCCTTTAAAAGTCTATGGGAGAAATCAAAAGTGCTCATTTTAAAGGCTTATATGCAAGTTATTGTCATAAAAAGTGTTTGGGGACCCAGGTCCTGCCCCAGGGGACATGGATCAATGCAAAAAAAAGTTTTAAAAACGGCCGTTTTTTCAGGAGCAGTGATTTTAATAATGCTTAAAGTCAAACAATAAAAGTGTAATATCCCTTTAAATTTCGTACCTGGGGGGTGTCTATAGTATGCCTGTAAAGGGACCCCGCCCCCTCTGACGCACGGGACATGACGGGACTTCCCTGTGGCATTCCCCGTGACGTCACAAGGAAGTCCCTGTCAAGTCACCGTGCGTCAGAGGGGGGCGGGGGTCACCGGGTGGCCCCGCCCCCCGTTATTTAAGAGCCGTCAGACGAAGAGACGCCGTCACACAGCGGGAGCCTCCCTTCATGCCAGCATGAATGCGGAGCGGGCCGGAGAAGAAAATGAAGAAGAGAAGAAGAAAGAAGAGGAGAGGATGTAGAAGAAGATGAAGAGAAGAGCGGGAGCCTCCCCTCATGCCATGGGTGCGGAGCGGCCCGAGGAGAAGAAGATAGAAGACGCCGCGGAGGAGATGCTGGACGAGAACGCCGGAGGAAGAACCAGAAGAGCCAGAAGAACCAGAAGAAGATGAAGGAAGAAAGAAGAAAGAAGAAGCATTTAAATAAAGGAATTGTCAAAAACTGTCTCTTGTCATTTTTAACATTTTTGACAGTTTTTTAGTGAAATGGTAGGGGTAAGTACCCCCTTACCATTTCACACAGGGGGGGGGCCGGGATCTGGGGGTCCCCTTGTTAAAGGGGGCTTCCAGATTCCGATAAGCCCCCCGTCCGCAGACCCCCACAACCACCGGCCAGGGTTGTGGGGATGAGGCCCTTGTCCTCATCAACATGGAGACAAGGTGTTTTGGGGGGCTACCCCAAAGCACCCTCCCAATGTTGAGGGCATGTGGCCTGGTGCGGTTCAGGAGGGGGGGGCTGCACTCTCGTCCCCCCCTCTTTTCCTGCGGCCTGCCAGGTTGCGTGCTCGGATAAGGGTCTGGTATGGAATTTAGGGGGAACCCCACGTCATTTTTTTTAAAAATTTTGGCTGGGGTTCCCCTTAATATCCATACCAGACCTGAAGGGCCTGGTATGGAATTTAGGGGGTCTCCCATGTCATTTTTTTTTTAATATTGGTTCGGGGTTGCCCTGTGGGGAATTCCCATGCCGTTTTTATCAATGAACTTCTATGTGTATTGTCGGCAATGCAATAGCCGCGGGTAGTTTTAAATGGCTTTTTTTTCCTTCGAAATGTAATTTTGCTGTCAGACTGTTCTAAACACAGGAAACATGCGCCCCTTTACAGGCATACTATAGACACCCCCCAGGTACAAAATTTAAAGGGATATTACACTTTTATTGTTTGACTTTAAGCATTATTAAAATCACTGCTCCTGAAAAAACGGCCATTTTTAAAACTTTTTTTTGCATTGATCCTTGTCCCCTGGGGCAGGACCCAGGTCCCCAAACACTTTTTATGACAATAACTTGCATATAAGCCTTTAAAATTAGCACTTTTAAATATTAATGTTCGTGTCCCATAAACTTTAACGGTGTTCGCGTGTTCGAGCGAACTTTTTTCCTGTTCGCATGTTCTGGTGCGAACCGAACAGGGGGGTGTTCGGCTCATCCCTAATAGAGATATATATATATATATATATCGCTCGCTCTCTCTATATATATATATCTATCTATCTATATATATATAGATAGATATATATATATATATACAAATATATCTATATATATATCAGTGGCGACACTAGGGTTGGTGTCACCTGGTGCAATAAAACATGGAGTCACCCCCCCTCCTGCCTAGGCTGCCCAGCACCCTGCAGGTAGCGCACGATCACGGGGCGCACCCAAAACCAGCCCCTGTAAATGATAGTATAGGGTGGTATAGTGACAGGTTAGAGTAGTATAGAATAGTATAGTGGCAGGTTGGGGTGGTATAGGGCAGGTTCGGGTGGCACAGGGCAGGTTAGGGTATTATAGAAATTTAGAAGAAGTGACCTGTCGCAATATGATGTATCAATCAAAATTAACATAAATCACATGGTATAAGTACAGACTCGAAAAAACATTGGTTTTGTTATGTTAATTTTGATTGGAAATGTATTTCTGTTATGAACTGCATCAATGTATGTCCATTGAATTGTTTGCACAAAAGATTCTTTGATTATCAATACATACATTAATCTTTATGATTATATCTGTATATCTCATATTATATATATATATATATCTATATATTTATGATTTTATCAGTTTATGCTTAATAATCGTGGACTACCCCTAGGGGTTAATGACATCAAATTAAATCCAAATCAATCTTATTAATTCACATGCAATTTCCTTATCCTCAATGACATGCTTCATTTAAAGTCCCACTGTTCTTCTCCTAATTGTTCATAGGGTATTATAGAGTGGTATGGTGGCAGGTTGGGGTGGTATGGGGTAGGTTGGATTGGTATATTGGCAGATTGGGGTGGTACAAGGCAGTTCGGGGGTGGTACAGAGCAGGTTGGGTTGACACAGGGCAGGTTAGGGTATTATAGAGTGGTGTAGTGGCAGGTTGGGGTAGTATGGGGTAGGTTGGATTAGTATATTGGCAGTTTGGGGTGGCACAGGGCAGTTTGGGGGTGGTACAGGGTAGGTTGGGGGTGGTACAGGGCAGGTTGGGGGTGGTACAAGGCAGGTTGAGGGTGGTACAGGGCAGGTTGGGGGTGGTACAGGGCAGGTTGGGGGGTGGCACAGGGCAGGTTGGGGTGACACAGGACAGGTTAGGGTATTATAGAGTGGTATAGTGGCAGGTTGGGGTGGTATGGGGTAGGTTGGATTGGTATATTGGCAGTTTGGGGTGGCACAGGGCAGGTTGGGGTGGTACAGGGCAGGTTGTGGGTGGTACAGAGCAGGTTTGGGGTGGTACAGGGCAGTTGGGGGTGGTACAGGGCAAGTTGGGGTGGTACAGGGCAGGTTTCGGGTGGTCCAGGGCAGGTTTGGGGTGGTCCAGGGCAGGTTGGGGGTGGTCCAGGGCAGGTTGGGGGTGGTCTCGGGCAGGTTGGGGGTGGTACAGGGCAGTTTGGGGTGGCACAGGGCAGGTTGGGGGTGGTACAGGGCAGGTTGGGGTTGGTACAGGGCAGGTTGCGGGTGGTACAGGGCAGGTTGGGGTGGTACAGGGCAGGTTGGGGTGGTACAGGACAGTTTGGGGTGGTACAGGGCAGGTTGGGGTTGGTACAGGGCAGGTTGGGGTGGCACAGGGCAGTTTGGGGTGGCACAGGGCAGTTTGGGGTGGTACAGGGCAGGTTGGGGTTGTTACAGGGCAGGTTGGGGTGACACAGGACAGGTTAGGGTATTATAGAGTGGTATAGTGGCAGGTTGGGGTGGTATGGGGTAGGTTGGATTGGTATATTGGCAGTTTGGGGTGGCACAGGGCAGGTTGGGGTGGTACAGGGCAGGTTGCGGGTGGTACAGGGCAGGTTTGGGGTGGTACAGGGCAGTTGGGGGTGGTACAGGGCAAGTTGGGGTGGTACAGGGCAGGTTGCGGGTGGTACAGGGCAGGTTTGGGGTGGTCCAGGGCAGGTTGGGGGTGGTCCAGGGCAGGTTGGGGGTGGTCTCGGGCAGGTTGGGGGTGGTACAGGGCAGTTTGGGGTGGCACAGGGCAGGTTGGGGGTGGTACAGGGCAGGTTGGGGTTGGTACAGGGCAGGTTGGGGTGGTACAGGGCAGGTTGGGGGTGGCACAGGGCAGTTTGGGGTGGCACAGGGCAGTTTGGGGTGGTACAGGGCAGGTTGGGGTGGCACAGGGCAGGTTGGTGGTGGCACTGAGCTGGTATGGGTGGCACAGGGCAGGTTGGGGGGGTACAGGGCAGGTTGGGGTTGGTACAGGGCAGGTTGGGGGTGGTACAGGGCAGTTTGGGGTGGTACAGGACAGTTTGGGGTGGTACAGGGCAGGTTGGGGTTGGTACAGGGCAGGTTGGGGTGGCACAGGACAGTTTGGGGTGGCACAGGCAGTTTGGGGTGGTACAGGGCAGGTTGGGGTTGTTACAGGGCAGGTTGGGGTGGCACAGGGCAGGATGGTGGTGGCACTGAGCTGGTATGGGTGGCACAGGGCAGGTTGGGGTGGTACAGGGCAGGTTGGGGTTGGTACAGGGCAGGTTGGGGGTGGTACAGGGCAGTTTGGGGTGGTACAGGACAGTTTGGGGTGGTACAGGGCAGGTTGGGGTAGCACAGGGCAGGTTGGGGGTGGTACAGGGCAGTTTGGGGTGGTAAAGGGCAGGTTGGGGTTGGTACAGGGCAGGTTGGGGTGGCACAGGGCAGTTTGGGGTGGCACAGGGCAGATTGGGGTGACACAGGACAGGTTAGGGTATTATAGAGTGGTATAGTGGCAGGTTGGGGTGGTATGGGGTAGGTTGGATTGGTATATTGGCAGTTTGGGGTGGCACAGGGCAGTTTGGGGTGGTACAGGGCAGGTTGCGGGTGGTACAGGGCAGGTTGCGGGTGGTACAGGGCAGGTTTGGGGTGGTCCAGGGCAGGTTGGGGTGGTCTCGAGCAGGTTGGGGGTGGTACAGGGCAGATTGGTGTTGTTACAGGGTAGTTTGGAGTGGCACAGGGCAGGTTGGGGTGGTACAGGGCAGGTTGGGGTTGGTACAGGGCAGGTTGGGGGTGGTACAGGGCAGGTTGGGGTTGGTACAGGGCAGGTTGGGGTGGCACAGGGCAGTTTGGGGTGGTACAGGGCAGGTTGGGGTGGCACAGGGCAGGTTGGGGTGGCACAGGGCAGTTTGGGGTGGTACAAGGCAGGTTGCGGGTGGTACAGGGCAGGTTGCGGGTGGTACAGGGCAGGTTTGGGGTGGTCCAGGGCAGGTTGGGGTGGTCTCGGGCAGGTTGGGGGTGGTACAGGGCAGGTTGGGGTTGGTACAGGGCAGGTTGGGGTGGCACAGGGCAGTTTGGGGTGGTACAGGGCAGGTTGGGGTTGGTACAGGGCAGGTTGGCGGTGGTACAGGGCAGTTTGGGGTGGTACAGGGCAGTTTGGGGGGGTACAGGGCAGTTTGGGGTGGTACAGGGCAGGTTGGGGGTGGTACAGGGCAGTTTGGGGTGGCACAGGGCAGGTTGGGGATGGCACAGGGCAGGTTGGGGGTGGTACAAGGCAGGTAGGGTTGTGTGACAGTGTGCTGTGCAGTAGCTTATACCTCATGCTTGCAGATGAAGACCCGGGCGAGTGGGCGGGGCTTAGTCCTCGGCTCTATCTCCTTCAGCTGTGGGATCAGCGTGAAGGGGTCTGTGGGAGGAGTGGAGGAGGCGGCCACACCCCCAGCTCCGCCCACCTAACCCGGTTGCCACGGGAGATATTGGAGGAGATCCCTGAGTGACAGTTGGGGAGTGTTATAGCAGCCTCCCCCACACGGCTGAATCCCCTGCTCGTGCCACTCCGCTGCAAGCTATAGCATTTAGCGGCGGCCCTGGTGTCACCCCTCTGGCGGGTGTCACCCGGTGCGGGCCGCACCCCACGCACCTCCATAGCAACGCCACTGATATATATATAAAGATATATAAAGATTTATCTATCTATAGATATATAGATATATATCTATATATCTATATATCTATATATATATATATATAGATATATATCTCTATATAGAGATATCTCTCTCTCTCTCTCTCTCTCTCTCTCTCTCTCTCTCTCTCTCTCTCTCTCTCTCTCTCTCTCTCTATATATATATATATATATATATATATATATATATATATATACTCTGCATCCAGTATAGCCTATATCTACAGTGCATTTGGTGGTGTACTGTTTCTACTACTTTTCTGGTGTTGTACACAGTACACAATACAGTGCAGCTGTAGTATGTATGTATGTAACTATGTGGTGTGCATTTGTAGTCAGCCCCCCTGAGTCAATACTTTATAGAACCACCTTTCACTGCAATTACAGCTGCAAGTTTTTTTGGGGCTGTCTCTACCAGCTTTTCACATCTAGAGAGTAATGTCTTTGGCCGTTCTTCTCTGCAAAACAGCTAAAGCTCTGTCAGATTGAATGGAGAGCATCTGTGAACAGAAATTTTCAAGTCTTGCCACTGATTCTCAATTGGATTTAGGTCTGGACTTTGACTGTTAAAACAGTAAAAGTCTCCTGCACTTGGTTGTTTCTTAGTGCGTGGTGCAACCAACTCTTTAAAGCAATGCCTGTCGTTTTGCAGCCCTTCTCAGAACAATGGGTATTCTTGGAAGTGGAAAAAGAAAGGAAAGAGGGAGGGTGCACCGACCTTGTGCATTACCAATGGTAAAACTTTATTAAAAGCATGAAAGACAAAGTTTATACTCACAAATGAGCATGTACATGAGGCATGTCAATTGGTGAGACTGCGTCTCTGAACACAGGCAAACTGGACCTGATGTTGAGGGGATCAGACGATGTCCCAAAATGGCTGACGCGTTTCAAGGGCATACTCTTTTCCTCAGAGCCTAGATAGACAGACTGGGCCATTCTAACACATGAATATGCTTTGATCTAAACCATTCTATTGTAGCTCTGACTGTATATTTAGGGTCGTTGTCCTGCTGGAAGGTGAACCTCCGCCCCCGTCTCAAGTCTTTTGCAGATTCTAACAGGTTTTCTTCTAAGATTGCCCTGTATTTGGCTCCATCCATCTTCTCATTAACTGTGACCAGTTTCCCTGTCCTTGCTGAAGAAAAGCATCCCCACAACATAATGCTGCTACCACCATGTTTCACAGTGGGGATGGTGTGTTCAGGGTGATGTGCAGTGTTAGTTTTCCGCCACACATAGTGTTTTGCTTTTAGGCCAAAAAGTTCAATTTTGGTCTCATCTGACCAGAGGATCTTCTTCCACATGTTTGCTGTGTCCCCCACATGAAAACGTGACTTCTTATGGCCTTCTTTTCTTTCAACAATGGCTTTCTTCTTGACACTCTTCCATAAAGGCCAGATTTGTGAAGTGCGCGACTAATAGTTGTCCTGTGGACAGATTCTCCCACCTGAGCTGTGGATCTCTGCAGCTCCTCCAGAGTTACTTGGCTGCTTCTCTGATTAATGCTTTCCTTACTCGGCCTGTCAGTTTAGGTGGAGAGCCATGTCTTGGTAGGTTTGCAGTTGCGTCATACTCTTTCCATTTTCGGATGATGGAATGAACAGTGCTCCTTGAGATGTTCAAAGCTTGGGATATGTTTTTAACTAGGGGTGCAACGGATCGTCATCGATCCGTGATCCGATCCAGGCAGGTTGATCCGTACGGGACACCCGCGATCCGCGGAGCGCTCTGTGGCCTCGGCCATAGGAAAGGCCGCGGCTTCGGCCTAGCTCCGGAGCGGCGGCCATCTTGGTACACCCGGTGGCCGTTTAGCACGTGATCGCTCCGTCAAGTGACGGAGTGATCACTTGTAACAAACCCGCGTCATGACATGACGCCGGTTCCTCTCTCCCCTCTGTGTACTGATCTGTACAGTGGAGGGGAGAGATCAGATGGCAGCAGTGCCAATACTCTGCAATGCCCTGCCAATGCTCTGCAATGCCCTGCCAATGCTCTGCAATGCCCTGCCAATACTCTGCAATGCCCTGCCAATACTCTGCAATGCCCTGCCAATACTCTGCAATGCCCTGACAATACTCTTCCATACCCTGACAATACTCTTCCATACCCTGACAATACCCTGCCGATACCCTGCCGATAGTCTGCCCATACCCAACCGATAGTCTGCCCATACCCTGCCGATAGTCTGCCCATACCCTGCCGATAGTCTGCCCATACCCTGCCGAGAGTCTGCCCATATACCCTGCCGAGAGTCTGCCCATATACCCTGCCGAGAGTCTGTGACAGCACACAGGCATTCCATGCATTACTGGTATAGTAAAATGAAATAAAATCAGTGCTAAAATTATAAATATCCTTATCCTATATCCTTTTATTGACTATCTGGATTTTTATATGAGACAATGAAACCTTCCATTCACAACTTGTGTTTTCATACTGAAGCCCAGGGCTCCTCAGACAAGGACAGAGCTTTGCCCCCCCATAATTGGTGTATTACCTAGTACCCCTATAGTAATAATGTTTCCTTCATTGTAAATAGAGTATTACAGGATCACATGCTGTACAGTGCCATTACATGCCATACAGTGCCATCACATGCCGTACAGAGTCATCACATGCTATACAGGGATGGGAATGATGGGATCGTATAGGAGTACAGGAGATGGGGATGACGGGACTGTATAGGAGTACAGGGGATGGGGATGACGGGGCTGTATAGGAATACAGGGGATGGGGATAATGGGATTGTATAGGAGTACAGGGGATGGGATTGTAAAGGAGTAAAGGGGATGTGGATGATGGGATTGTATAGGAGTACAGGGGATGCAGATGATGGGATTGTATAGGAGTACATGGAATGGGGAAGATGGGACTGTATAGGAGTACAGGGGATGGGGATGATGGGACTGTATAGGAGTACAGGGGATGGGGATGATGGGACTGTAAAGGAGTACAGGGGATAGGGATGACATCAGTGGCAGAAGGATGGTGGGGGATGGGATCAGTGACAGAGGGATGATTTGTATGTACAATAAAGGAGACGCTGGGGACATATCGGGGTCACTTTAGATGTGGGGGAGTTATCAGTCTCCACTCATATGTACTGTACACAGGTCTCCTCACCATGTCTCCTCTTCTGATATAACACAGTGCTATGTGTAGAGAGATTACCTGTGTTCATTTCTGTACATGAGAAGTTTTCAGTGACTCTCCCCCCTCCCCCCATCAGCTGGAGGAGACTGTTCTGTCTCAAGGAGCAGATAGCTAAATCTTCTTATCCCAATAACTGTAGATACCATATTTCTTTGATCTCAGTTTTATTAGAACAAGCCAGGTGAAACTACAAATAACAGAAATAGACTTCAATAAGTATAATATTGCATACAATACAGCATACATTGAATAAACAACGATATACAGTACAAGATGAGATAATAAAAACTTACTTTTTAAGTTCTCTAAGGGGTGTTGCTCCCTGCAATGTGTTGAAAAGAATGGTGGATGGTTGACCTCCTGTTAAAATTCCTGTTAAGATTCTACCCAGAATTCCCTGCTTGCTGACAACTTCCTCAACTACACATACAAATAAACAGATAAACAGAACTGCAGCAATACCAAAAAGGAACGCTAGATGGAGCCTGCACACCACATATGATTGTCTTAAGTAAATTACACATTTTGCATGTAAATTTAACAACACAGGTACAAATAACCAGTATAAAACATCTGGTGGACAGAACAGAGACACTGACATGAACTTTGAATGAGTTAAGGGGAGGAGGGGGGAATTTCGGAGGACACAGGAACATCAAAGTCCAGAGGAGAGTTGTTGGAGTCTCGCAAAAGAGAGCTTGCAGATAACAGCCAGAGAATGGTAAGGACTTCACTGCTGGTATCACACTGTCTCTGCTTCTGGGTTTTTAGCTGGGGACAGGCTGCCATGGAAACAGAGGCACGTGAAGAACGTGCTCGTTCTAGATAGCAGCCTGGGTGTGCACCTCTTCACCAGGCACACCCACATGTCCTCCAGAGGGAGGGAGTGAAGAAGTGGCTGGATTGTGGAGCTGTGTCCACCCCCTGGAAACTTTTGAACTGAAAAGAACCATTAGAGGCTGATTATGGACACTTCAAAAGACTATTCTAAAAAAAAACAAAGGGCTGAGGAAAGAAAGAAATGCAATGTAGGTATGAGAGTAGCATATGCTACCTATTTTTGCATTCCTATACTTTTCCTTTAAACTTCTCCACAAATGTATCCCTGGCCTGTCTGGTGTGTTCCTTGGCCTTTATGATGCTGTTTGTTCACTAAGGTTCTCTAACAAACCTCTGAGGGCATCACAGAACAGCTGTATTTATACGGAGATTAAATTACACACAGATGGACTCTAGTTACTAATTAGGTGACTTTTGAAGGCAATTAGTTCCACTAGATTTTAGGTAGGGGTATCAAAGTAAATGGGTTGAATACAAATGCACACCACACTTTTCACATAACGGAAAATTGTTATCAAATACTGTAATTTTCCTTTCTTGGCCCATCCTCACATCAGCACACCATGGGATAACATCGCCTTTGGAACCCCACATGACCACCTGTTCCTAGCTGAATAAAAGACAGCCCTTCCCCCAACTAAGATGTTCGATAACCTAGCCTTCGACAGGCCACTAGGGAGGGACTCCTGTGCTGACTTGAGGATGGGCCAGGAAAGGAAAATTAGGGTAAGTATTTGATAACAGTTTTCCGTTTTCCTGGCCCACCTCACGTCAGCACACTACGGGATATACCAAAGCTAATATAGGGTGGGAGAGAACAAATAAAGAGAGACACTGACATTTAAAAAAAAGCTGCTAAAGCCATAAGGAATTCATCTATCTGGTCCCAAACATGCTGGTCACATATCTATTTTGTAAGGCTGAATGAAGGCCGAGCCAGACCTTCAAGCTAGCCCTTACCTATATTTTCTAAGCAATCCTTGCATAACTGCCACCCCTCTAGTCAATAGGCTTGCAATTGTTTCAGAGCAGAAAAGTGTACTTCCTGCATGCCCGTCTAATCACCCTGGTAACCCAAGAGTGGGTGACTTCCAAGGGGCCTGATGGCTAAATGAAAAGATTGTACATTTTCCTCTTCTGACCAAGTACACTTTTAGTAACTCGACCATGTGTAAGAAACTGAAGTCTCCCTGCTGTGCACTTAGTGACTCTCGTTTGAAAACTCAGAGGGACTACTTCCCAGTTCTTCTGGAAACTGTATACCACCTTAACCAATTGCTTACTGGGCACTTAAACCCCCCTCCTGCCCAGACCAATTTTCAGCTTTCAGCGCTGACGCACTTTGAATCACAATTGCGCGGTCATGCAACACTGTACCCAAATGAAATTTTTATAATTTTTTCCCCACAAATAGAGCTTTCTTTTGGTGGTATTTAATCACAGTTGGGATTTTTATTTTTTGCTAAACAAACAGAAAAAATGGAAAATTTTGAAAAAAAAAATCATGTTTCATAGTTTGTTATAAAATTTTGCAAACAGGTAATTTTTCTCCTTCATTGATATGCGCTGATGAGGCGGCACTGATAGGCTGCACTGATGGGCACGGATAGGCACAGTTAAGGCGGCACTGATAGGCACAGTTAAGGCGGCACTGATATGCACAAATAAGGTGGCACTGATGGGGCAGATAAGGCGGTACTGATGGGCACAGATAAGGCGGCATTGATGGGCCCTGATGGGTGGCACGGATGGGTGGCACGGATGGGTACTGATAGGTACCACTGATAGGTGGCCACTGTTGGGTGGCACTGATGGGTGGCACTGATGGGCGGTACTGATAGGCCCTTATGGGCACTGGTAGGTGACACTGATGGGCACTGGTAGGTGACACTGATGGGCACTGATAGGTGGCACTGATGTGCAGCACTGTTGTTGAGGCACTGATTGTGGGCACTGATGGGTGGCACTGTGGGCACTGATGGGTGGCACTATGGGCACTGATGGGCACTGGTAGGCGGCACTGCTGCCTATTGCTAGGTGGCACTGGCAGGGGGCACTGAGGATCTGGCTGCAGCTCGCTGTGATCGGGACTGATGTCCCTCTCACGGCCGCCAGTGAACGGCTTGTTTTTCCTCCTCACGCTGTCAGCACGAGGAGAAAAAATAGCCGATTACCGTCTCTGTTGACATCACATGATCAGCTGTCATTGGCTGACAGCTGATCATGTGGTAAGGGGTCAGGATCGACCCCTTTCTCCGATCTGTGAACAGGCGAGTCTCATAGACTCGCCGATTATAGAGCGTGCCGCACGCTCCCTGCAGGGGGCGTGCAGGCTGCTCGTGCACGGGACGACGTCAATAGACGTCGTCCCGGCAAAGCAGGTCTGCCCTGTAGCTATCATTGGGCTATAGCGCGGATCTCAGGTGGTTAAAATTGAACCTTGGAGATAGACGTGGTATCCTTATCTCTGGAAAAAAATGAAAAGGACACCAAGGGGCCCTTGCAGGAAAGTGTTGCAATCTTCAACATCCTTCTGTCTGAAGTAGTTGTCAGGAGAACTACTGTAGTTTTACCATGAGGTGCTTCAATGGAAATGAAAGCTATTGGAGCAAAGGGTGCTCTCAGAGCCACAGAGGGATCAAGTATTCCCCTCAAGGTCATATATAGATTGTTATCTGGTAGATGCATCTGGTCACTGGCTTTTGCACCCATCTGCAGCCTGTAAAAAGATAAAGCAGAGATCCCTTAAATGGAGTTGTATGCCAGACCAACCTCTAGCACTGACTGTCAAATGTTAAGTATATTGGCTAGAGCAGCAAACATAGGAAAGAAAGCTTTGCTGAGCAAATAAAATAAACTTCTTTCATATTCTCTCCTATGTATTGTTCATGGATGATCTTCTGGTCACCAAGATCTGAACAACCTCCGATGAGAATCGCTGCACCTCCAATGTAGCCTATTCCATAGCCAGGCTATCTTTACCATAAAGATTTCATTTGATCAGAGACAAAAATCAAACAGAAAATTCCATGGCACCCTGAACCTTGTATGACAGAGTCTTTGCATTGGTATCCTGTTGCAAATATCAGAAGCTGCATGTTCAGTGAAGTCTCCCTGAGAACTATTGCTGGAACGCACCATAGGGCCAATATTGACATAACCGAAAGAGAGAAAAAAGGATCCTGGACGGCCGCACTCATTAAAAAAGAAAGCACCTTTATTGTGACAAAAAATACCAAAACAGGTCACACAAAGAGTGGATATAGCAGGACAGCAGCTAACGCGTTTCACATCGACTGATGCTTACTCATAGCTAGGTTGAAAATGGTCAAGCACGTACATATAAAAGGGAAGTAATTTAAAAATATGTGGGACACCTGGCAATGAATTCCAAGTTAGAAACACCACACCCATTGCACTGTTAACTTTCGAAGACCCAGATACAAAGTATTGATAAGAAATTAGTTGGATTAAAACCGATTGTCTATACATAAAATACTGGGAAATCGCAAGAGCTCACATTATGCAGAAATCACACTATGCAAAAAATCATTATCATGTAACCACAGGAAATGCACAAAATAGTTGGAAAAGCCAAATACATGTATATATGTATATGTACATATATAAGAAAATAAGAATGAAAGAAAACATTTGCAGAACTCTTTGCAGAACAAAGGTTATTGCATATGTGTTGAACTCATGCGATACACATTGACACTGCGGTGCGCTAGAAGCTTGTAAATGAAATATGCCGAAAAAGAAAACAGGGAGAGGAAACTCATATATATGTATATAAGTGTAGCTTGCAATTAACTGATTAAAGACACTCATAAAATATCGTAATAAATATAAGTTGCAATAAGAAGTTACATTTTCCATGACAAGACATTGACAGCCATACAAGCGCACAGGAGTGGAAATGTGAAAATAGATTGGTAGCCTGAACTATAGCTCATATAGTCCATCGTAATAGTTCAAAAATATAATACAGATGGCTGTTGAACAGATAGCCAAGAAAAAAAACAGTAAAGCCGCACAGAAAGAAAAAGAACGAAAAAGGAAGAGAAATGACAAGGCAATACCTGTATCAGGACCAAGAGTCTCACTCAAAACGCTGCAAACGATATGTAGTGAAAAGAGGAGAAGAAAAGGGCAGCCAGACAAGATGAAGTGAAATAAAAATAACATAAAAGAAAGATTTCGCAATAAACTGTATGTACTAGAAAAAAACGTCTCACTTAAAATACTGCAAACGGGATCCATTGACATAACTGAACCAATAATTGATTTTGCCTCCCTGGCAAGAAGACCAACCTTAACTGACTAAGTGGTTCTGGACGATGTAACTCTATTACGAAACGCCGCGTAGGGCGGAGAGACGTGTTCGCCTCACCTCCCACCTCTGCTGTGACACCCAGGACGGGCTGTCTGTGAGCTTCCGGCCGGCGCTCCAGATTTCTTTTCTAGGCGCTTTACATTGAATACCTACATGTGAGTGTTTTCTTTTTTTGATTTTATAATAAAGCCAAACGATTTTACACTATTGGAGCTTTTTCCATTATACATCACATCCATTCTGTTGAGAGCTTGATGTCCCAAATCCCACAAGTGTGAACAACCCCATCATCACACCAAGGCCCCTGATGTCCCATCCCAGTGCCAAATTTCGGTCTTTCGGTGGTGGCCCGGAGTAACGGTTCAAACGGCTTACTCTGACCCTCTGTAGTGGGGGGTCACGAGTTTCTGGTAAGCGGCCAGTCTCTCTATATGTGGTGGTGGACCAAGCACTTTGTCTTTATCCAGCAGTACCTCAATTGATTTCTAGTAATCACCTGGGTGATTCATCTATATTGCCTACATATGGACTTTTTATTTTCCACTGTTGCATATGAATAATGCATTTTTGATGGACTATTTACTTGTCATTTATCAATTTACGTTTGTAGTTCATTATATTTTATATATTCTATACACATAATTTTTCACTTATTCCCTAATAAGGTGGATTGATGGTCATTTGCATGGTCATCAGTCCCCTCCTTAGCGAGATTCCATTTTTCTAAGTGGTTCTCTGCCCCATGAAAAGTTTCTTTGCAAGATGTAACAAGAAAAGACTTGGTGTCCCCTTGTCAAGCAATGTAGGCTACTACCGTCTTGTTGTCAACTCAGACCCCCTCAAAGATAATGAAAGGCTTGCAATGCTAGAAAAAACTTTCTTCCATTCAAGATTCCTGGGAGTCTGTGCTTCACCATTTCCCAATGGCCCTGCACCTGTTTTCTTCAGATTGTGTACTCCCCAGTCCCAGATACTAGCATCTGGCTTCAGAAGCATCCTATCTATTGGGTTGAGAGGCATCCCTCTGAAAGAAGCACATTGGTGATGCCCAAAATTCTAGTTCTTGTTGAACTTATATAGGCACAAAGATTTTCTGATCCATAGACAGCCCAACTCATAAGATAAAGAAGGCAAATTGAATTGCCCTCATTTGCCACCTGGCCCAAGGTACCACCACTACCAACAAGATCTTCAAAAAGATTCCTGGGGCTGTGCCAATTCTGTAAAAGGCAGACACCTGAACTGGAAGTGACATCTGGCCACTGCAAATCTCACATGTCTCTGGTGCTCCGCATTGATCGGTACATGGAAGTATAAGTCAGCCGGTCCGTTGATACTAACTGGTCCTCCTGCTGAACTGTCCCTGTGACTGTCTGCATGGACTCCATCTTGAACCGATTGGCGTATATGAACACATTTGATTCCTTCAAACTGAAACAGGCAAGAAGGCACCTGTCTTAGGTACTAGAAAAAACTGGGGAGAACAGCCCCCAGATGATTCCATGTTCTCGGCATCACTGGCATGATGGCCTTGTAGCAATATAAAAATCTTGCCAACATTTTCTCTAATGCCGCGTACACACGGTCGTACTTTTCGTCTACAAAAGTCCAACGGACGCTGACGGACTAAAGCTGGCTGGTAATCCGATCGTGTGTGGGCTTCTCCGGACTTTCAACGTACTTTTTTAGCCTCAAATCCGACGTACTTTAGATTTGAAACATGCTTTAAAACTTTACTTCGTAACTACGACGGACCCCGAAATCCGCTCGTCTGTGTGCTAGTCCGACGGACAAAAAGCCACGCTAGGGCACCTATTGGCTACTGGCTATGAACTTCCTTATTTTAGTCCGGTGTACGTCATCACGTACGAATCCGACCGACTTTTGTGTGGTCGTGTGTAGGCAAGTCCGTTCGTTAGAAAGTAGGCCGCAAGTCCGCCGCAAGTCCACCGAAAGTCTGCCGGAAGTCTGTCGGACAGGCTGTCTGACTTTTGTAGACGAAAAGTACGACCGTGTGTACGCGGCATTAGATCTCTGAGATCTGTTAGACATAAATTAAATGGATTCAGTGGTCAGCTCTGGAATTATCCATTGTACTCCCACCTGTCTTCTGGACCCACTGGTCTGGATGATTGTCGTCCAAACCCGACCAGAAGGAGGCTACAATCATCAACTTTACTCAGGCCACCTGGCCCCAACTGGAAGAGACTGGTTGGACACACCGTCAAAAAGACCTTCCAGCCATCTTAGAAGCTTGCTCTGGACTTGATTTCATGTTAAAAGTAATTTTAAGACACCTCCACTGTGAGCCATTAAATCTTTAGCCTGTCCTAAAAGATTTGGCCTCCTGCACCCTCTGAAGTTCAGTAGGCTTAAGCGAAGGATGGCGCTTCCTCTTACCAGTCTGAGGCCAGACTTTTTTTTTCCCTGTGATTCGCTTAATTGCGTTGTTCAGTGTTTGGCCAAACAATAATTCCTCATTATACCCTGTTTCCCCTAAAATAAGACCTAGCGTGACTGTCGGCGATGGCTTCAATATAAGCCCTACCACCCAAATAAGCCCTAGTTAAAGTCTTTGTAGGTCTAATTTTCAGGGTAGGGCTTATTTTCGGGGAAACAGGGTAGGGCTTATTTGGAGGGTAGGGCTTATATTGCAGCTATCACCGACAATCACGCTAGGTCTTATTTTAGGGGAAACAGGGTAGGAAATGTTGAAGGCTTGTGTAGAAGTTCCACCTGCCCTCCAGTGGCGTAACCACAATGCTCTCATAGCAGTGACTGGGTGCACCAGCGCTTACACCAGGTCTATGAAAGCATCAACCAAAAGTCAGTTGCCAGGTTCCAATCTTTCCAGAAACTGTGCCAAATCGTGCAGTTTCCAGTGTTGAATGAAATGCCATTTCTAAAGTTCATATATCAAAGTTAACGGTATTGCTGGTTGGCAGGCAAAATCTGTCACTGTATAGATTCTGTACAAGCCTGATGCCAGATCACCACAATTTTTGTGTTCCAGATGTGTTACTGCATGAGTGTTTTTGATGCATTCTCAATTCGTTAAGCCGATCTCTAGGTATGTTCCGTACAGAAACAATGCAACATTTTGCTTTTGTTGACTGCACTAGAATGTGCTGTACAGGTGTGAACTATGTAATTGGAATCAAAGTTAAACACTGTCCATGTGTTCTTGATGCAGAATAAAGACACACTGGACTGCATATGGTGTGAACAAGTCCACTTTCTCATCCATAGGATCTCTGAAGGCAACTGAGTTATAAAAAGGCAAAGACACTTGCTCCTGGAAGTGCAGTGCATAAACATACATCAGCCATCTTATATGGATATAGTTTAGAGAACCTGTTACTGTAAATTGGCCTTCTGACGAGGTCTCTGTCATCCTTCATCAACGAAGCACTTTTTTTATGCTCTGCCATAAGGGAAAATGTCATCCTTCATCAATGAGCACTTTATGCTCCATCATTATGGATGTTGCTTGTGGTGTGGATATTTGCAGCATACTTACTGCAATATGTGTATCTCGGCTCCGCCCAGTCATTGTGTTCTCGGCGGCGTTCGTTCAGCGCCGCTGAGTCCCTCCGAACTCCGCGGCTCCATATTTAAAACTACTCGCTATGTGAATGTCGGCGGCGATCGCTCCGATAGATCACAAAATAGCGGGGATCGGCGTATAACACGCACCCACGATTTTCCCCTGATTTTAAGGGGAAAAAAGTGCGTGTTATACGCCGATAAATACGGTATTTTGCATAGAAATTTACAGTTTTATATTTTAGGCCTGTAATTTTTAGCAATAACACACTTAAATCTGTCCAAACAAGAGTCTAGTATATCCTGGGTATGATAAAGTTTGAAACACAAAATCATAAAATATAATATAATAAATAAATATAAATAATTATAAAAAATAATAATATAATAATAATAAAATTAATTTCCCCACGATTCACTATCACTCAATTCTGCAGGTGTTCTCATTTACTATCGCTGTTTTCTAGCTGGTCTAAAACCACTTTTGACGTAAAGGGACACTTTTTGGTTGCTATGGACAATCTCCAGTATAATAGTATATATCATATAAAACTACATGCAGGGCATTGGGCACAGCACTGGGGACAAAAGAGACGTGAAATAATTTCATACAGTAATGTAATCTGTAAGATTACAGTGTACTGTATGCGTTATGAATTTTCACTTTTTTAAATTTGCCGCCGGGCTCTGCCCCCCGTGCGTCGCGACGCTCGCAGGGAACGAAGCCTGGCACAGAGAGGCATCGGGCAGAGGACAGAGCGGGGGGACATCGCAGGATCCTGGGGACAAGGTAAGTATACCACACCAGGATCCTGCAATGCAATCCCGAGTGTGGCTCGGGGTTACCGCTAATGGTACTGAAATTTAACCCCCCGAGCCACACTCGGGAAAACCACCAGGGAGGTTAAGGTGGATGTGAACCCAATTCATGAAATTTGAGCTGGGCACATACAGTATCTCACAAAAGTGAGTACACCCCTCACATTTTTGTAAATATTTTATGATATCTCTTTATGTGACAACAATGCAGAAATGACACTTTTCTACAATGTAAAGTAGTGAATGTACAGCTTGTATAACAGTGTAAATTTGCTGCCCCCTCAAAATAACTCAACACACAGATATTAATGTCTAAACCGCTGGCAACAGAAGTGAGTACACCCCTAAGTGAAAATGTCCAAATTGGGCCCAGTTAGCCATTTTCCCTCCCCAGTGTCATGTGACTTGTTAGTGTAACAAAGTCTCAGGTGTGAATGGGGAGCAGGTTAAATTTGTTGTTATGGCTCTCACTCTCTCATACTGGTCACTGGAAGTTCAACATGGCACCTCATGGCAAAGAACTCTCTGAGGATCTGAAAAAAAGAATTGTTTCTCTACCTAAAGATGGCCTAGGCTATAAGAAGATTGCCAAGACTCTGAAACTGAGCTGCAGCATGATGGCCAGCTGAAGCCAGCTCTTCTGCTGGAGGCTCACTGGGTTGTTCCTCCTCTGCAGAAAAGTCTATCAAATCCCCAGACTCTGGAACTGGTGTCTGGGAATAGAGATTCACCATCTCCTGTCTGTGGAACCTAGAAGATGTTATTGGTGCTGGGCAGAGGCTAGAAGAGCTCTGCCCTGTTGTCAGCACTTCAGCTTTGGGAACGGCAATCTCTAGAGTTCCCACTGCTAATTCTGGGGAATGCCAACAAAGTCTGGGGAATGTCCAGGAGAAAACCAAAGCCTGCTTACCACCAGCTTGCAGTCAACCAAATTGACCTGTCTAACAGTATGCGTTAAAAACAGGGATTTAGTCCGCACGCATTTGCAAATGCATGCGTGAGCCACAGAGCCACGTCACGGCACCCTTGTATCTGTGGTCCTAACACTAAACTATGAGTGTCCCCACAGTGGAGGCACATACATTTTAATGGATAAATGAGAGCAGGTGGACTGAAGGGGAGCCCACCCCTCCTTAAAGGTACAGGAGCACACCAAACACCCAGCAATAGCACAATGGCTGCAAAGGTGCTGGTGCGTTGCTGGACCAATACAAACACACATGTGATAACAAAAGCTTGCCACCACCCTCATTTATAGCTGGCTATCGCAGTAAGTGGCATTGGAAGGCTAAAACAGGTACCAACAAAGTCTGGGGAATGCCCAGGAAAAAAACAAAGCCTACTTACCACCAGCTTGCATTTCTGGGGAATGCTGCTGATCGTATTTTAGCAGTTCCCTGTATGCCCTTTCCAGGTGCTGTTCTTTCTTTAGCAAACATTCCAGATCAGGTTTAAGCTCTGAGACCCCTGTGAGACCAAGCATAGCCTCTCTGTATTCTTGCAGATCCTCAAGGGTAAATTCCCCTTCATCGCCAAACACAAAACCATCTGTAAGGCTCTCCCACAGCAATCCAAGGCCACCAAAGTCATCCCTCCAGAGAGCATTCTGTTGTCTCCCCTAAATATTCCTGCTCTGCGTGCCATTGCAGAGCCCAATATCGCTTCTTCAGCTCTATCTCCTGCTGGACCAGCCTCTCCAACTCGGACACCCATTCCTCCTGGGGCCGCTCTCCCACGAATGGTATCCGTAACTCCCTTTGGTCACTGGCCCGTTGCCCTGGGGTTGGAAAGCACTTTCCCTGGTATATACCATGCAACCTGGAGGGCTCCAGTTCAGATTCACACCCAAATCTGCTGCCTGAGCTCCAGGTATTGATCTGCAGACACAGTCCTGGGGTGTACTAAAAGGGTGATCCGCAGGACCCCTTTGAACTTTGATGCCAGGTCCATATCTCCGCTGGGGCAACCGAAGCCTGCTATCCCGATCTTGGATCCCGGTGGTGGTTCGAACGTGTTCACAGCAAGGAAGCACTATGCCACTGCTTGCCACCAATGTGACGGACCCAGTACTCAAGAGGAGTACGTCTGCCATATAAGCTTCCCTTGCCCAGTAACAGCATTATCCAAGATCCTTTAGCTCACCCATTCACTTGTTGAGATATCAACTATTTATTGAAACACAGGTACAAAGAGATATACATTTAGGGGACAATCCCCCTTCTTTGCACAATGACACAGGGTGGGGTAAACAGAACATCCAGAAACATGACACACAGGTATATTCAAACTTCTCAGCAAATAATTCAATCAGTAATTGGGCACCAAGACAATCTTATCAACAGGTAGAGCTGTTGGAGAACCCCCCCCCCCCCCCCTCAGCAACGAACAGCCGACAATGATTTCACATTAACCCATAAGCTAATCCACATTAACATACACATGCCATAATAGTTTGCTCCCAAGGCAGACAGAAACAATAGAACAACAGGATACAGGCACTTAATAATAAACAGATAACAAACCCCACCCCCTCTCAGACTATCTAGCAATGGTCTATGAGACATACCTACAATATTCTAGCAGTCTGAAAGGTGGAATTATTATCTTCATATATTTCTTGAGGGATATTGTTTATAAATATTATTGTCCCCAGTGAAAGATCCCCTTCATTCTTTCAACACAAACCACACATACAGTATAAGCCCCAGCATAACAGGGGTAACACGAAATGCTGAGTCCGGTGTGGTTGTACTGGGAGTATGGTTAAGGCAGACCCGACTAGGGTTCTCGGTCACCCTATGCCCCTAATAGACACAGTGTAACTTACACATAAGTGGGACCTGGGGAGCTGAACAAGGAGTTTCCAGACCTCTCTAAGGTAAGCTGAGTTCCACAGGCCCCCCCGCTTAAAGTGACTCCTGTCACAACATATTTCTGTCCTCACACAATTCCTATCACATTTGGATTGTAACATGTGTCGTCGGCTCAATGGAGATTATTACTAACTGTGACTCTCTGTCCTCTCCACAGAAAAACCTGGAAAATGCCCGTTTTTGAAAAGTTGCTCAAATGACTTGAGCTGTCCTGGGAAAAAGAAGTGCTGTTACCAGTGTTACTCCCAATGCTTGGACCCCTTATAAGGTAGCAACAATTTAGCAATTTTGGGAACAGAATTAAGCTAATTGTTTCTATTTAGCTTTTAGGTTTGGGTATAAACAAATTACAGCTTTTTAGAACGTGCAGTTCCCTAGGAGAAATGTTGGAGTTTAAAGTATTTTTAAGGGAAGAACGTACCCTACCACTGGGTATTTGTGGCAAGGATGTTGTGGGGGTGGTGTTTGGTTTGTTGTGGTCTCAAGGGGCATGGGTCAAATTGGGAAAAAAGTTCATCTAGGATCCCATGTTTGCTGGATTCAATGTTGTGGATTCAGTCCACCTTGGAATTGGGTATAGTTCTTGTACACTCTGCAGCACATAAGGTTCTTCCGTAGAGTAGAAGTATAGAGTTAGGGATTCGGTGCAGAGGTGTAAATGACCTAAAACCCGGGGGGGGGGGGGGGGGCATGAGTTTTTCTATCACCTTTTTGCTTATTGCTCAGTGCAGGTTCCAGTCCTTTTGAACTCATATTCTCCCCTTTTTTGTTATTTATTATTTACTGATTATTTATTCAGAATGTTTGTCATCATCTCTGTCATCACATTTTGACACTTTTGGGAATTTGTGCATTAATTACCAATCTATTTGTTTAGTATGACTTTTTTCCTCCTCCCAGCAAAATGCCCAATACTCCGGGTCTGCCCATTCCACTCATTGTGTATATGAAACCTGTATAATTTTATTTCATTCAAATTATTATACAATTTCTTATAGTCTGCTAATATGCCCCCAATTACATCTGGTGTTGTCCGCCACCGTTTCTAAGCCATCTGTGATAACAAAGGTGCTGAGCTCTGTAGTCCTCCTTGCCTATATAAATGCAGTACCATGGTAAGCCCACCAATTAGTTTGACAAAGAGGCATGTGCGTCTTGAAAAGTGTATCAAGACACATGTGACTACGCTTCCTGGGCCAGATACATTGCACCTACTGAGAACTTATGGTCCTCCAATGCTCTGCAAGCCCCCCCCCCTCACTTCCCATGACTGCTTAGCTCTATCTAGGCTTCAGCCTGCTATTCAGAAGCCCTGGGTGGCTTTGGATCCTGCACGAGACATTTGGATCAGCTTAAAATTGACCCATCTCTGTCAGTTGCTCATTTATATGTGTTTCATTTTGCTATACAGCTACTCTTAGTCTTTTACCCCCAGGGTTTTCTTCTTGGTCCTACAGCTACAGTTGCTACCGTTTCCATGTGAAGGGCTATATCCTGCCCCTTAGAAGTACCCCCAGAGGCAGTTGTATTTACATGCAAGCTACAATGTGTGATTTGTAAGTCTCTAATTGCCTTTTCCAATAAATGTGTTGTAAACCACTACCCTCAAATTTGCCCTCTGCTGTCCTTATCTATGGTGTCAGAATCTTCAGTCTCCAAAGAGCTGCGGCACTAAAGTGTATCTGTACCCTGCAAGAGTCTATCGTTGGAAAACAAATGCCCTCCCCCACGGAGGTGTACCTTTGAGGGTGAGGGTGATGTCATAGACCTACCTTATTGGATTTTATTTGTTTTTCTCCATATTAATACCAAACTTTGTGATGTTTAACATCTGAAGGTTAAGATCCATCAGTGATTTTTCTTTTGCCATCTAGAAATTACTCTTTATGTCCTGTCCTGTAGACACACCAGGCTGGGAGTCCCCATTGGACAATTTCCCCTCTAATATTGTTCTTTTGACAACTCAAAATGTTGGAATTCCCAACACTTAACAATCAAATTGTAGATGCTACTAAGTTCGCAGAAGTTGTCAAACAAAACTGATTTCTTTTTATGAGGTGGTACGTAAAACCTTGGACAGAGGGGTGGGTGTGGACGTGGTATACTTGGATTTTGCAAAAGCGTTTGACACAGTTCCCCACACACGGCTCATGTGTAAGGTAAAGTCTACTGGCTTGGAAACATCAATTTGTACTGTAAATGGATAGAAAACTGGCTTAAAGACCGAATTCAGAGATTAGCGGTCAATGATTCTTATGCCCCGTACACACGGTCGGATTTTCCGATGGAAAATGTCCGTTCGGAGCGTGTTGTCGGAAATTCCGACCGTGTGTGGGTTCCATCGGACATTTTCCATCGGATTTTCCGACACACAAAGTTTGAGAGCAGGCTATAAAATTTTCCGACAACAAAATCCGATCGCGTCAATTCCGACCGTGTGTGGCCTGTTCCGACGCACAAAGTGCCACGCATGCTCAGAAGAAATTAAGAGATGGAACAGCTCGGTCTGGTAAACTTAGCGTTCGCAATTGATACAACACTTTCATCACGGTGCAATGTTAAAAATGGTTTAATACAGCGCACTCTCTTCTTTTATAATGTGAGAAGAATGAAGTAGTTTTGCTGCTCATATTCACACAGACTTCTCACAAACTTCTTTCTTTATTATTTATCGGGATTCCCTTAATATATTTTGATTTGTCACATCTGACAAAATTTTTTTTTTTTTTTTTTTTTTTTTAAAGGCAGATTTTTTTTTATTTTAGGTTTGTATTTTTTCAAAGGCTTATCTTTGTTTTATTTTATTTTTAGTTTTACTCCAGAATATTTTTGTGTGTGTTTTGTGTGTCAAGTTACCACAACACCATTAATATGTTGTTCTATTTAATCTGTAGGAGATTGTTTGGTGTTGTTGTCTCTTGTTAATTTCACATTGTACTTTAGAAATGTACCTGAATCCTCACCAACAAACTGTCCTTTTTGGATGAAAACACACATAGGAGAGTATATTTTTCAAAAAAAAAAACATTTATTAAGGGTTTACAACTAAACAAAGAGGGAGGCAGCACTGGAGAAACAGCAGAAATGGGTGAAGCCTTGGACCCCCAGGGCAGACATCAACTATTTACAAGCAAAGTTGGTGGCCTGTGGAGTCCTTATCTAAGGGAGTGCAGTCTGGTCCAGAAGTCCCAGAGATCCGGAAAGCAGCAGATGACATCTGTGTCCCCAGGCTGTGGTCATACAAGAGACTGCAGCTTGTCAGACCAGACTGAACCCAGGGCCATCACTCTCTGGTCTTCCTTCCACGCTTCCTTCCACTTTGGCTGTGGTGGTGGAGTTGCAGCAGGAGGAGGAGGATGGTCCAACTCAATCACGTCGGTCTTGGGTGTGATTTCGCCACTCACCCCCTTAGTTAGGACTTTATAAATAAGTTGCTCACACATGAGGCGTTGACCCTCCTGCATGCCCTGCAGTTTTGTGGCAGCCATGCAGGCAAAGGCCTCTTCAGGAGTGGACGCAGAAGCCTCCTGAATGAGCCTGAGCGCAGAATCCTGCATGTGAGTCGCCTTCCTCGCTCTTTTGTATGGAAGGCGGAGGGGAGGAACCTGCGATTCTGTCAGGCTGCGACTTGTCCCAGGCTTCTCTTGGCTGACACTTAGCCCCGCCTCCTCCGGGCTGCCACTAACCCCCGCCTCCTCCTGTGTGCCACATTTCACAGCCTCCTCCTGGCTGAGGTCTTCCTGTGTATGAAAAAGGGGCATAGTTTTAGTTTTTTATTCATCAATCACACACAATTGTCACCTCCTGACTGTTGCAAATTGAATGTTAACAAATATAAGAGACTATCCTTCTGAGCCCAGCATTTTTCATTCTTGTCCCAATTTTTGGGTGCCCACTACTGTCTATTGATATGTAAAACACTTTTTTCAATCAGCAATTAGTGATCATTAATAACATCTAGTAAAGATCATTTCTTTATTGACCAGAAATCTGTAGAACAATGCTATACCTGACTCCAGCTGGGCTCCTCCACTTCTTCCTGGCTGGAAGGCCCAGGTTGGACATCGGGAGCCTCATCTGGGGTGGGAGGAAGAGTGGAAGGAAGAGTGGAGAGGGATTCCCTGACTTCAGTGTGGTCTGACAGAAAACGAAGTCTCTCATAGTACCACAGCCTGGGGACATAAATGTCATCAGCTGCAGCTCTGGATCTCTGGGAATCCGTGACCTTCTTGCGCTCCCTAAGATAAGTGCTCCTCAGGCCACCAATTTTGGCTTTTAAATAGGGGATGGTTGCTGTGGGGACCACCGGCTTCACCAACTCCAGCAGTTTCTCCAGCGCTAGCTGCCTCTTTTGTTTATTGTTGTAATGGGGATGTCTCACTTGCCACAGACATGGCAGCTCCCTGTATTTGTCTATGAACAGGGGGAGGAAGTTGTGGTCATTGAAGCCATCCATTTTCTCTGCAAGACACAACACAAGACAAACCCTAAGGTCAGGCCAAACTCTCCTAATCTTGTTACAATATAGGCTTCAATTTCCAAGTTGTATAAGCCCAAGTTTAGATCTTACCTTCGGTATCACGATCGGCGCCTCCGATGCTCCTTCCTCCACTCACAGATCGTACGTAATACGCACGCGTGTTACGCTTTATACACACTGCGCACTCCGCCCGCCCCTGACGTTCTTCCTAGTCTATTCCCTGCCCCTTTTCATTCTGCACAGTGGGGGAAGAGCACATGGCGGATACACAGCAGGTGCGTGCTAATTACAGGAACGAGGAGGAGGAGGAGGAAAGCCCGGAGCCTGAAACGTCCTGATCCAGAAGGAGATTTAAGGCCTCAAATATGTCCTTTGAGGAGATGTTGGAGATGGTAGACATCTTGAAGAAGGCCGACTATGATGGAAATTATGGACCTTACCCCAACCCCAATGTCAGAAAGGCCAAGATCATGGTGAAAGTGGTCAGAAGTCTGCACCGGCATTTGGGGGTACGACGATCGAAAGATCAGCTCAGGAAGCGGTGGTCGGACCTCAAATTAAGAGAACACGAGCAGTACAGAAAGAGTGCTGCAAAAAAGTAAGTAGTTGTGCTGTGTTCCTATTCTTTTTGTGTTTATTACGTTCGTGCTGCTCCATGTGCTTTTCTTACAAATGTACATTTTAAAATGGCAACTTTCTGGTTCATGGGCACATTATTCGTTCAAGACAAAGACAATTCCATAGCTCAACTCACCAACCAGTCTGCTGACCAACCAAATTAGCCTGTCTAACCGTCTGTTAAAAGCAGGGGTTTTGTTAGCACACATTTGCAAACGCATGTGAAAGCTGCAAGGCCTCGTCAAGGCACCCTGTATTACTTGCAGTCCTAACACTCTCCACAGTGGAAGCACATGCATTGAATGGATAGGTGTGAGACAGGTGAGCCTGGAGGCGGCCCAAGCCCCCTTAAAGGGGCAGGAGCACACTGGACACTTATGGGTGTGGGCGGTGGCCAGTGTTTTGTTATTGTTCGTAAATTTGGGTCAGGGACACACTGGACACCTTTGCTGCCATTGTGCTCTTGCTGGGTGTCCAGTGTGCTCCTGCCCCTATAAGGGGGCTTGGGCCGCCTCCAGGCTCACCTGTCTCACACCTATCCATTCAATGCATGTGCTTCCACTGTGGAGACACATTATTCGTTCGCCTCAAACATTTTTCGTTCGGCCTATAAAACACCATTGTTTTGGCCATATGCATTTGGCCACATTTTTTACGCCCTACTTGTATGAAACTAATTTGGTTGTGTAGATGGCTTTGTTACTAGAATGAAATGCAAACTAGATTCTGTGTAAGGAGAGGACACTGAGCAGCGGTTTTCACATCTGGACACTGAAGCACTAGTGTGGGACCGCTGAACACCATTTTTATTAGGGGGGCACACAGGTGCTCCAGTGTATACTATAGGGGGGTCTCCATCTGTGAAGCTTGTACCAAACAGGTAAAGTATTGCAGCTTGACAAAGGACACTAAAAATGCTACATTTTGGAACTCTGCCAAAATAGACAATTGTACCCCACTTCCAAGCAATGTTTCCTATTTATAGTTCTGCCATCAAATATCTGTGTGCTAATTATACCATTTTTGTTTTACATAGGGGAGAAAAGACTCGGAGGACACCCCTCATCCGAGGAGACCACAGACCCCCCACCTCTGGAAGAAGGGGAAATACCCTCAACCCAAGAAGAGCAGGAGGAAGAAGACGTGTTGGAAATTGTCACCACAACAGGTGAGTGTCTGCAATCACAGGCTCAGGTAAGAGATGGATGCCGGCATATTTTTGATACCTGTTTTTGTTTGGTTTCTCTCTTTTTAGGTGATCATGATGTTGTGGATCCAGATCCTTTCACATCAGAAAGTGCCCAGATCCTGATCGGGGAGATCATGGGGTGTAATTTACAATTGGAAAACCTCAAGAAAAACATCAATGATGTTATTCAAAAAAATAAAAACATCATTGATGTTTTGGGGTGAGTTTAAAACCCTTCAAAAACACTTTGTTTTTTTGTGTGCTACAATGTTAAAAATGTTTTAGCGATTTTTAGAAAAGCCAAATTTGGAGGATGCACACAGTGTGCCAACATGTGCTATCTGCCATCACGGGAGATTAATAGACGCGTTTTGGGGGTGCAACCACTTCCTCAATAATAAAGTAGCTGAGAGGAAGGGGTTTCTCCCCCAAAACACATCCCTTGATCCCCCATGATGGCAGGTAGCACATGTTGACATTGGCAAATTGGTGTGCATCTTCCAAATTTGGCTTTTTCTGGGGTGACTTCACCCCATCTGAACGCAATATCAAGCACAGTTCCTAAATGTCTGATATTGCCTTCAAGTTCTACCAAATGTGAACTTTGTAAGTTCTAGATTTGTGTCTTTCTTGTTGCTTTTACACATGCCTGTTTTATCTTAAATGGACATTTATCTTTTTTATAATGCCACCCCAAAAATTGTTATACAACAAACATGTTGGTTTGTTTTAAAAACCTTTTCTAAATGCACATGTGATTGTGCAGGTATTAAAAAGAGAAAAATTTAACCCTGCGCTCACCCAACAGAAAAGCAGCTCACACAACAAATAGGATTTTGTCAAAATTTCAGTGCATAGACAAGTGTAGCGCTTGTAGATTTAAAAACTTATATAGAGTCATAAGAGTGAAAAAAAAGTCTATGTCGATCAACAATAAATACAAAATATGACAAATTAACAAATAAAGTCTCTGATGTTCTTCAGGTGTTTTTTAGACTGAAAGAGGCTGATGTTAGTCCAAAAAAGTATATAATTCCTTATTCACCACGTGGGTAACGCATGCAAAGATGTGATGGACCCTCCACATAGAGAAAAAGTGAAGGCTTACCAGATGGATTGAACTCATAAGAACGTACGTTCAATGAGTCAATCTAGCTTGTAGCCCCAACAGGCAATCAAAAGGAAGGACCTCACGATTAGATGGCGACAAAACTCCAAAACATATCCAGACTCCTGACGGAACTTTAGAATGGATGGCAGACCTTCCCATAGATCATCTCAGATGGATAGCCCATATAGGAATAAAGAAGGGGGGCCACATAGCATAATACCGTTTTGTAAAACAGATTTATTAAAATAAGTAAACAACTTACATTTCAGTAGTAAAAAAGCGCTTCAAGTAAAATGATGGCAGGCAGTGGAGTCTCCCGACACGTTTCGTCTTAATAGACTTCATCTGGGGTACTCACCCACTGCTGCCATGCCCCTTAATATAGATATCTTAGCCCCCTTAATGAGGATACAGCTCGTATCTTAATTTCATAGGCACTTCCGGGTTTAGCCAAGATGGCGGACCCGCGTGCGTTCCAAGCCTCAATTTCATGTGTGTATATGCGTTCCAGCACTATACTGGGATGATATTATAAGGTGTAATGAGATTAGGAGTGTAGGGATAAACTAGGGATAGAGACCACTTCCTTATAGAGATGTCCCCAATATACAATTACTGTTACCACTCTCCATTCTCTGGTGGAGAGTATGATCCGAGATGCGGAAGAACGAGTAGCCGGATGTGCGTCACTCCATCAGGCGGGATGAACGCACGTCACTTCCCTTCATGTGGACCGCTGGGAATAAACAGCGGTTCAAGCCTCGTTTTGATACGTATCCACCTAGTGGTAGAGCGTGCGTCGCCGCGTCGAATGGGGCGAAGGCACGTGACTACCCATCTCAAGTAAACAGCGGTTCACGCCTCATTCTGATAATAATCTGCCCGGTGACATCGGTTAGGCTCTGTATTGACAACATTGGGAGAGCTCAGTGTATAATAACATAAACTCAAATCTTGCGCAGCAAGAGATATAAACTTCAAATGAATACATGAATATGTGGAAATATGGAAATGATATAGCAATAACAATTAACAATCAATGTGTCCAATATATAGTGATATCGTGATGAGAAAATTGATAAAATTAATAAAAAATTAATAAATTATTAATAAGTGACATGATAAGGTAATAAAATAAAATAAAAATATAAAAATAATAAAAAAATAAAAATAAAAAATAAAAAATAAAAAATAATAAAAAATAAAGAATATAAATAATAAAAAATAAAATAAAAAATAAAAATAAAAATGAAAAATAAATAATTAAAAATAAAAATAAAATAAAAAATAAAAATAAAAATATAAATAAATGGAAAAAAATAAAAAATAAAATAAAATATAAAAAATAAATTGAAGATGTGAATGAATATTCATTTAAGAGAATGGTGATAAATACCACCTTAGAATGTAAGTGTTCTAATGTGAACCTGTAGAACCAAAATGTGAAAAAATCTTTATAGTGAAAATGTCAATGAAGCCTTTCTATGTATGTGTATAAATTTGGCCTCCATAGACCCGAGATGTATCCTCAAAAGAGTTCTACACAATTATACATCGACATAAAAAACCTCTACTTGCTCTCAGGTGAATGAACTAGGAGTCATTGAAAAATGCGTTAATATCGATTTCCATATTCATACCCCTTGGGGAGAGGGACTGTAGCTCATGTATCCAGAATGTCTCTAAACGTGGTCTTAGCACCCCCTCTCCAGGGTGGGGTGTATTGGTCAATGACTAGAAATTGTGAACCTAATGGGTTACCGTTATGGAATTCCTTGAAATGTCTGGGTGCGCTATGTTTCGACTTCCTCCCTTTAATAAGGGCAATATGTTCACCTACTCTTCTGGTGAAAGTTCTCGTTGTACGGCCAACATATTGTTGGCCACATGGACATGTAATCAAATATACTACATATCTAGAATTACATGTACAGAAAGGCTTGATAGTATACCTTTTCCCTGTAACTGTCGATATAAAATCAGTTGTCTTGCATCCCGTTAATATATTGTGTTGACATACAACACATTTCTTACACAGAAAAAATCCGGTCAAGTTATGGAAAAATGAAGGACGCACTGGAGGGTTAGTAACATTAGGTGCCACTAAGCCACGTAGGGATGGTGCTCCTTTAAAAATTAGTTTGGCTTGTTCAGGTAACATTTTACCTAAAATATTATCTTGCTTCAAAACTCCCCAATGCTTTTTCACAATGCTTTTGATTTGTTTATGTTGCACTGAGTATGAGGTTAACATTGCCCACTTATATGTGGAATCTGGTTCTCTGTCAGGTTTCACCTCAAACAGGGAATTCCTATCCATATTAGTGACTCTCCGGAGGTCTGATTCCAGGGTGGTATTATCATACCCCTTGTCAAGAAAACGTTGTTTTAAAATGTTTGCTTGTTCTATGAATACATCTAAATTTGTACAGTTCCTACGAAGACGCAGAAACTGACTACGGGGGACTGCATTAAGCCAAGATCTGTGGTGACAGCTATCCCTGGGGATGAAGCTGTTTCGATCTGTTGGCTTGAAATAAGTGTTGAATTCAAATTGATTAATAACGATCTTAATTTCCAGGTCAAGAAAGTGGATCTCATTTTCACTAGCTTCATAAGATAAGGAGATACCTCTATCATTGGTGTTAAGGTACTCGAAAATTTTTTCAATGATTCTGGGGTACCGCTCCATAGGAGGAGGATGTCGTCTATATATCTGGCCCACAGGACCAGTGAGGTGGTTCCATGGGCATAGACGACATCCTCCTCCCATTTGGCCATGAAGAGGTTCGCAAGGCTCGGAGCGAATTTCGCTCCCATGGCCACTCCACGTTGTTGCAAATAGTACTGTTGATCGAACCAAAAATAGTTATGTTTGGTCGCAAATTCAAGCAACTCTATCAAATAATCGCACTGAAAGGAAGCCAGGGATTCTTCCCGATAAAGGAAATGTCTGACAGCCTCTATGCCTCTCTCATGCGGTATGCACGTGTATAACGAGGCCACATCCGCTGTGGCCATAATAAAACCTTCCTGTAGCTGAATCCCTTCCAAGCGTTTAATCGTGGAACTGGTATCTTTCAAGAAAGAGGGTGTCTTTGAAACAATGGGTTGCAAGTAGAAATCGATGTATTTGCCTATTCTAGAAGTAATAGAATTAATACCACTCACGATGGGTCTCCCTGGAGGGCACATCGGATTTTTGTGGATTTTTGGCAAATAGTAGATGGTGGGGATTCTAGGCGCGGAAGGTATCAGGAAAGCTTTTTCTTTTTTGTTTAGAATCCTAGAATCATAACCTTTAGTTATAAGGGTCTGTAGTTGTTTTTTATATATACTAGTGGGATTGTTAGAGAGTTCTACATAAGTATTTGGTTCTCTCAGTATCCGATGCATCTCCTCATCATATTGGCTCTTGTCCAATACCACTATTCCTCCTCCCTTGTCCGCAGGACGGACAACTAAATTTTTGCGTGCACATAAGGATTGTAATCCTTTTTTTGGCAATGATGAATGTCGAATATGTTTTTCTGGCAATCTAGCGAGATCATCAAGAGCAAGATCCCTAAAGATTTTTACTGCAGGAGTGATAGGGACCGGAGGGACGAATAGGAAAGGATTAGATAATCCCGAATGTACAGTGCCTGAGGTAGCTGCTGGGTAATCAGTCCGAGTGGGATTGGAAATCAAGTACCTTTGGATATTAATTTTACGTATAAATTTATGGACATCAATGAACGTATGAAATTTATTTAGTTTTTTAGGGGGGGCGTATTTGAGACCTTTATCAAGCACTAATATTTCAGCGTGAGTAAGTGTCTGGGTACTCAAATTAAATACCCCTTGTCCTACTACACTCTTTTTCTCTTTTCTTCTCTGTAGTCTCCTCCCCCCTCGGCACCCTCTCTTGGGTCTGGACCCCATTTTCTGGCGTGTCGGTCCTCGTGAAAACCCTGATTATGATAGGTTATAGGGTTTTGAGTATATGAAGGATCTACATAGCTATCTCTCCTGGTGTGGATATCTCTAAGAGGTGAGTATCTATTATAGGTGCGGATTGGGGAGGGGTAACGGTAGTAAGGACTCTCGTCACGATATGAATCAGGACGTGTCTCATGTCTTGAAAATGGGGGGCGTTGGGATTGGTTGTCATACTCCCAATGGGGACGTGTGGCAGAGTGATGTACATCCCCTCTAGGGTTACCCCTACCACCGCGTTTCCCTCTATAGTTGCCCCTCCCCCTTCAAAAGTTTTTGGGGGTCTGTGGGCTGTAATGACGCACTCTTGGTTGGGATTTATAAGGATCTTCATTGTATCTCTCCATACCCCTAGAGGGCCGACCCTTGGTAGCAATTGGTTGGGAGGCTAGAGACGTTGAAGGTACAGAGGCGGTTATTGGCACAGTTGTTTCGATGTTGCCAGACGAAACTTCCATAGGTGGAGCAACCAAGAAAAGTTTCTGCCACCCAAAAACACCATTATTTCTATAATCTCCAACATCTCTAGAATATTTCTTCTGTTTTTTATATTTCTGATCTCTGTCTTCCTTTTCAAGATGGCTCTGGAGGTTGGAGGACAGAGAATTATATTCTTGGGTGTTTTTATGCACCAATAATTTGTCTTTTAATTCCTTGATCTCCCTATCAAGAGAAACTAATCTGTTCTTTTTCTTAGAGATAAGTACACTTAGAAAATCAATACCAGCATCATTAATATATTTAAACCAGGAGTCTAAATCAGTTTCACCCTGTTGAGGTTGGACTTCCCACCGTAGGCTTCTTGGTACCATCTGTTCTGAGATATATTGTTGTAAAAATACTAGATCCCACTGAAGGTGAAGTTCAGTGGTCATAATATTTTTTAATCTCAAAAATAGTCCTCCAACCTCAGTGTCACTCCCAGTTGTAACAAATACTCCCTCAGTATTAACCTTATGGGCAGCTCGATAATCGAAGATATCCATCATAGCAGATGAAAACTCTATGGAGGTAAGGGCAGCTGCAGTGTTTGTTCCAAAATACCATATATACCAAAAAGAGAAAAATTTAACCCTGCGCTCACCCAACAGAAAAGCAGCTCACACAACAAATAGGAATTTGTCAAAATTTCAGTGCATAGACAAGTGTAGCGCTTGTAGATTAAAAAACTTATATAGAGTCATAAGAGTGAAAAAAAGTCTATGTCGATCAACAATAAATACAAAATATGACAAATTAACAAATAAAGTCTCTGATGTTCTTCAGGTGTTTTTTAGACTGAAAGAGGCTGATGTTAGTCCAAAAAAGTATATAATTCCTTATTCACCACGTGGGTAACGCATGCAAAGATGTGATGGACCCTCCACATAGAGAAAAAGTGAAGGCTTACCAGAAGAATTGAACTCATAAGAACGTACGTTCAATGAGTCAATCTAGCTTGTAGCCCCAACAGGCAATCAAAAGGAAGGACCTCACGATTAGATGGCGACAAAACTCCAAAACATATCCAGACTCCTGACGGAACTTTAGAATGGATGGCAGACCTTCCCATAGATCATCTCAGATGGATAGCCCATATAGGAATAAAGAAGGGGGGCCACATAGCATAATACCGTTTTGTAAAACAGATTTATTAAAATAAGTAAACAACTTACATTTCAGTAGTAAAAAAGCGCTTCAAGTAAAATGATGGCAGGCAGTGGAGTCTCCCGACACGTTTCGTCTTAATAGACTTCATCTGGGGTACTCACCCACTGCTGCCATGCCCCTTAATATAGATATCTTAGCCCCCTTAATGAGGATACAGCTCGTATCTTAATTTCATAGACACTTCCGGGTTTAGCCAAGATGGCGGACCCGCGTGCGTTCCAAGCCTCTATTTCATGTGTGTATATGCGTTCCAGCACTATACTGGGATGATATTATAAGGTGTAATGAGATTAGGAGTGTAGGGATAAACTAGGGATAGAGACCACTTCCTTATAGAGATGTCCCCAATATAAAATTACTGTTACCACTCTCCATTCTCTGGTGGAGAGTATGATCCGAGATGCGGAAGAACGAGTAGCCAGATGTGCGTCACTCCGTCAGGCGGGATGAACGCACGTCACTTCCCTTCATGTGGACCGCTGGGAGTAAACAGCGGTTCAAGCCTCGTTTTGATACGTATTCACCTAGTGGTAGAGCGTGCGTCGCCGCGGCGAATGGGGCGAAGGCACGTGACTACCCATCTCAAGTAAACAGCGGTTCACGCCTCATTCTGATAATAATCTGCCCGGTGACATCGGTTAGGCTCTGTATTGACAACATTGGGAGAGCTCAGTGTATAATAACATAAACTCAAATCTTGCGCAGCAAGAGATATAAACTTCAAATGAATACATGAATATGTGGAAATATGGAAATGATATAGCAATAACAATTAACAATCAATGTGTCCAATATATAGTGATATCGTGATGAGAAAATTGATAAAATTAATAAAAAATTAATAAATTATTAATAAGTGACATGATAATATTCATGAATATTCATTCACATCTTCAATTTATTTTTTATTTTTTTATATTTTATTTTATTTTTTATTTTTTCCATTTATTTATATTTTTATTTTTATTTTTTACTTTATTTTTATTTTTAATTGTTTATTTTTCATTTTTATTTTTATTTTATTTTTTATTTTATTTTTTATTATTTATATTCTTTATTTTTTATTATTTTTTTATTTTTTATTTTTTATTTTTATTTTTTTATTATTTTTATTTTTATTTTTATTTTTATATTTTTATTTTATTACCTTATCACGTCACTTATGGGAAGGTCTGCCATCCATTCTAAAGTTCCGTCAGGAGTCTGGATATGTTTTGGAGTTTTGTCGCCATCTAATCGTGAGGTCCTTCCTTTTGATTGCCTGTTGGGGCTACAAGCTAGATTGACTCATTGAACGTACGTTCTTATGAGTTCAATCCTTCTGGTAAGCCTTCACTTACCATCACACAGGGTCCAGGGTCCATCACATCTTTGCATGCGTTACCCACGTGGTGAATAAGGAATTATATACTTTTTTGGACTAACATCAGCCTCTTTCAGTCTAAAAAACACCTGAAGAACATCAGAGACTTCATTTGTTAATTTGTCATATTTTGTATTTATTGTTGTTCGACATAGACTTTTTTTTCACTCTTATGACTCTATATAAGTTTTTAAATCTACAAGCGCTACACTTGTCTATGCATTGTGCAGGTATTAAAAAGATTGTTAATCAAGAATGTGTGGATTATTGTCTCAACGCTACAACAATGTGGTGATGTAATTGCTGCTTTATGTGAAAATGGGGGTTATTTCCTAAGGGCAAATCCGCTTTGCACTACAAGTGCAGTTTCAAGTGCACTTGTAGTGCAAAGTGTCTTTGCCTTTAGTAAATAACACTCAACAGTGCTTTGTAAGGTTACACAATCACCCCATTTTCAGGACTCCCCACATTTCTGTCAGGGTCAGCTAAAACAAACACAAGCAGTAAATGTCAACAAAGATTTGCTTTTTTTTTTGTTTTTATTTGATAAAGGCTTCACAAATTTGCTGGCATATTGATGCCCCCCCCCCTACCCGCAAAGAACTCAAGGTATCACAGGCACTCAGGGAGGGCAGGCCAGGATGGCCACTTTCAAGCGCCGTCAGGGTTGTTTCATGTTGAATTCCGGCTTCAGGCCCAACTGAGCAAGCATAGTTGCCAGAATGTTGGCGTAAAAAGTTATGTAGAACACAGTACGCCAGGATTATATGATTACGTTTATACTCCGCCATATGGATGGGTGTCAGAAATAGGCGGAACCGGGTGGCCATGATTCCAAATGTGTTCTCCACCACTCTTCTGGCTCTGGCCAGCCGGTAATTAAAAACCCTCTGTTCCGGGGTGAGGGTCCTCATCGGGAATGGCCGCATAAGATGGTCCCCCAGCGCAAATGCTTCATCCGCAACGAAGACGAATGGGAGTCCTTCCACATTGTCTTCTGGAGGTGGCAAGTCCAAGCTGCCATTCTGGAGACGCCTGTAAAACTCCATCTGGGCGATGACTCCACCATCGGACATTCGGCCATTCTTCCCCACGTCCACATACAGGAAGTCGTAATTAGCCGACACCACCGCCAACATCACAATACTATTGAACCCCTTGTAATTATAATAGTACGACCCCGAGTTGGGTGGTGGGACGATGTGGACGTGTTTCCCATCAATTGCCCCTCCGCAGTTAGGAAAGTCCCACCGCTGGGCAAAGTGGGAGGTCACAGTCTGCCATTCCTGTGGCGTGGAAGGAAACTGTTGAGGAAAACAAAAAAAAATGAGTATTTTTGCACATACACATGGAAAGCAGATTAGACACAAACCTTCTTGGCCAACATCCAGATAACATTTATTAAGGGGAATTTTACAACACCAAAGTATAAGGTACACCTATCCTATCCCCCCCTCTCATGGGCCATTTCTAACATTATAGGGGTGGGATCTTGGACAGGTAACCCTCTTCACTTCATTGAGAGATGAATGCCTAAATACAGGGTATTACTTGGAACAGCCCCTCCTTAGTTACACTATTGGCAGCCCAATGGACAGGTAAGAAGTGTCATAATACAAAGATATAAATACACACTGTACACATTTGAGCACATTTGGACATTCTGCTATTACCTATCAAGATAATAATAGAATACAAAAACTTTAAACAGTACCATTTGAAAGTATACAGGCAGGCCCTTGCACTACATGCTTTGGGGAATTCATCCATAAATCTGACCACAAAAGAGATGGGGATAGTGTGTATGGGTTTGGCAAAGTCAGCAGATAGATGATTGAGGATAGATAGAGAATTGATATCAGCTGACTTAGCAGTTGGGGGGAGGGAGGGTTCCAAATGATTTGGGAACCCCCCAAAAAAGCCTCTGGCATTCTGCCTGAATTTAAAGCACAAATCACATTTCTAAACATTTTAGGGGTGTTTGGGGTAAAGCACTACTATGGAGCTGACAAAATACATTGTTTTAAGTGACTACATGAGGTGAATATAGGGCCAGGAGAACATGCTGGGGAGGTAAGTGAAGGCAAATATGTATGAAGGACAAAAAAAAATGACATAAAAATCCAGCATGCATGATAACAAAGGGGACATTCACAGCATATTCCAATCATGGTAATTAGGGAATGAGGAAAGAAATACAATTCAATTAGCAAACATTCAATACAATAAAATGTGATATTAAAGGATAAATCTTACCTTCATATACTACTTCTGCAGGACTTGGATGATGGCAGAACAGGTCTCTGGGATAATGATCCCCAGAGCCTGGGGGGAGATGCCTGTCGCGAACTTCAAGTCCTGCAGGCTTCTCCCTGTCGCCAAGTACCGCAGGGTAGCGACAAGCCTCTGCTCTGGAGTGATGGCTTGCCTCATGCAGGTATCCTGCCTGCTGATATAGGGGGTCAGCGAAGCCAACAAACGGTGAAATACGGGGTCCGTCATCCTGAGAAAGTTCCTGAAATCATCAGGATTATTCTCACGGATCTCACGGATTCTTATGGAACAATTCTTGGTCCATGAACTCCTCCCCACCCTGTTCATGGACTGTACTTGTGTCAAGGTCAGGACCCCAACACCAAGCCCCCGCACAGCACGAACTCTACGAGGAGTACGTATACGCAACATGGCTAGAAAATGGTCGGCTGCTCAGAACGAAGTAACAGAACGCACTGAAGAACAGCAAGGCCTGTGAAGAGCAACCTGAAAAACAGTAACGAACGAACAAGAACACAATGACTAATTAAAGTCACGCGTAGCTTGCTTGCACACACTGAAGAGCAGATACAAACCCACAAGCACAAACTGAACCACAGAAAACGATCTTAAAGCCATGAGTCTGAAAAAGCGTGAATCGTCTCTCACCAAACTTTTACTAACAAGAGATTAGCAAAAGGAGCCCAAAGGGTGCCGCGCTTGGTTCTGAACTGGCCTTTTCTAGTCTCGTCGTACGTGGTGTACGTGACCGCGTGGTTGGCGATTGGAAATTCAGACAACTTTGTGCGACCGTGTGTACGCAAAACAAGTTTGAGCCAATATCCGTCGGATAAAAATCCTAGGATTTTGTTGTCGGAATATCCGATTAATGTCCGATCGTGTGTACGGGGCATAACTCTGAATGGTCTAAGATTATCAGTGGTGTACCCTAAGGTTCAGTGCTGGGAATCAAACTTTTTAATATCTTCATAAATGATATAGGGTCTGGGATTAAAAGTACCATTTCAGTCTTTGCAGATGACACCAAACTATGCAGTGGAATAACGTCCTTACAGGATGTCTCCAACTTACAAGCCGACCTCATTGCACTGTTTAATTGGGCGACTAACTGACAAATGATTAAAGTTGATAAATGTAATGTTATGCACTTGGGTCTTGGGGGCTAAGAATATGCATGCATCATACATACTAGGGGAAGTACAACTGGTGGCATCTGTGGTGGAGAAGGATCTGGGGATTTGGGTAGATCATAAGCTTAAGGCTTCATGCACGCACAAAGGACATTATAAAAAAAAGCCAGTAGTTTTAGCTGTAGAAAGGTGTAGAACGAGTTTTTCAGTGTTTTTGCAGTAGCATTCTTCAGTGTTTTTTAGCGATTTCTTTACGTTTTTTTTTTTTGTTTTTTTTAGCAAAATCTAGATCGGACTAGACAAGCAAAACTATACTCCCATAAACGCTTATGGCTCAAAAACTCTGATAAATGCAGAATATTTGGCTTTTGGCTTTTGGCTTTTGCACTGCACATGGATTCAGTCATTTGGTGCATGAGGAGACACAGACTCTCCTGTCTCCAGTAGCAAGTCCATAGGTAGTCGCTTACTATGCCTGAACATCAGCAAGAAAGGTGTACTGCACAAAGATACCAGCACTGTATGGCTGTAGGCTAAAACAATTTATCCCACATACTGTGGCCAACAATTACAATGTCTTTGATCCAGTGTCCTAAGCATACTAAGGAGTGTACGGTTGAAACAATCACATGCCCCATTCCCCTAAGGATGATATGGAGTGGTTTGTGACTTGGAAATTGCACTCAGTTGACACAGTTCCAAGAAAACGTGGGCCTTGAAATTAGAGCCTTGATATGACAGGATTAATTTCAGGCAGCCATACAGTTGCAGCAGAACAATTTGGCCACTGAGACTGCTGTTTGGTCAGGGGTAGGAACTACTATGGTGGCTGTTCCACAGGATACAAGACAGGTCATTCACCTTTCTCTGCAACCGTTTTAGCTTATAATGGATTTTGTAATTAAACAAACCAATCGAGCCACTCATCGCTGCTCTAAGGCTCCTAGCTTGGCAGTCTCTAAGTAAGCCAGATGACTGTTGCCAGTATAGAGGTCTACCTGCCTTCCTGTAAAGTATTCAGCAAACTTCTCAGTTATGGCTCACACCAACCCCAACAGTTCTAACTTGAAGGAGATACAATTGTAGAGGTTACTTTCTGTTAGCCATAGGCTACGGTAGGCATAAGTGATAACACACTTAGCCACATCTTTCTCTTGAGCAAGCACAGCACCCAGTCTTCAGAAACTGCCTTTGGTGTAGACATGGAAAGGATTTGTATAATCAGCATATGCCATAAGAGGGGATGTGGTCAATCACTCTTTGAGGGTTTCAAAAGCTTCCTCCTGGGCAGTTTGCTAATTAGATTGGGCGGAGGACAACTTGCCCTTCAGCTGAGTAGACTGTCTGCACAGAAGCTATATGAGATGAGCCATGATGTTAGAAAATTTGGGGATGAAGCATTAGCCGGATCAGGAGACACCCCTCTGGCCTATACTACATGGCCTAAATACTGTAATTGGCTTCTCATTGGCTGACATTTACTTGGCTTCTACTTCAGCCCATATTGTATCAGGCAAGTGAAAACATGATCAAGATGATTGATATGATCCTCAAGCATTTAAAAAAATGTATTATGTCATCCAAATAGATGAGAACTGTCTTGAAGTTGAGGTCCCCGAAACAATGTTTCATGAGTTTCTGAAAAGTATTGAGGGTATTTGTTAGGTTTAAAGGCATCCGATTAAACGCTTACAATCTCAGGGGAGTGACAAAAGAAGTATTTTCTCGATCCTTCTCTCTAACAGGTACTTGCCAGTAGCCACTGGCAAGATCCAAATGTAGACATTGTTGCCTGCAATTCAAGGATAGGATGCAGTGCTTTTGATGTGGAGCTGTCTCCCTCTAGTGTTGGCTTAAACGCCACATTTTCATTTCCTAAAGACAGAGCTTACAGCAGAGCAAAGCATCATGGGATGTGTAGTTCAGAATGCTGGGGTTTCAATTCCAGCAGAACTGGCCTGAACTACAACCACCAGATTGCTATTAGAGAAGAACAGATTGCTGGGAAAGGATTTACAGTAAAAGGGCTGGTTGAGACCTTGATCGCCCTCTTGGGATCCTGGCTTGGATCTGCCAGCAGGAACTCTGTGGCAGTGTGAGTTGCAGCCAAGTTGCGGCCTGCATAGGAGAGTATTATCAAGCAGTATCTAGAGGGACATCTGTGGACAGCTTCGCTACCTATCTGCAGCGGTCTGGAGGCTGTTCCTGCTCCTTCTACACTACCTGTATTCAGATCCGGGTGGACCGAGGTGCGGTGTGACGGAGGTCGGACGCCATTTCTCGAGCCAGGACCCAGAAGGAGATCCTGAAAGACCCATCACCATCTGCATTGCTACCAGCTACTTCAGTTACACTGTTGGTGAGCGGGCATCTGCCCATTTGATCCCATAGACACTGCATACAGTAACCATTGTCTTTGTTCACATTTCTGACATTTGTAGTGCTACTGGATGCAAATATATTTGATCCCATAGACACTGTATGCAGACACCTGTGCTGTCGCTCATATCCCTGGCATCTGTAGTCCTACTGGATACAATACCATTGAACCAACATATATGGTTACCACTTGTGCTTAGGCTATACAGGAAAAATCTGCATCCTCTATTGGTTAACCACATACCTGCTAAATTTGCTCTGCTCCACCATCCAGGATTATTTCTTTAAAGCGGTAGTAAACCCGCTGTCTATTTTTTTTTTTTCCTGCACCTATAAGGGAAAAGGCATAATGAGCTAGCTCATTATGCCTTTTCCCTTTTTTTCCGGCAAAGTCCGGCAGCTGCCGGGCTTTCAGCCGAGAATCCCCTGTGCGCATGCGCCGCTGCAGTCAGCGGCTCATTGCGAACAGGTTTAGGAGATTTTTTTTTACCTACAGGTAAGCCTTATTATAGGCTTACCTGTAGGTAAAAGTTTTAAAAAAAGGTATACAACCGCTTTAAGTGCTAGCTGAAGATTTGCTGGTTTTCGCAGAGTTAGTATTAACCCTTTTATTCTTTCCCCATCCTCACAAATGACTAGTGTTGTTACCATAAGGGGTCTGCCTCTCATTTATCTGGAACTTTGCTTAAACGAGTCAGCCAATTTAAACACAACAGTTTGCTGAATGTTTTGTCAGTTATTTTGATGTGAATGACCTGTGGGCTGAGGAGACAGAAAGGAGTGGTGTGTTATAGTACACAAAGTGCCAGTCCTCTACCTTTCTGCTGCCTGTTCACATAAGCTTCAGTGACTGTAATAAGGTTTAATTATATTTAATCACACTGTGTTCTTTTCATTCTACTTTACTAACAGAAATCTCTAAATTGCATAACTGCATTTAATGCTAATGCTTTGTTGCCTCCAGATAAGCTATCCCTATGACATACAATTTTATGTTATGTATTTCTATGTGCTACTCTTGCCACAGTAAACAAATTTAAACTGCTTCATCCATACTGTGTAAGTAACTTATTACTGGTGTCAACGGGTAAAAATTACTGAACCCAGGGTGTCAGAGGACTTGCAGAGTCGGGGTAACCAGTGTGGTACAGATTCTACCACATGTTTGCCCTAAATGCCATAGAAGAATCTTCCATCAATGGCAAGGGATACACATCTTGATTAGTGCAAGCATTTAGCTTCCAACCATCCAAACATAAGTATGAGCTCCCATCTGTCCTCCTGAATAAGACTATAGGGTCGACTTTCCTGTACAGTCATACTCTGTAGCATATCACAAATTCTTTGACCTCCTGGCCCAGGGAAGGAGGTATATTGAAGTATCTTTCTCTAATAGGAACAGTATCCCCAGTATATGTGGGATGGTCCAGGGCATTAGTACACCCTTAATCTGTGGGCCCACTTACAAACATCAGCAAATGCTTCTCTAATGCCGCGTACACACGGTCGGACTTTTCAGCTACAAAAGTCGGACAGCCTGTCCGACATACTCCCGGCGTACCTTCGGCGGACTTGCGGCAGACTTTCTTACGAACGGACTTGCACACACACGACCACACAAAAGTACGACAGCTTAGTACGCGGTGACGTACACCAAGTCCGACGAGACTATAAAACGGAAGTTCAGTAGCCGTACGACACCCTTTGGGCTCCTTCTGCTAATCTCGTGTTTATCTCGTGTTAGTAGAAGTTTGGTGAGAGACGATTCGCGCTTGTGAGACTCGTATTTTTCAGTTCGTTTTAACTGTTGTTCAGTCTGTGCTTGTGAGGTTTGTATCTGCTTTTCAGTGCGTTTGGTCAGTTGGCATTGAGAAATCTTTGTTTTATTGGCCGCTCGTTCCTGATTTTCAGGTCGTTCTTCACAGGCCTTGCTGTTCTTCAGTGCGTTCTGTTTAGTGCGTTCTGACCAGCCGACCGTTTTGAAACCATGTTACCTGTACGTACTCGTCGTCGAGCTCGTGCATTGTATGTGTTTGGTGCTGTGGTTTATTCTTCAGCCCAAGACCAGTCCATGAACAGGGCGAGGAGGAGTTCATGGACCAAGAATTGGTTGCTCCAGCGTGACCAGTTCTGTCACATGCCATTGCTCCGTGAGATCCGTGAGAATAATCCTGAGGATTTCAGGAACTTTCTCCGGATGACGGACCCTGTTTTTGACCGTTTGGTGGCTTTGCTGACCCCCTATATCAGCAGGCAGGATACCTGCATGAGGCAAGCCATCACTCCGGAGCAGAGGCTGTTTGCTACCTTGCGGTATTTGGCCACAGGGAGAAGCCTGCAGGACCTTAAGTTCTCGACAGGCATCTCCCCCCAGGCTCTGGGGATCATTATCCCAGAGACCTGTTCTGCCATCATCCAGGTCCTGCAGAAGGACTATATTAAGGTAAGATATTTAGCTTTTATTAGCATCACATGTTCTTTTATGTAATCTTTGATAATGTAATGTATTTCTTGCTTCAAACACTACTTACCATCATTGCAATATAGTGTGAATGTCCCCTTTTTATCCTCACACATGCTGGATTTTTTTCCTGTTATTTTTTGTCATGCATGTATATTTTCCTTCAATAACCTCCCCAGCATGCAGTGATGGGAACATATCTACCTAGTCTACTCATTTTGAATGTATTTTGTTTGAGTGTATTTAGTGTGCTTATAATTAGCAAGTAGCTAGATTTCCCAACCCCCCCCCCCCCACCTAAACTCACTCCAAATAGTGTGCTGCTAATTAGCAATTAGCTAGATTTCCCAACCCCCCCCCCCCCCACCTAAACTCACTCCAAATAGTGTGCTGCTAATTAGCAATTAGCTAGATTTCCCAACCCCCCCCCCACCTAAACTCACTCCAAATAGTGTGCTGCTAATTAGCAATTAGCTAGATTTCCCAACCCCCCCCCACCTAAACTCACTCCAAATAGTGTGCTGCTAATTAGCAATTAGCTAGATTTCCCAACCCCCCCACCTAAACTCACTCCAAATAGTGTGCTGCTAATTAGCAATTAGCTAGATTTCCCAACCCCCCCCCCACCTAAACTCACTCCAAATAGTGTGCTGCTAATTAGCAATTAGCTAGATTTCCCAACCCCCTAAAATGTAATCAATGTTCCATCAGAGGGGGTGAGCAATCTGATAAGTGTGCCTTTCCATATTAGTTTTTCCTGAAGAATTAAATTATTTAATGTTATACTGATGCTGGGGAATAATGTTTTGAATTGTCTAATTTTATTGCAATGTTAGCTTCCAAATTAATTGATTTTGGTTTTCTTGTTTGATTCCCCAGTTTCCTTCAACGCCACAGGAATGGCAGACTGTGGCATCCCATTTTGCCAGCCGTTGGGACTTTCCCAATTGTGGAGGGACTATAGATGGGAAACATGTCCACATTGTGCCACCACCCCATTCGGGGTCATACTATTTCAATTATAAAGGGTTCCACAGTATTGTTTTAATGGCGGTGGTGTCTGCACACTATGAATTTTTATATGTGGACGTGGGGAAGAATGGCCGGATGTCGGATGGAGGAGTATTTGCCCAGACGGAGTTCTGCCAGCGTCTCCAGAGTGGTGGCCTGGGATTGCCACCTGATGCGGATAATGTGGAAGGACTCCCCTTTGTCTTCATTGCCGATGAAGCCTTCGCTCTGAGCAAGCACCTCATGAGGCCATTCCCCCAAAGAACCCTCACCCCGGAGAGGAGGGTTTTTAATTTCCGGCTGGCCAGAGCTAGAAGAGTGGTTGAGAATGCGTTTGGAATTCTGGCCAGCCGGTTCCGCCTGTTTCAAACAGCCATTAATTTGGCGGAATACAAACTTAATTTTATCATTTTATCGTGCTGCATTCTGCACAACTTTTTAAACAAACATTCTCAGAATTATATAGGCACAGTTGGGCCTGAGGCCGGACTTATAGATGCCAACCTTACGGGCCTGGATAATGTCCGTACTGGCTTGGCCCCCCAAAGTGCCCGTCAAGTTAGACAGCAATATGTTGATTATTTTATGGGTAGGGGGGCCATTGCAATGGGCCATGATATTTAATTATTTAAAATAAAAAAAATATGGATGAAATCTTGAATTATATTTATTGCTTGCCTTTCTTTTGGGCTTTCTCCTAGGTTATGGTCGAGCAGTTGTAGTGCCAACTGTATTTTCATTTTAAATGTCTAAATAAAAACTCCATTGCCACTGTAAACAACTTTTTGACAATTATAACCAAACTGATACTGAGCATTGAAATAACAAACCACACATTTATTTAATTCCTATAAGGAGATGTTTTTATTAATGGTTGTTATGCATTCAGTTCTGCATTTAGTATAAAATGTTCATAGACAAAAATATACTGATATCTTAATAATTTCGAAAAATATAATTATATTTAAATATTTAGACATAATCCACAAAAAAATATTTTAGGCTTTTTGATTTTCGCAAACAGGCTTTTTTTTTTTTTTTAAATCAAGTTTTTTTACTTTTTTGCGTTTTTTAAAATCAATTTTTTTATGTTTTTTTTTTTTTTTGGTTTTTAAAATCAATTTTTTGATTTTTTTTTTGGTTTTTAAAATCAATTTTTTATTTTTTTTGCTTTTTAAAATCATTTTTTTTTTTTTGGTTTTAAAATCAATTTTTTTTTTTTTGGTTTTTAAAATCAATTTTTTATTTTTTATGGTTTTTAAAATCAATTTTTTTATTTTTTTTTGGTTTTTAATATCAATTTTTTATTTTTTTTGCTTTTTAAAATCAATTTTTTTTTTTTTTGGTTTTTAAAATCAATTTTTTATTTTTTATGGTTTTTAAAATCAATTTTTTTATTTTTTTTGGTTTTTAATATCAATTTTTTATTTTTTTTTTAATAAAAATATATTTTTTTTTTTTTTGGTTGTTGTTTTTTTGAAAATCAAGTTTTATTTTTTTGTGGATTTGGAATGTATTTTAAAGAAACAGCCCTCCTTTTTAAAATTAGGTTAAACAGCCATTTATGTTCAGCCAAAAAAATAAAGAGAAGGCCCAGAATGGGGTCAGCAAAACAGGAAATGAAGGACATGATCGATGTTTTGGGGTTTCAAAAAGGGCATTTAGATTCGACCCAAAATATCAATCATGTCCTTCATTTCCTGCTGCATACGATCCAGCCGATTCCACATTTCATCCATGTCCTTATTCCAGGCCATTATTTGACCAATTAGCCGTTGGGCACTTTCAGAAGTGAAATAGTCACTTTGTGTACCTAAAGTGGAATGAAACCAAAAAATGTATTTAGAAATATGCACACATACATAGTTTACCTTACCATAATAAAGCTGTTGTCTCAGACACTGACCTGGTGGGGTGCCCATGTAGCCTAATTCCTCCACATCCTCGGGGGTGGCACTGTTGCTTGAATCAAGCACAACCAGATCCCCTAAAATAGAGTAGAAAAATTACATTAAACAAAAGGCAGCCATGCATAGATTACCGTAAGCTGGTGTGTCAGACACTCACCTGGTGGGGTGCCCATGTCGCCCACCTCTCCTTCTTCCACATCCTCAGTGGGACTTGGGCTGATTTCCCAATCATGTTTGGCTTGGGGTGGACTGTCTTCTTTTTGGCTGAGTGATTTTTCCCCTATGTGAAACAAAAAATGATTAATCTACTTAGCACACAGATATTTTAGTACATAGTCATTTTCTAACATTTGTAGTGAAGTGGTTTGTGTAGAGTTCCTATTTTACCTCAATATTTAAAATTATAAAGACATATCGGATAGATAGATATCTAGATATCAATATCTCAAAATAAAGTTAATAATCTTTTGATCTCTCTCTCTCTCTATATCTGGAACAAAATCTATAAATATCTAACTAAATGTAAATAAAAAAAGATAACTTAAAATATTCCAAAAGAATGTTTTACATTTCTATATCTATCTATCTATATATCTATATCTATATCTATTTTTTTTTGTTAGATATATATATAAAATATATATATATATAAAAATCTAGATATATATATATATATATCTAAAAAAAAAAATATATATATATATATATATATATATATATATATATATATATATAAAAATATATATATATATATATATATATATATATATATATAAAAATATATATATATATATATAAATATATATATATATATATATATATAAAAATATATATATATATATATATATATATATATATATATATATATATATATATATATATATATATATATATATATATATATATATATATATATATATATATATATATATTTATTTTTTTTATATATATATATATATATTTAGATAGATCTATCTATAGATATGTAACGAGGTTTTGTAAAAGATCGTTTGAAACGATGAACCCAAAAAATCGTATAGGAAGGAAAAGCACATGGAGCAGTATACAAGGTAATAAACACAAGAGAAAAACACGACAAGTACTTACTTTTTTTAAGCACTTTCCGGATCCGTCTATATTGATCCGGCTCTCTGAGTTTCAGGTCAGACCATCTTTTGCGAAGTTGATCTCGGGAGCGCTGTACCCCAAAAGAAGCCTGCAAAGTGTCCACGACCTTCGCCATTATTTTGGCCTTGCGCAAATTTGGCCGTGCGTACGGCCCATACTTCCCATCATAGTCGTCTTTGTGAAGAATGGCCACCATCTCCACCATTTCTTTAAAACTCATATTGGAGGCCTTAAATCTAGGCCTCACAGATTTTGTGGACGTTCCAGCCTCCGGGCTTTTTCCACTACCTGAGGACATGTCAGGTGTCTCCGCCATTATTTACCCCACTACGCGCCGTAACTAAAAATGGGCGGAGAACATGAGTTAAAATCGAACGTCAGGGGCGGGCGACGCAGGCGGAGTTTCACACATGCGTAGTGTATAAAGAGGGGCCTTGCGCACGTGTCGTACGTACGTTCTGTGCGTCGAATTAGGGGGCGGAGAACATGAGTTAATTTCGAACGTCAGGGGCGGGCGACGCAGGCGGAGTTTCACACATGCGTAGTGTATAAAGAGGGGCCTTGCGCACGTGTCGTACGTACGTTCTGTGCGTAGGTGATAGTGGACCAGGACGTTACAAAACGAAGGTAATTTTAATTTAAAATTTATTTGTTTTTTTGGGGGGGGGTTTTATGGTCATGACTTTCTAGCAAGCGGCCTATATGGCTTGATAGATTGATGAGGCCTACATAGGGAGAAGATGATGAGGGGTTAGCAGAAACCTATAATAAGTGTTTTTGGTCTTGTGACTTTCTCTTTTCCAGATATAATGAATCCCCTATTTAAGGATCCAGAGTTCCTTACAGCTTTTATTTCAAAATATCGAGAGATGAGGAATTTGTGGGAGGTGAAACACCCTCAGTATTATGCCAAGCATGTGAGGAAGTCAACGCTGGAGAGACTTCTGTCCTTTGTCCAGGCGACCATCCCGGGAGCAACAATGGAGACAGTGCTCAAGAAAATTGGGGTCTTGAGGAACATGTATAAAAGGGAGCATAGGAAGATCCAGGAATCAAGGAGATCAGGAGCATCAGCAGATGATGTTTATGTACCCAGGCTGTGGTACTACAATCAACTCCGTTTTCTTGATGACCAGAATGAAGCCAGGGCATCACTTTCAACCCTTCCCTCCACCCTTCCCTCCACCCTCCCCTCCACCCCAGCAGAGGCTGATGAGGAGCAAGCTGGGTCTTCCATCCTGGATGAACCGGATATGACCATCTGGAGTCAGGTAAATTATTTTAACAAATATTTACTGTACTAATATTAATGATGTTAACTGGATGTTATAATTGTCTAAAATAATTTTGCACTCAAAATTGTGTATACATATCAAATGACAGTAGTGGCTAAATATGTTTGGCACCTGCTTGAAATAATTAGGGTGTCTGATTAGACTCTTTTATTAAAGAGATGTATTCACATTGAATTTGCTAGTCATGAGAAGCAAACTGTGTGTCATTGATGAACCCAAAAAAAGAAACTAAAACTATTGTCCTTTTTTTATACACAGGATGAGTCCATCCAGGAGGAATGTGGGGAAAGTGGCAGGCAGGAGGAGACCGGGCCCATGAACAGCCTGGAGGAGGCCGGATTCACCATCATCCTGGAGGAGGCTGGGCCCAGTGTCAGGCAGGAGGTGGCTGCTCCCAGTGAGGTGGCTGGGCCAAGTGAGGTGGCTGGGCCAAGTGAGGTGGCTGGGCCCAGTAGGAGCCTGACCCAATCCCAAGTGCCTCCCCTCCACCTTCCCAAAAAAAGGGCCAGGAAGGGGATGGTCACACAGGACGCATCCCTGCGCCTCATGCAAGAGGCCACCCGTTTTTTAACGAGCCCCCCCGAAGCGGAAGAATCCTATGGCTGCTACTTAGCCAGCAGGCTTCTTCAGATGGATTGGGAGCAGCGCCTCATTTGTGAGCGACTATTTGGGGAAACAATCCATAAGGGGCTGCAGGGCACGCTAACACCAAACACACAACTACATGAGGCAGCCCCCCCTCCTCCTCCTCCTCCTCCTCCTCCTCCTGCCACAACTGAAACACCAGAGCCACAGCCTCAAAAGAAGGCTACAGGGAAGGCTGCAGGGAAGGCTGCAGGGCAGCGTGGAGGAAAGGCTGCAGGGAAGAGAAGAAAGTGATGACCTGGGTTCAGTCTGGTCTGACAGAAGACGCAGGCTGTTGTAGGACCACAGTCTGGGGACATCTAGATCATCTGCTGGTGCTGTTGATCTCTGGGATTCTTGGACCAGATTGTGCTCCCTCTTATATGGACTCCGCAAGATCCCAATTTTCTTGGACAACGACTTTTTACAGCGTTGACTTCCTCTTTATTTTATTTTGACCATGAATAAATGGATCTTTTTTGAGTTTAGCAAAAGACTTTATGTGTTTTCTTTTAAATCATTGATTTTACACACAATGTTAAATTAACAAGGGACAACAATCTCATTGAGTTTGAAAAAAACACACCAAAAATACATTACTAATGTTAATAATGTTCAAGTGGTAAGTCTTGAAAATAAAAAAATCTACATAACCAAAAACGGTGCTTTGGGTTCACTTTATATAAAAACTAAAAAATAATCACTCGAAAAAAAAAATAGAATAATGGGTTCTTTGTGGTAACTTTACAAACCTAAAAAAACAAAATATAAAGGGAAAAAGTATTATTAGTATGGAAACATTGTTTTTAAAAAGCATACTATATCATTCATGAGATCCAAGAGAAAAAGAATCCAGAAATCAGTTTGGGAGAACTCTGATTATGAACAGCAAAACACCTTCGTTCTTTAGAACATTCGTAAAGAAGAAATAAAATGCGCTGCATTCAACGATCACAGATTTTACAGCGTGATGAATGTGCTACCTACAATACGAACACTAGTTTTACTAGACCGAGTGCTTCCGTTCAGTTTTTGCTTATGAGCATGCGTCGTTTTTTTGTCCGTAGGACTAGCATACAGACGAGCGGACTTCGGGGTCCGTCGTAGTTACGACGTAAAGATTTGAAGCATGTTTCAAATCTAAAGTACGTCGGATTTGAGGCTAAAAAAGTACGTTGAAAGTCCGGAGAAGCCCACACACGATCGGATTACCAGCCAGCTTTAGTCCGTCAGCGTCCGTTGGACTTTTGTAGCTGAAAAGTCCGACCGTGTGTACGCGGCATAAGAGTTGGTGTAAGAACCATTGTTCAATGACAACTCCTGTATAGGCAGAGCCAGTTGGTCTAACAGCTGTTGAGAACGAGAGCCCTCGAAAGTGGTCATGGCAGCCTTCAGGTAGGCACACACAGCCCCTAAGCCGGAACAGGACATTTAGATGCACTTTTTTGGAACTGTGTACACAACATCAATAACAAGTTGAGCGGGCAACTGGATAGGCCTGGTTTCCATGCTGACTATCTGAACAAGCGCCTTACTTCTGTGCACCTTGGACAGAGTCCTAGCCACCAAGCATTCAACCTTCATCTGCAGATCCCATCAGGACTTGACTATTATGGTAACTCGTTACAACGAGTAATGAGCAAACCATTTTAATGCCTTGGCTATACATGTAGTCTATGTCCAAGTGGTAACTGTGCTATGCCCAGCTTTTCAGGTTGATGTCCATCCTGTCCATTTTGAACTTAATAAGCATTCACAAGATTTTGCCACTGGATTTGCTCTTTCTGAGCCTAAGACCGCGTACACACGGTCGGACTTTTTGACCGGACTTGTCCGACAGACTTTCCAGCGGACTTTCAACGGACTTTTGACGGACTTCCGACAGACTTTTTAATGAACGGACTTGCCTACACACGATCACACCAAAGTCTGATGGATTCGTACGTGATTATGTACACCGGACTAAAATAAGGAAGTTGATAGCCAGTAGCCAATGGCTGCCCTAGCGTTGTTTTTTGTCCGTCGGACTAGCATACAGACGAGCGGATTTCTGGGTCCGGCGGAGTTACGACGTAAAGATTTGAAGCATGTTCCAAATCTAAAATCCATCAGATTTGCGACTGGAAAAGTCCGCTGAAGGTCCGGTGAAGCCCACACACGATCGGATTGTTCGCCGGATTTGGTCCGCCGGCGTCCGTTGGACAAGTCCGGTCGGAAAGTCTGACCGTATGTACGCTGCATAAGAGAGTGCACATCTGGTTGCATTTTTAAATATAGAAACAAACAGATACAGTGCTGATAAACGTGACTATAAAGTGCTAAGTGCTAACGATAAATGTAAACAGAGTAATAGATATATTACTCTGTTTACATTTATCGTTAGCACTTAGCACTTTATAGTCACGTTTATCAGCGCTGTATCTGTTTGTTTCTAAATTTTCAAAGTACTATTACTTTTTTTTACAGCAGCGATACGTTTTTGGTTTATTTGTCGCTAGCGCTGCTTTCTTCACTTTTATCTGCATTTTTAAATAGTTGAGACAGATCTTGCTCCTGCGAGGCATTCATGCCAGTACCATGGGTACTGCTTACGGAATTCCTAGCTTAACAGCTTGAGGGAACTCTTTTTTCCTTCAGCCCGCAGTTCCTTGCAATATGCCCTCACCAGCTGCAACACCAGCATCTCCAGTCCAAATCAAGAACTCGTCTCAAAGGATTTATGGCCGATCTGACCTGGCCCTTGCTCCTCTTGACTACCAAAACCTCCTGTCTGATAGATGCAATAAAATTGATCAGCTCATTCACTGCAATCTCTAACACAGAAAGAGGAGAAGGAGCAGCAGTTTCCTTTCTCACTAATAGCTGTTTACCTATCTAGATGACTTGACCTACGATGACTTAATTTCTCCCTGTTCCCTCTCTACTGCTTCCAGTGAGATTATATTAAATTGCATGGCTTCATCTTCTCCCACACAGTCCTGTAAGGTCCTTTTGAGATAATTAATTAAATAAATTGATCCCATAGTGCTTTGTCAGGAGAATCTACAGCAGCGCAGCCCAGGTGTTCTTTTTCCTCCAACTGCTTACACAGTTCCTGAATGGTCAGTTCCGAGGAATGGTCTCACCCTCCTGCTGTTTCCGAAGGAAGAACTTCCAGCACAGCCGGGCCGCGGGAGTAACTTCTCCAAAAAATGCTCTCCAGCCACATCTCTATCTGCACGAGGGTGGACTATTCTATATCTGGCAACACTAATACAGCCTTTCAGGCATCCTTCTCCAAGGAGTTAATGGTTAAATCAGGGAGTAGTTTAGTGGGTACTTGAAACAGGCAAGCTGCTCTCTCTAACCTTTCCAAAAAAATCAACTAGTGGGATATTGGTGCCATTGTATTTCGGAATCAATAACAAAGCAGCGTCTGGGGTACCATGGTGGTTTTAGGGCCCTAGTCCTGTGAAGAGGACAGCCTTTGCATATCCTGCCAACTACATCAGTTATAGGCAGGGACCAAGTCTAGTATACCCAGTCTGGGAGAGATCAAACACACAGTCCTTGATGTTGTAATGTATCTTGTATATTGTATTTGGGTTAGCAGTAATAAGTAAAGACAGTTTCTATAGGCAATGGCATTGGGGTTCAAGCAATATAGCAGTTGGCATTTGCACACTATTACAACATAGCAGTTGGTAATTGTACAGTGTCACGAGGCTTGAGCCTATATTACTGGGGGGGTGGCTTCTGCTGGTGGGGTGGTGGTTTGCTGTATTTTCGGATGGCACTCTGTTGCTGCTGGGGAAAGCCCCACTTCACTAGTCTAGACACAGGAACATTTCTTCTGTGCAGGCATTTTCTCTGAGCTGACCCTATTTGCCAGTAACTTCTTTCTGCACCATTTACGCTCTCTAACAAGCAGGATCTCTGTCCCTTACCTACCATTCACTCCAGGCATGCTAGAATGGCGCAGGCACCCTAGTTTATATAGTCCCACACCAAGATGGCTGCCAGAGGTCACCAGAAGTTGCTAAGTCCAATTAGACAGCTGATACCTATAAGAAACTAAATGAAGGGTTGGGACTTTGAATGAAGCATGCACTAAGAAAATTAATAATTGTTTGTAACAAGTTTATTCCATATATTAATGAATAATAAAAACCAAACCAAGACGCACAGCACTGTTAGTCTGAAATTCATTTCATATATATATATATATATATATATATATATATATATATAGAGAGAGAGAGAGAGAGAGAGAGAGAGAGAGAGAGAGTCAATACATATATGTGCACACACATAAATGCAAAGGCACAATAACACATGATAGTTCAATGTAAGTAGCTTAAAAAACTGATAATAATATGATAAACGGTAAGTATCTAGTCTGGCCTTAGATAGACACAATGTTGCACATATCTGGATGTTGCTGCAAATAAAAGATGCATGGGTATAACATCAGTAGCTCAACGGATTTCGTGGTTGGTTACCACTCATCAGGAGCAATTGTGGCCAAAAGCCTATGAAAAATAAGTAATGGGTCAGACTGATTGCACAAATAGGCATATAGGTTAACTTAAGGGGAGCTGATATAGCATCCACCCATACTTACAGTAATAACCATGGATCTCGTGTGTGGCAGGATCACCCACGGTGGGCTAGGGTCAACAACCGGCTCTCAGAAACCATGAACCAGACCGAGACAGAAGTACAGTAAAATCACACTTGTTTATTAATAAAAATAAAAAGGTAAATAGAGTAAGTGTAGTCAAAGCATAGCCAGAGTCCAGTAACCGGATTGGTTAGTCAGCCGAGCCAGAGTTCAGTAACCAGATCGGGTAATCAGCCAGGCCAGAAGTCAGGGATCCAAGTAGAGGAACAGCAAGCAGGATAAGGAGCCAGAAAGGATGTCGTGCTAAAGTAATGCCATGTGAGTACTACATGTGTGATGATACACATCACTCTGCACTACTAAGCGTGGTTGGAGTTGCACCTCAAGGACAATAATCAGCAGCAAAGTTCCCACACTCCTCCTCCTTGTTCCTCACTTTCCACATATCACACACCTCCACAAGATTCTGCATCCTCTAGTGACAGTGAAGAAAGCCTTACAAGGGGTTTCAGAGGATTAGGATACACCCCGTAAAGTAGGAAAGAAAGTAAGCTGAGGAGGGCCAAATGAAGGCTTACGCCTAATTACCATCCCTGCCTTCTCCAGCAGTGTCTTAGCATTGTCACTAAGTGGGAGTGGAAGGAAAAAGTCCTGAAATTATACCCATTTCCAGAGTCCTCATGCTCATGGAATCATCCTCCTTCTATAAGTGTATGGCTATGGCTTATGCTACACCACAATGGCCAGTACCCAGCCACCATTATTCTACCCAGAAGGCCATCTCTGCCCACCTCTATCATGTGGATTGTAATGTGTCTGTGTCACTGGACTTTGCTGCCAGTATCAGGGTACACAAAAATAAAAACCCGTGGTCCAGCAGGCATGGGCAGGGGCACTGCATATTCTTCACAGCATACTAGGTCAATATGATGGTGGCTTGAAAAGATGCAGGATACCGCACACCACTGAAGCTAATGGTGCTGCCCCTTGTCTTGTTAGTTGGTGACAACATAGTCACCTTTACCCTCCTCCTTACTGGCCCCATTTTACGACTCCTTGGAACCAGCAGTCTTCCCCTCAAGCACCCAAGGGCATATGCAATGTCCCACACTAAACTCAGCCATGCTGTTTTGCATCTTGGATGTCTGAGGGACAGGACCCTCCATGGACCAGAGCATTTGACAGCTCTGAAGGCCCAGGCTTAGAGGTGGCTGACCCCACACTATATTTAGACAGGCAAGGTGCTAAAAATATAAATATAAATATAAAGAAAAACCCAACCAAAATTCAAAAACAAAAAAGCACACAAAAGGAAAAATAAAGGAAAACAAAAACCCCCATTCCCGCTTTAGAGACCAGAATACTATACCACCTCATATCAACAAAATTATGAAATTGTGAAACATGTGGAGCACCCACTGACAAGATGACCCTATGAAGCCAATACCTGAAGCCTCGTACACACCATCAGATTGTTGGCCAACAGAGCGTCATACTTTTGTCCGAAGGGCGTGTGCCAGGAACTTGTCTTGCATACTAACGGCACACAATTGTTGGCCTACAAACACGAACATAGTGACGTACTACGTGGAATTTCAGCGCTTGAGTGCCACCCTTTGGGCACTTTCTGCTAATGTCGCGTTTTGTGAGCATTGATTCCGAGCATATGTGTTTGTACTTTGGACCTTTGTGTGACTGACTTGCATACACACGATACGAAAATCTGACAACAGACCGTTTTCCGCCGAAAATTTACTAGCCTGCCATCCAACATTTCTTGGCGGAAAGTTGGACAACAAAAGCTTTATATGTAGTCTCATAGAGTGGGAGTTAACCAATTTCTTCCAAGCTGCCATGTCAAGAGTGTCAGTACCTATCCAGTTCAAAGCTATTCATTTTACCTGAACCATTTAGTGGTTAGAGGACCCTCTATATTTTAGGTCATTTTTGCTGATTTTTTTACATAGCAATAAAAAAGCCAGAAATGAGCAGTGGAAGTAGCAGACAGAAGAAACAGATATAAAATCTATCAAAAGTTGTGCATTTAAAAAAATAAAGCTAAAGCCATCAACTTCATACAATTGCCTGTTGCAGCAACACAACCTTGTTGTGTCTTGGGTGGCACAGACTCACCCAAGGCACAAAGTCTAAGCATCAGGCAGTTTTCAGCGGAGCTCCTGATGGTGGAGATGAATTTTGCTGTGTGCTGGTACCAGGTTACAGCCCTCAGGGTCTCGCCACCAAGGAGTAAGCAATTGCAATTGGCAAGATAGCAGAATAGGTGTCTGAGCAATTCAGGCCCGCAATGGCCAAAACAGCAGAGGAAATGTCAGGGTCAAATGGGGCAGGAGATAGGCAAGAGAGTGGTCAGGTTATTCCAGGTCACCACTGAAAAGATCAGTCAGTAGTGTAATATATCATTTTATTTATCTCACATTAATTGCAGCTTTGGGATTGGTCCACCCGTATTGGTTCATTTGATTAGCACAGTTTTTTCTCCTTTATATTAGTGTAATATAGTTCTTTTGCACAAAAGAGTATATCTGACAAGAAGTTACAGAATCATTCACTTTCAGGGCTGATGCATACGATGTAAATAAGAGGACATGCCCAGTGTCAATTCAGGAAGCATTGGAAATCCTGAAAGGGATTCTGCAAGCACCATTGGAAGTGCTGGCAAAGATTGTGGTATGTGCCATTGCTGTACCAAGTACCTGATCCAGCACTTCCGGGTAGGGTGCGCTTGCACATGCAGCTGCTACTGTGGCGTGATTAGACACAGCACAAGCTGATCAGTGGGCGCCGACCAATAGATGTCCACTGGCACCCACTGAACCGTGAGGAGAGACACAGGATGGAGCTCTGCCTATGTAAAGAAGGCAGAGCTCTGTTCTGTCAGCAAGGATGTGGTGGATTTTGGGGATAAAATCCAGCACATCCCTTAGTAAAAACAGCACATAGTAAACACAAAAACACTGGCTAGACCCACATTTAACCCTTTGATTGCCCTAGATATTTAACCCCTCCCCAGCCAGTGTCATTAATACAGTGACAGTGTATATTTTTAACACTGATTCATGTATCAGTATAACTGGTTCCCACAAAGTGTCAAAAGTGTCAGTTAGTGTCCGATTGTCCGGTGCAATATTGCAGTCCCACTATAAGTCACTGATCGCCACTCTTACTAGTATAAAAATAAATAACATTTCCAGTATATATACCATTTGTAGTGATATAATTTTTGCGCAAACCAATCAATATATGCTCATTGAGATTTTTTACATTTTGTATTGGATTTGTTTTATAGCAGAAAGTAAAAGAAATATTGGGGTTTTGCTCAAAATTGTAGGTATTTTTTTGTTTGTAGCGCAAAAAAAAAAACAAAAAAAAAACAAAAAACAAATACCACCACAAGAACTTCTATTTGTGGGGAAAAAAAAATACATAAATTCCACTTGTGTAAAGCGTTGCAAGCCCGCAAATTGTCAGTGCCGTATAGCAAAAAATGGCCTGGTCATGAAGGGGGTTAAGTCTTGTGGAGGGCAAGTGGTTAAACGCTAACATCAATTCATAGAAACAGATCATGGACTGCTAAGTTCAACAGCACAGAGAAACCTGCACTGTAGTGCTTGGCATGGGTAAAAACTGAACCAGGATAAATTCAAAGAGCAGAAAGCTCAAGGGCAGGGACTCTACACAAAAAACACTGCTTGGGGTGGGACCTTCCGCTGGAGGTTGTTACTTTAATACCCCATACACACGGTCGGATTTTACGACGGAAAATGTGTGATAGGACCTTGTTGTCGGAAATTCCGACCGTGTGTGGGCTCCATCACACATTTTCCATCGGTTTTTCCGACACACAAAGTTTGAGAGCAGGATATAAAATTTTCCGACAACAAAATCCGTTGTCGGAAATTCCGATCGTGTGTACACAAGTCCGACGGACAAAGTGCCACGCATGCTCAGAATAAATAAAGAGATGAAAGCTATTGGCCACTGCCCCGTTTATAGTCCCAACGTATGTGTTTTACGTCACCGCGTTTAGAACGATCGGATTTTCCGACAATTTTGTGTGACCATGTGTATGCAAGACAAGTTTGAGCCAACATCCGTTGGAAAAAATCCTAGGATTTTGTTGTCTGAATGTCCGAACAAAATCCGACTGTGTGTACGGGGCATTAGAGGTTCCTTGGGAGTAGGCATCTGGGCAGACTGCAAGCTACTCTGAAGAAGTTCAAAGTGAGTCTGTCCTCAGGATCAGGCTCAGTTTCCACTCATTAACATACAATGCAGAAGCCCATCTTCTAGATCTTAAACCCTTTCTTAGGACCGACAGTGTTCACATCTAGTTCACAACTAATGATAGAATCTAACAGCTCAGTACAGACAGACTTAAATATTGATTAACACAGCTCCTTAGCCAATTTCCTGGGTCCTCTGGAGCTCTCACTTGCTGATGTCAATACAGGAGACCGTAGTAAAGTGGAGGTCAGGAAGTGTACTATATGAGAAGGTATTCTTTAATGAAACGCTTAATAAATAGCCATTAGCAGGAAGATCCCATCCCTGAAAAGTGTTTTCTTCTGTACAGCAGGTACCACCCCTGAGAAATGGCTTCTTCTGTAGAGAAGGTCCAACCCCTGAGAAGTGGTTTCTTCTGTACAGAAGGTCACACCCCGGAGAAGGGGTTTCTTCTGTACAGTACCCTCCCCTGAACTTTAAAAATATTAGTAATTATATTATTTCTTTATTTCCACATACACACGTGCCCAATCTGACTCTCTTCTTCTCTCTTTTACAGAATGAATTAGAATGTGACACATCACAGTTCCAGCGATGACAGACCAACACTATCATCCTGAGCCTTTTGTGTCCAGGTGGAATTCACACTGCAGATGAGATGACTACATAGCTAATAAAAATAATAAAGTGTCATCCAGTATCATATCATGATAGATTTCCGTTTTTGTCTTTATGATCATCTCACTAAAAGGGTCACATTTCTGAACTACTGGAGCACCATAAGCAGCTATGCAGAATCTGAGGGTTTTGAAATGTTTATGGTAAAGGTATATATAATTGTCCTGATTGGCTTAATTAATGCTGACTTCATATTTGTTAGGGAGTCCAGTAGTGAGATATGCAGTTCTTTACTCTCTTCCAACCAACCTCAAGGCTAAGCCAGGAACTCGCCACATGGATGGTGGGAACACCCTAGAATGGGCACAGCAAGTGTGCAGACCTGGGGGGAACACATCATAATGGGAGTAGAAGGTATACAGACTCAAAAGCTCAATGCAGGTATAGCGAGAGCCCTTCATATTGGGCAAAGCTGGTATACAGAAATGGTAGGAACCCTTCATAACTGGCACGAGGTGTGCAGACTCAGGAACTCAGTGTGGGGATGATAGGAACCCCTCTTAATGGGCACAGCATACATACTTGCCTAGTAACTCAGCACAGGGCTGGTGGGAACCACTCATATGTATAGCAGATGTACAGAGCTGGGGACTTTGCTGAGGAATGGTAAAAACCTTGTTATGGGAACAACAGGTGTGCATACCTAAGGAACTCAGCTCAGGTATGGTGGGAACTCTGAATGGTCTAAGGTTATCAGTGGTGTACCCCAAGGTTTAGTGTTGGGACCCTTACTTTTTAATAACCTTATAAATGATATAGGGTCTGGAATTAAAAGTGCCATTTCAGTCTTTGCAGATGACACTAAGCTATGCAGTGGATTAACGTCCTTACAGGATGTCTCCAATTTACAAGCCGACCTCAATGCTCTGTCTAATTGGGCAACTAAATGGCAAATGAGGTTTAATGTGGATAAAGTTATGCACTTGGGGGCTAAGATTATGCATGCATTATACATACTAGGGGGAGTACAACTGGGGGAATCAATGGTGGAGAAGGATCTTGGGGTTTTGGTAGATCATAAGCTCAATAATAGCATGCAATGCCAAGCTGCGGTTTCCAAAGCGAGCAAAGTCCTTTCATGTAATAAGAGAGGTATGGACTCCAGAGAGAAAGGTATAATTTTGCCCCTGTGCAAATCATTAGTAAGACCTCATCTGGAATATGCAGTTCAGCTCTCAAAAAGCATATCGGAGAACTGTATAGAGTGCAGAGAAGGGCAACCAAACTGATAAGAGGCATGGAGGAGCTCAGCTATGAGGAAAGATTAGAGGAACTGAATCTATTTCCTCTTGACAAGAGGAGATTAATGGGGGGATATGATCAACGTGTACAAATACAGAAGTGGTCCATATAGTGAACTTGGGGTTGAGTTATTCACTTTAAGGTCAACACAGAGGACAGGGGGGCACTCTTTACGTCTAGAGTAGGGATGAGCCGAACATTGTTAAAGTCTATGGGACGCCAACATGAAAAATCAAAAGTGCTAATTTTAAAGGATTATATGCAAGTTATTGCCATAAAAAGTGTTTGGGGACCTGGGTCCTGCCCCAGGGGACATGTATCAATGCAAAAAAAAGTTTTAAATAAGGCCTTTTTTTCAGGAGCAGTGATTTTAATAATGCTTAAAGTGAAACAATAAAAATAAAATATTCCTTTAAATATTGTGCCTGAGGGGTGTCCTTAGTATGCCTTTTAAAGTAGCACATCTTTCCTATGTTTATAACAGTGCCACAGCAAACACGGCAGTGCCTCGCGGCTCTAATATATTGTTGGATCCCATCAATATAGATAACAATACCCAAAAAATGGTGTGGATATCCCCCCAAAATCCATACCAGGCCCTTCAAATTTTTTTTTAAAATGGCATGGGGGTCCCCCATGTACTATATACCCTGAACAGCAGTATATATACAATATACGGTATGCCCTATATATTCTTCAGAAAATTGGGCCTTGGGTGTTGGTGGTACCAGAACACTGTAAGCCCTCACAGTTAACTCTTGTCGGGTGCAGGAACGGGCCCTGCATTGAAATATTATATCAAGAATTGTAATTACATGCCCCTGTTAAACAGGGGCAGAAAAATTGGGCCTTGGGTGGTGGTGCCCTAAACAAAAAATATTGTTGGAAGCTAGCATCATCAAGATTGAGGAGAAATAGGATAGTCAGCATTGGCAGTCTTCAAGGGATCCCAGATCCATAGCAAATTCAATCAGTTACGTCAGCATCAGGTGCTAGATAGCTGCTGATCCAAGACTGATTTTATGAATGTGAGCCTATCAACAGAGTCTGTAGACAGGCGTACTCTTTGGTCCATTACAAACCCTCCAACAGCACTGAATGTGCATTCAGAAAGCATGCTGGATGCAGGACAGGTCAGTAGCTCAATTGCATATTGAGCAAGTTCTGGCCAGTGGTCCATCCTCAAGACCCAGTAATCCAGTGGATGCTCTGTTGGAAAGGTCTGCTTTTGCCCCTAGATATTCCTGCACCATGTAATGCAGACGCTGGTGCTGATTGCTTGAACTGATCAGACCTTGGTGCTGAGGACTGAAAAATTGTTTAAAGGCATCAGTCAGCCGGCCACCTTCTCCACTGCTCTTCCTCTGACTGAATGAAACCTCAGCAACACGTTGTCCAGCACCAGGAAACGGCAACCTCCCAGGGTCTGGAAATGCGTTGCACAAACTTTTCTTCAAGGCCTCCTGAAGATGTTTCATCCTCTGCTCCCTCTGCAAAAGCAGGATAGGTTATGCAACCTTACCCTTGTAACGTGGATCAAGAAGGGTTGCCAGCCAGTAATGATCCCTCTCCTTGATACTAAGGATGAGCCGAACACCCCCCGGTTTGGTTCGTAGCAGATCATACCGAACAGGCAAAAAATTCAGAAGAACACACGAACACCGTTAAAGCCTATGGGACACGAACATGAAAAATCAAAAGTGCTAATTTTAAAGGCTTATATGCAAGTTATTGTCATAAAAAGTGTTTGGGGACCCGGGTCCTGCCCCAGGGGACATGTATCAATGCAAACATTTTTTTTTTAAACGGATGTTTTTTTGGGGAGCAGTGATTTTTTTAATGCTTAACGTGAAACAATAAAAATGAAATATTCCTTTAAATATCGTGCCTGGAGGGTGTCAATAGTATGCCTGTAAAGTGGCGCATTTTTCCCGTGTTTAGAACAGTACCGCAGCAAAATGACATTTCTAAAGGAAAAAATGTCATTTAAAACTGATTGCGGCTGTAATGAATTGTCGGGTCTCTGCAATATAGATAAAACTCATTGAAAAAAAAGAGCATGGGTTACCCCCCTATTCAATTACCAGGCCCTTTGGGTCTGGTATAAATATTAGGGGGAACCCTGAACCAAAATTTAAAAAAAAAATGTTTTGGGTGTCCCCCTAAAATCCATACCAGGCCCTTCAGGTCTGATATGGAAATTAAGGGGAATCCTGCGCCAAATAAAAAAAAAGGCTGTGCCCAGCATCAGAATGGGAATATGATGAGTCCGGGCAGTAAGGGTCCCTCTAAAATCTATACCAGACCCTTCATTTGACACCTGAAATGGGTTTGGGATCACATCCAGCACAGCCCACTATGTGCATGGACATGAAACCAACCACCTCACTTGTCAGCCAGAAAATTACTATGTACTAGCTAAAGCACATCACAGATAATGTATGTAATTTCATAAAACATAATATATTACAACCAAAGCGACATATTCAAAGTTCTATTGCTAAAACATAACGAATATAGCATTTTCCAGTAAAGCAGTCACTTTAGAATTCGCTTCACTGGAAAATATATCACCATATATAAATCTGACATTTATCATGGAAAAAAGCTGATAAAAATATGTAGGTAAAAATATAAAAATATAAAAATTATTATTTACTTTATTCAAAAAACAGCAAAACAGGAAAATTATTTATAAATTCCTTATTCCATGTCTATGAGCCAAAATCATCCAAAGGAATTTACTATGAAATAGGGACAACATCTTAATATGTGTTAAAATTAATTGTCCCAAAAATGCAACCAACAATTACTAATATAATTCCCTTGTTACAGGAAAGGAAGGAGACAATGGTTCCCTGACACATGATTATGTGCTATAGCCGCTCACAAGAATATGTTATAGGCAGGTACAGCACACAGTCATATATCCTACCAATTCCATGCAAGAAAGGTGGGGTGCCGAAAATTCTATTAAAAATATTGTACTGGAGGATAGAGGCAGTGCTAGCAGCCCCATTCGGATCTATGTGAAATAATACTTCAAAAATGCCCCAAAACAAGGGGATATCTAGTTCCCCTTTTAACTATTATTCATATAGCAGTTTATGTCCCACTCGATGTTGAGGCCCCAGGAGAAAATGGTTCCCTGATACATGATTATGTGCTATAGCCTCTCACAAGAACATTTGGTTTTAATTTGAGTAGCGCACTGAACTATATTCTTTATACTGTACAAAACCTCATGTTCAAGGTTTTTTAGTTGCAGCACTCAGGATTATTTATGTTTCATATATTTGCGATTTTGTGCGTTTTTTATGCACTTTTAAAATAGAGTTTCACTAATTTAAACATTAGCTATATTTAAACACTACCATATATTGTCCCATAATTTGTAATTTTTACCTTTACTTATTTATTTCCACATTTGTGGTCCCCATTTTCCTTTCGATATCTTGGCCCCTTTATGTTACTTCCCTTTTTCCCCAGCCAGCCCAGCTCTTGGGGGGAGTGGGGGGTACAGGTTTTCATGTCTGTCACTTCTGAGGTTGCGAGGAGCCTAGTTCTCTCTCCTTCCTCATAAATGTACAGCAATGGGGGCAGGAACTGACCTTGACGCCTCAACGTCATGCTGTCCAGCCCCACTTGCGGTGCATAGTGAAGCCGCGATGTGGGGGTGCTTTTCTTCATCTGAGATGGGACCATCACAGATGGGATGGATGGGGATCCACTGCGGACGTTGTTCCGCAAACTCGCTGGATTTCTCACATCCTCGACACTGCAACGACGATCAGGTATGACATTAACGGGGACCCGCCCTCCACCTGAGCACCCCTGAAAGGCAGGACCTGCAAGGGTGATGGAAGGGCACAAGAACCTATGGACTGGAACCTGGGTGCTCTAGTATCAGATGGGCAGCAGTACAGTTGGTAGTACATACCGGATACATCAAGTTCACTTATGAGCGGAGTCAATTCACAAGTTGGGTTCAGTTAAAGCCAGGCAGGAAGGGACCAAGTCATAGGCAGAATCAGGGTCAGAAGCAAGCAGAGGTTGGCAAAGTGTAGACACCGAGGTACCAAGAATCTTGGTTAGAAGTCCAGGCTAAGGATGGTAATGGAAATGAGCAGTAATCACAAGCCGACAAGGATAATACAAAAGCAGGTCAGGTGAAAGCCGGGTCAGTAATATGGTCAAACACAAGTTCACCAAAAGAGTATTTGATGCTTGAAATAGACTTTCAGCAGAGGTAGGGAGTCAATCAACAGTAAGTGGATTCAAACATGAGCATGTGTGGGCACTTGCCCATTGGCCTGATGGCTGGCAAAATGTTCCTGACAGATTTGTGTATTGAGTCTATTCTAAATGATTCCCCATTTACCTTGATAAAACATGATACAGACAGACTACACTACTCCTGGGCATTTGGACCCCATAGCAGGTGCCTGCTTTGTGTCTATTCGAAATGATTCCCCATCAGATTTCTCTACCTTGATAATACATAATACAGACAGACTACTACTCTTTGGCAGTTGGGCCCCATAGCAGGTGCCTAACACAACTAGAGACATTGGCCAACTGCTTACGTTCAGGGATGACTTTACAGTAGGCAAGAAAGGGCAGAATGAGAAGAGTGAACACTGTGTTCATTATCAGTGCTATCCATGTGACTGCAGTCCTGCATGTGCCATTGAAGGTAAGGGTAGAGATGGTGTGACAGCAATTCTTTAGTCTCATTGACAGTTAACAATAAGACATACATTCCTCTTTCTACAGATGACACCTTTATTCTAAGGCCATCAGTAAACCTTCCCCCCCTAAGGATTCCTCAGCCTACACAATTCTGAGATCATTGTTATAGTTTAAGAACTCAAAGAAAATCTGTTACGGTACACCCGGGTGATTAGATTGCAATTAAAGCAACAATTACTTGTTCCTCAAATTAGTTCCAGAGCAGCAAAATGAAACCAGACATAGAAACCCAAAGACATAAATAATTCCAATAACACTCTGCTAAGCTAAAATCTTTTTTACTACACCCATTTTATTGTGTAACATTTTCATGAGCCATGTGGTGGCACCATAAAAAGTGAGGAAGGTTCCCCTCTTCTGAAGTCAGCTGTTGTTGCAGGAATTATGTTTTTTTCTTCAATGAAATCACTGCAGTGGACTGGAACTTGACAGTAGAAGACGAAGAAGCGCTGCGCTACTAGGACAGTCCTTTTGAAATAGAGCAGTGGTTGTCAACTAATGAACTATAGGGGGTGTCAACTGCGGCCCCTGACATTACCAAAGGGCCACACGTTTATTTAATAATTAGTACTTATATTGCGCTGCTATTTACGCAGTGCTTTACACATATACTGTATATTGTGGATTCACATCAGTCCCTGCCCTCGAGGAGCTTACAATCTAAGGTTCCTAACTCACATTCATGCATACAGTACATACTAGGGCCAATTCAGGCAGGAGCCAATTAATGCACATAATGATCAATATACAGTAAAACCTTGGTTTGAGAGTAACTTGGTTTGAGAGCGCTTTGCAAGATAAGCAAAATTTTTATATACATTTTGACTTGATAAACAAGCAATGTCTTGATATACAAGTAGCATCATGTCACATCTCAGTATAAAAGAGAGGTACCGCTAATGCCTCATACACACGATTGGATTGTTGGCCAACAAATCCGTGGAATTTTGTCCGAAGGGTGTTGGCTCAAACTTGTCTTGCATACACATGGTAACACAAATGTTGACCAACAATTACAAACGTAGTGACGTACTAGATGTACTACATGGTTCTTCAGCTCTTTAGCACCACCCTCTGGGCTCCTTCTGCTAATTTCGTGTTAGTAGAAGTTTGGTGAGTGTTGATTTTTTTCTCATTTAGCGCTTTTCAATTAATGCTTTTCATTTCGTGCTTTTCAGTTTGTTTCTGGACAGCCGTTCGTCAACCAGACATTTTGGGGAATCAGAGGAGATAACGTATTATTTATTATTGGCCTTGGAGTTATTGCTTTGACATTATTTTTTTTGGTTGAATAATGATTTGATTTGGTATATTTTCTTTATTTTTGGATGCATGGAATGCACTTTTTGGTTAAGTTCTATTGGCAGATAGCATGTCTAATTTTTTCTTATTATTATTTTCATTTTTTTTAATGCACAATAAAAAAATTGTGTAGAATAATATTTGGCTATGTGTTTTACTTCAAGTGACAGTTTGGGAGTAGGCAGTTATATTTTAAAAAATACAATGTAAAATTGACAAGGGACACCAACATAGTTGTATCTTTGATCTTAAAAACTACGGGATAATGGTGTTGTGGTAACTTGCACAAATAAAAAAAAAAAATAATAATAATAATAATATTCTTGATATCTCTAGGAAAAAAAAGCCCTTGAAAATTTGTTGTTGCAATAACCAAATTAGTAACTCCATCAGTATCACCAGCAAAGCAGCTTCATTATTATCCCATTAAAGAAGAAGAGAATGTGCGCTGCATTTCGAGATTTCATAATTTGCCACGTGTTTGTAAAGAGTGGGGGAGAAAGAATTGGGACTTTAAATGAGGCAATGAATGGGTAGATTCATCTGCCTCCATCCCTGTTATGCTAAAACATCAATTGAAGGGGTGTGTTGGGACTTTAAATGAAGCACCGCTAAGAAAATAAAAAATGTAAAATCACCTGAAAATGGATTCCAAAAGGATATACATTGAATAAAGGAGATAACATGATAAAAATAATGCATTCTCGAGAACATTCTCGAGATTCTGAATGCATTCTCGAGAACTGAAAATAGACAGCAAGAGTGTGTGCATGTTCTTGGGTGATACGAGAGGGATTTGCTGCATCTTCTTCCATGGATCTTGAGTATCCCAATTGGTTAGCAAGGGTTAGTACCCTTTTTAGGGAAACCCGTCTCCTGGGTGAGGATTGTGGGTGGGTTATTTTTTTAATAATACGGGTGTGGATGGGGCATACTTGCCCTGCACATGGGGGTATAATTTCCTGTGTATGCGCTCATCAATGCCCGGGACCAGATGGGGCCGCTTTCATGTGAAGGTCAAACGTTATGGCGGTGCCCCAGCTTGGAGATGAGCTGTACACTGTGTGGATTAGAGAAGCATACAGAGTTTTTCTTTCAAGTGTGTTGTGCCATGTAACAACACACCTTCCTCAATGTATGTTGCATTTAGGAGGGACACCACCAGTGCCGAGACAAGAGGTGAGAAGGAGGAGTGGCTTCCCTGGACACTATGGTATCATATGAGGTAGGGGGGTCCCACAAGGAGCTTGGGGGCAGGGGATTTGTGTTGGAAGGGAAAATTTGAGGGGCGGCAGGGGGTAAGTATTGTTCTAGGAAGGGAAATTTAATAGGGGGTGGTGCTAAGAGTGTTCCTTTAGAGGGAAGATTTGTGCTGGGAGGGGGGATTTCATCAGGGGGCGGATTTGTACTGGGAAGAGGCAGAAATTATGCTGGGGGTAAGCATTAAGATTAGAACTTTTTTTGTGGGGGGATTTCTACTGACACATAATACACATACATCTTGAGGGGGGGCACAGTTTGGCATGTTCACCCTAGGCTCTAGATGACCTTGTCCCTGCACTGGACAACACTGAGCCCTCTCTACCAGTCCAGCATACCTCTGCCACCTCACTCCCTGTGACAGAATGGGGTCCCGTTGAGCACATAGTTCGGACCTTATGCACGCTCTTACTTATCTCCTTCTCTCTCCTGTACCATGTATCCAGGTACATAGGGTCTCCATACAGCGGGTTCGGCCCCAGTTACTTTGGGGGAACCACCAGCTTGGGAGGGAATCACAAACTCTGACCCCCTCATTATTGAAGGACCTGTCAACTACACCAAGTAGCACGCTTCATGACCAGCTGCTGTACACTCCTACCAGTTCCTGGTTACACGTGGCAACTGCTCTCCAACTCCAACCCCTCTTGCATCAGGAAAGAAGGCAGAGCCCAAAAAGTCTGGGAAATGAGTACAGACTAAATTACCCCCTCCCAGCCCAGGCACACCAACTAACTTGCTCACACAACAACAAATCCTTTTTGTAGACACCTGCCTACACAGGGCCAGAAGAACTTTGGGCAGAGGTTTATGGGAAAAGGTAGCCTATAGAACATCATTATCTAAGTTCACAGGTGCTCACAGGTGCCCAGGTGCCTATTTAACTTGTTGTAGGACTCAGTTGAGCGTGCTCAGTTTGAAGCTGTGGAGCTTGGTGTAAGTGGAGCTGGATTAAGTGGGAGTTAAAAACAAGAGTTTAAAACAGGAGGTTATAACAGGGGTCATAGTACCTGTGTAGTGTGAGTATCTGAGTGTTGTCTGAGTAGTGTGTGTGGATCGTTAGTACTTGTGTATTGTGTACCTGTGTATTGTCTTGTCGTGTACCTGTGTATTGTCTTGAGTATTAGTGCCAGGAAGCTAGTTGTTTGGTAATTTGGACAGGGTAAAATCCCCAAATCCTCACTAAATTTAATAGGTACGATGCCCGGCGGGTGTGGAGAGGCGACTCTTTGTACATCTTGCCGCATGTATGCGTTCCTTGATTCATCCGATCGAGGGCGAATACTGCTGTGCAAAATGTAAGCACATTGTTTCCCTGGAAGCCCAGGTTCTGAATCTGGGGAAGCAACTGTCAGCACTGAGAAGTCCCTCCATACTAAAGGTGAGCCAGGAACGTACACGGCAGGTGCCGGCAGGGGCCAGCACAGAGGCGGGTGGAGACAAAGAGGTGCAGGCACTAGCAAAGAGTAGATGGGTGACAGTCAGGAGGGGCAGAGGGGGAAGTGCCAGGGAGGCCGATCCAGGACTGGAGCATCCCAATAAGTACGCTCCATTGAGTGACATTGGTGTAACCAGTCAGGGACCAGCACTGCTGGAGTTGAGGGACTCTCCTAGCTGCCAGGGGAAGAACTCCTCCAGTGAGAGTGGGGGGGCAGCAAAGGGAAAGGAAAGACAGATTCTGGTGGTAGGGGACTCAATTCTTAGAAGGACAGAGAGGGCAATCTGTAACCAAGACCTGAAGCGCCGAACAGTATGTTGTCTACCGGGCGCTCGGGTTCGGCACATCACGGATCTTGTGGACAGATTACTGGGAGGGGCTGGGGAAGACCCGGCTGTCATGGTGCACGTTGGCACCAATGACAAAGTCAGAGGCAGATGGAGTGTCCTAAAGAACGATTTTAGGGACTTAGGAGCTAAATTGAGGAAAAGGACCTCCAAGGTAGTGTTCTCAGGAATACTACCGGTACATCGAGCCACACCAGAGAGGCAGAGGGAGATTAGGGAAGTAAACAAGTGGCTGAAGAGCTGGTGTAGTAAGGAGGGGTTTGGGTTCCTGGAGGACTGGGCCGACTTCTCAGTCGGTAACCGGTACTATAGAAGGGACGGACTGCACCTAAATGAGGAGGGTGCAGATCTGCTGGGAATGAAGATGGCCAAAAAGTTAGAGGGGTTTTTAAACTAGGCGATGGGGGGGAGGGTCCAGAGACAGTGATAGCCAGCGCGGAAGATATTCCAGAGGGTAGTATTGGGGGCATTAGTGGTAGGTTAACCAAAGCACAAAAACGCAAGGTGAGTATAGTAGCAAGTCCAAGTTGCAATCTTGAAACACCCAATACGAGGACAATATGCGACCGGTCTAAACTATGTGGCATGTTCACCAATGCCAGGAGCCTGGCGGACAAGATGGGTGAACTAGAGATACTGTTGTACAAGGAGTATTTGGATTTTGTGGGAATTTCAGAGACCTGGTTCAACAGCTCTCATGATTGGCTGGCAAACATTCAAGGGTATACCCTATACCGCAAGGATAGAGAGGGTAAAAAAGGGGGAGGGGTATGCCTATATATCAAGAATAATGTACAAGTGAATGTGAGAGATGACATCACTGAGGGGGCTAGGGAGGAGGTGGAATCTTTATGGGTAGAGCTCCAAAGGGATGAAGCTAAGGGGAAAATAATACTGGGAGTATGCTATAGGCCCCCTAACCTGAGGGAGGAAGTGGAGACGGATCTCCTATCACAAATTGGATTAGCAGCAAGGATGGGAAGTGTTATCATAATGGGGGATTTTAATTATCCAGACATAGACTGGGCGGAGGGAACCGCGCATTCATTTAAGGCTCGCCAGTTCCTTAATGTCTAGCAGGACAATTTTATGGGTCAGATGGTAGACGCACCAACTAGAAATAAAACATTACTAGATCTACTGATTACCAACAATACAGACCTGATAACAGATGTGGAAATACGGGGCAATTTAGGTAACAGCGATCACAGGTCAATTAGTTTCAGTATAAATCACACAAATATGAGACATGAAGGGAACACAAAGACACTGAATTTCAAAAGAGCCAACTTCCCTAAACTACAAACCTTGCTAAAAGGCATAAATTGGGATAAAATATTAGGAACAAAGAATACAGAGGAGAGATGGGTTTGCTTTAAGAGCATATTAAATAAGGGCATTAGCCAATGTATCCCATTGGGTAATAAATTTAAAAGAGCGAACAAACATCCTGGATGGCTTAACTCCAATGTAAAAATGCATATAAAAGCAAAGGAGAAGGCCTTCAAAAAATACAAGGTTGAGGGATCATCCACAGCATTCAGAATTTATAAAGAATGCAATAAGAAATGTAAGGGTGCAATTAGGATGGCTAAGATAGAACATGAAAGACACATAGCGGAGGAGAGCAAAAAAAATCCCAAGAAATTCTTTAAGTATGTAAACAGTAAAAAAGGGAGGACAGACCATATTGGCCCCATAAAGAATGAGGAAGGACATCTGGTTACAAAGGATGGGGAGATGGCAGAGGTATTGAATTTATTCTTCTCCTCAGTCTTCACGAGTGAATCGGGGGGCTTCAGTAACCAAAACTGCAGTGTTTATCCTCATGACACAACACAGGAAGCACCTACATGGTTAACAGAGGACGGAATTAAAATTAGACTTGAGAAACTTAACATTAATAAATCACCGGGACCAGATGGCTTGCATCCGAGGGTACTTAGGGAACTCAGTCAGGTGATTGCCAGACCGTTGTTCCTAATTTTTACAGACAGTCTATTGACTGGAATGGTACCAGCTGATTGGAGAAAAGCCAATGTAGCACCAATATTTAAAAAGGGCCCAAAAAACATCCCTGGGAATTACAGACCAGTTAGCCTAACATCAATAGTATGTAAACTCTTGGAGGGGATGATAAGGGACTATATACAAGATTTTAGTAATAAGAATGATATCAGTAATCAGCATGGATTCATGAAGAATCATTCTTGCCAAACCAATCTATTAACCTTCTATGAGGAGGTGAGTTGCCATCTAGATAAAGGAAGGCCCGTAGACGTGGTGTATCTGGATTTTGCAAAAGCATTTGACACAGTTCCCCATAAACGTTTACTGTACAAAATAAGGTGCGTTGGCATGGACCATAGGGTGAGTACATGGATTTAAAACTGGCTACAAGGGCGTGTTCAGAGGGTGGTGATAAATGGGGAGTACTCAGAATGGTCAGGGGTGGGTAGTGAGGTCCCCCAGGGTTCTGTGCTGGGACCAATCCTATTTAATTTGTTCATAAACGACCTGGAGGATGGGATAAACAGTTCCATCTCTGTATTTGCAGACGATACTAAGCTAAGCAGGGCAATAACTTCTCCGCAGGATGTGGAAATCTTGCAAAAAGACCTGAACAAATTAATGGGGTGGGCGACTACATGGCAAATGAGGTTCAATGTAGAAAAATGTAAAATAATGCATTTGGGTGTCAAAAATATGAATGCAATCTATGCACTGGGGGGAGAACCTCTGGGGGAATCTAGGATGGAAAAGGACTTGAGGGTCCTAGTGGATGATAGGCTCAGCAATGGCATGCAATGCCAAGCTGCTGCTAATAAAGCAAACAGAATATTGGCATGCATTAAAAGGGGGATCAACTGCAGAGATAAAACGATAATTCTCCCGCTCTACAAGACTCTGGTCTGCCCGCACCTGGAGTATGCTGTCCAGTTCTGGGCACCAGTCCTCAGGAGGGACGTACTGGAAATGGAGCGAGTACAAAGAAGGGCAACAAAGCTAATAAAGGGTCTGGAGGATCTTAGTTATGAGGAAAGGTTGCGAGCACTGAACTTATTCTCTCTGGAGAAGAGACGCTTGAGAGGGGATATGATTTCAATTTACAAATACTGTACTGGTGACCCCACAATAGGGATAAAACTTTTTCGCAGAAGAGAGTTTAATAAGACTCGTGGCCACTCATTACAATTAGAAGAAAAGATGTTTAACCTTAAACTACGTAGAGGGTTCTTTACTGTAAGAGCGGCAAGGATGTGGAATTCCCTTCCACAGGCGGTGGTCTCAGCGGGGAGCATTGATAGCTTCAAGAAACTATTAGATAATCACCTGAATGACCGCAATATACAGGGATATGTAATGTAATACTGACACATAATCACACACATAGGTTGGACTTGATGGACTTGTGTCTTTTTTCAACCTCACCTACTATGTAACTATGTAACTATGTAAGTTGTGGCATAAGCCCTTCAGGGTAGGCCTGGTATAGGCAAAGTCGGAGAACCCATCCAAGAGAACTAACACATGAGGGAACTGGAAGTGCTGGTCAGCATCCTTGTTTTAAAATCTAGTTCAGACTGTACAGTATGCTATGGTTGGGTGGAAAGAGGAAGAGGTATATTTATGCATTGGGAGGAACTGTACATACTGTTCATGTTACAGTAAAGCATTGAAAAGACTGATCGCGTGGGCATTCATTTATTTCTGGGGAAGGGTCTTTAGCTGAGTGTATGGTGCCCCGTCTCATCCCTGTTGCAGTAGAAAAAAAGGAGGTGCCCTGGGCTGGCAAGACCATTGCTGGCAGCATATCAGGGGCCTGCTTACAAACTGGATATTGCACCAATATCTATGGCCACATCTTCTGCTACCTATAAGCACAGAAGTTTTAGAAAATATTGGCTGTCTGACATCTCACATCTATGCCATGAGCCAAAACAAAGACTTCCCCAATGTGAGCTCTGGTGACAGATCTTGAAGTAAAAATCAAACATTAAAGCCCAATTGAACTTTCAGTTAAAATCTGCAAAATACAATTTGCGTGCATCAGAATAAAAATTCTGCAAAGTCATACAGTTTGCTTTCTTAAGGTAGCAACCACAGCCTGAGTAGAAAAATCTGAAGCCCAATGGTGACCTCCAGAGTTAGGGACAGCCGACATCCTTCTGTGTAGAGTGGGTTGCAAGGCATGGTGGGTGTGATGTGAGATGAAAGGGTGGACACCAGACACTTTTAGAATGCAAAAAGAGATTTATTGTCTCTTGAACAGAACTGTGGGAGAACGGGTTAGGGCCAGGACACCCTTAGGTAGATGTAATGTTAATTAGCAGACTCCGAGACTTCTATAGGCAGACAGCTATACAGGTGAAGGCCTCCAGCCAGACTCCACTTCTGTATAGGTAGGACGCTGTCTCTCCAAGACAACTATCGCCTGGCAACTAAATTTAATAGAAGGCCTGCCTAAACATCAGGGTGCTACATCCTCCCCCACCTAGAAAAAAACATCTTGGAGTTTGCAGAAAAAAAGTTTGAGCTCACAAGTCTGAGAGCGAATTTCCTGGCAAAAACTGATTTAATTAGCAGGCTCTGAGACTTCTATAGGCAGACAGCTATACAGGTGAAGGCCTCCAGATGGACACCATTTCTGTATCGGTAGGACGCTGTCTCCCATGGTAACAATCTTATAAAAGTTACTAACTGTAATTTTATCCAACTATTTGCAACTCAAACAGTTCTCCTCTTACCCCACAATCACTTACTGTGGTTCTTCACTCAATGAGCTCCAAGTCTCTCTCACTAAACTTCGGATCCAATAGCCACTGGATCCCCTGAACTCTTCCACTGTTAGCACTCAGTATCTTGCTCAAGCATCACCCCCGCTTCCCTGCTGGGTCCCTGGCTTGGCACTCACAGATACTCTTCAAGCGTTACCCCTGCTGACATGCTAGGTCCCTGGCTTGGCACTTACTGATGCTCTGCAACTGTAAGTTCTGTTCCTGACTTGGCACTTGCTGAAGTTTTCCTACTTCTTCACCATCCCCGGCTAGCAAGAAGTCTGCCCCGGTACTGGCCTCAGCTTACTCACAGTGGTCTCCATTAACAAGGTGGATGGTCCCTTAGTGACAACAACATCCCCCCTACCTCCAACCACAACTGGTTCCCCGGTCGGCAGAACCGTTACTTCTGGTTAGACTACAAGCCAAAGTCCCAACCATACGCTGCTCTCCTGCTTCTGGTTAGGCCCTCTGACAGCCTAGCAGCCTGATGTCCCCAAGATAGGTCTAAGGCTTATGGCCTAGTATCCTGGGGAAACATAACACACATCCACCCAGACAGCTGTTCAAGTGGCACAGAACTCCGATCACCTGACTCCACCCAAATAAATAGGCACTCCCAGCAGGCCAAGGGACCCAAGAAAATCCCTGCCCATTGGCTGAGATACCCCATTCATTCATAATCTGTCCTTGCTATGCCCTTGTCTTATCAAATGTCACCAGCTACCAGGCCTCCTAGTGACAGAAGAGAGAAGTGCAGCAATTCCAGAATTAGGGGGAAATTAATTGATCTAATAATTGGCCAAGGCAACTATTGCCTGGCAACTAAATTTATAGGTAGCCCTGCCTAAACATCAGGTTGCTACATCCTCCCCCACCTAGGAAAACGACGTCTTGTAGCTCTCAAGCCTGAGAGCGAATGTCCTGGCAAAAACTGGGATGGGAGGGGGGACAGGAAAGGAAAAATAATAACAATAAAAATGCATGTGGAGTACCACATGAAGTATATATGCACAACATATACATATACATGAGCAAGTGGCAGTTCACACAGGGCAGATAAATAGTAGACATTATATACAATTTTACATGTTGCGTACCACCCAAACAGTTAAGGGAAAATATAAACAGTAGCCTTATATCCTAACTATCTACCTAATATATACAATAATGAGAACATAAAAGGTCAGCATTATTATCCATGTCGGGTCACTGTCACTTCTTGTGCAAGGAAGATGCAATGGGTGCAAGAACACCTAAAAGAAAAAAGCAGATAGCAAAGAAATGCATCCTATCCCTATGATAAAGTGCAATATGTACATAAGTGAATTTTAAGTAAATGTTGACTTCCCTCAGCCGAGAGCAGCAAAGCAGTGTAAATGCACCCTATAATATGCCTAAACTTCAATAATCTCTATCTCTAAACATATGTATAAGTGAAATTGGGCCCCATCCTCATCCGAGAATGCCACCCCTTTCCATAGCTATCTTACAGAAACTTTCTAAAAATTTTCTATCAAATAATGCATAATGTGAACAAGGGCTCATTCAGGTTGACATGACTCATGCCACCTGGTGGCCAGCATAGGAAAAGACAATCCTGGTACACTTAATAGTCCATCAGTCAATCTGTAAAGTGAGAACTTGCTCCTTTGCCACAGCTTATTCTACCTAACTAACTGAACACTCCAGTGTCCTTAAAGCCCCAAAGACCATCAGGTTTTCACTTGGGTTTGAACAACATTTCCCAGCAGTCTCCCTTCTTCTCAGGGACAACTCTGGGGAGAAGAGGCATGGCTGCGATCAGGCAACAAGCAGCCAGGCCATTGTGCAAGGAACCGCACTTCTGAACACAGGTCCCCTTGTAGTAGTAATCTCAGTCTATCCACACAACATCCAGGGACTAAGAATGAAGTTCCTTATTAGCTGAAAAACAACATGCTGAATGTCCGATCAACACATTACTCTTCCAAGGGAGACACACTGGCAATTCCAGAACACTAGCCAGCATGACTTAAATGGGCACTCCCTGAATATGCTGGCAGCATACAGTCCAGCACAGTCCCAGTAATACAGCCAACAGGAATGTTCCCCACTAGCAATGATTTCTGTACAAGAGGTGGAGTGGCTACCAGCATAGCATCCCAACTCCTTAAAACACACATTTGTAATCCACATGGTGTCAGTGAACACAATTCAAGAGCATTCACTAGTAATACCTGGGATCTGGCAACATCAGGATTTCTCATTTGGCATTTACAGTAGTAATGTAATGTTGAATGTCATCCCAGGTTAATATTATCTGAGTTGATTTGACAGTCATATTCATGAACAGGTAACAGTGAGGATCTTTGACCCCGGTAACTGGGCCATACGTAACGATAATAACCCTTTCAAAGAACACTTTAGGCGACGCTGCATTGACAACTCTGTCAGCAGCAACAGTACTTTTCTTCTCTTAGCATTAAGGGGGGATAAACAGTACTATTCAGACATTTTGTTATCCAGTACTTCCCAACAGCTTAATGCAACAGTTGCTCTACTCACCCCCTGCATCTTCTACTCCCTCTTGACTTACCCGCTTCAGGCACCACCAGGGCTGAACACGTGATTGTCCACTCTTCTTTGTACGAGATGAACGGACACTCTGAGCCAGACGAGGGAGAATCGGAGGGCTACAACCCTCGGTGGCGGTGACTCCTGGGGAGGCAGCTGAGACAGACACTTGAATTTCCTTCGGAGGAAAGGGAGGTGCTGGTACCACTTGCTCCAGACTAGCAGTTGCTGTAGAAACCTCAGATCGAATGGTGGCAGTGGGAACTGACACTTTCACCGTAGTCTGTGTAGATCACCAGCCAGATAAGTTCCGATAGAGAAGAATCTGCCCAGGCAGGGATAGGCCTACCAGAGTCAGCGGTAGCGGTGCTGGAGTTGGGTCTTTCCACGGTGGTGTAGCTGTGGGCCCAATCCACCTTCGTCACCTGCGATGAATGTGGCAGTCTAGCAGCAACCAGTAGCAGTTCTCCATAGTGGTAATACCGACTCCAAGGGTGCAAGAATACAGCAAAACCGAAACATCGTCGGCAAACAATTCCCATGGCTGCAGAACTTTAGATATACAAGGCTATCTCCCCTCTAGGCACCATCCAAATACCCGTATCAGTAATCGTCTCTTCAGAGGTAAAGAAACTGGCAATTTCCCATAGGCCTCGAACCTACGAGCTCCCAGATGCGCCATATTTCTCTTGTGGCCATATTTCTCTTAACACGTCCATTTTAAGCCCTGCAGCACTGGCGTAAAGTGTCAAAAGACCAGGCTGGCACTTTCCCATGAGCAATGAGACATGCTGGTTCTTCCTCACATTGCTGGAATGCACAAAAACACAGTCTATACGAAGTAAAGATATTACTTGCCACTTTCCCACGGAGCCAGACGAAATCCCAATGTAGCTGTAGCTGGTTGGGCGCCAAATGTAGTAAAATCCCAGGCCCCTGAAGCCCAATGGTGACCTCCAGAGTTAGGGACATCCTTCTGTGTAGAGTGAGTTGCAGGGCATGCTGGGTGTAATACGAGATGAAAAGGTGGGTGCCAGACACTTTTAGAATGCAAAAGGAGATTTATTGTCTCTTGAACAGAACTGCGGGAGAAAGGGTTAGGGCCAGGACAACCTTAGGTAGATGCAATGTTAATTGGCAGACTCAAAGACTTCTATAGTCATACAGCTATACAGGTGAAGGCCTCCAGGCGGACAACACTTCTGTATAGGTAGGACGCTGTCTCCTATGGCAAAAATCATAAAAGTTACTAACTGTAATTGTATCCAACTATTTGCAACTTGAACAGTTCTCTGCTTACCCCACAATCATTCACTGCGGTTCTTCACTCAATGAGCTTCAAGTCTCTCTCACTAGACTTCGGATCTAATAGCCACTGGATTCCATAAATTCTTCTACTATTAGCACTCAGTATCTTCCCGCTTCCCTGCTGGGTCCCTGGCTTGGCACTCACAGATACTCTTCAAGCATCACCCCTGCTGACACACTGGGTCCCTGGGTCCCTGGCTTGAAACTCACTGATGCTCCACAAGCATCATCTCTGCTGTCCCGCTGGGTCCCTGACTTGGCACTTGGCACACTGAAGTTTTTCCACTGCTTCACCGCCCCCGGCTGGCGAGAAGTCTGCTCTGGTACTGGCCTCAGCTTACTCACAATGGTCTCCGGTAACAAGGTGGATGGTCCCGTAGTGGCGACAGCTTCCCCTCTACCTCTGAACCACAACTGGTTCACCGGCCCGGCGGAACCATTACTTCTGGTTGGACCTCAAGCCTGGAATCCCAACCCTAAGCTGCTCTCCTGATACTGGATAGGCCCTCCGACAGCCTAGCAGCCAGATGTCCCCAGGATAGGCCTAAGGCTTATGGCCTAGCAACCCAGGGCAACATAACACATGTCCACCCAGACAGCTGTCCAGGTGGCACAGAACTCTGGTCACCTGACTCCACCCAAATAAATAGATGCTCCTAGCAGCCCAAGGGATCCAAGAAAATCCCTGCCCATTGGCTGAGATACCCCATTCATTCATAATCTGTCCTTGCAATGCCCTTGTCTTATCAAATGTCACCAGCTACCAGGCCTCCTAGTGACAGAAGAGAGACATGCAGCAATTCCAGAATAAGGGGGAAATCAATTGATCTCCTAATAATTGGCCAAGGCAACTATCGCCCGCATGGCAACTAAATGTAATAGCAGCACTGCCTAAACGTCAGGGTGCTACACCCCTTATAAGGCATTTGATGTTTTTTTTTTTCTACCTCCATACTCCCTTTTTATGTTAGCCTATGTGTCCATGCACACATAGGTGTTTACAGGCTTTTAGAGGCAGGAACATTTAGAAAGCAGGAAAAAAATATATACTTGCGTGTTCTGAAGTAGACTGTTTGGGTAGACAAAACAGCAAGCATATATAAACACGCTAGATACTTTTAGGAGCATTTGCGTTCTTGTGCATGCATTTTGAAGCCCAGGGTAGAATTAATTAACGCCAAATGTGCATAAATGCACATAAACGCTGTCAGGAAGAGTATACCAGCAGACAAGATGGGTCCCTCAGGCAGGTTCCTGTTCATGGCTTTTCGTGCTCACCTACCAGGACAAACGCGCATGAACGTGCATGCAAAATGTGGTTTTAGGTGGGTTTTTTGAGCTGCGTTTTACTCCCCTAGAGCAAAGGCAACCAGGTAAGGAAAATAAACCCCTGTGTGCATTAGGGCTACATAAACTTTAAGTAAAATAAAAATGAAAAAGATTAAACCCAGTTAACATTTGTTTAGCAGGTACAGAACCAATTCGTTTTCTATCAAAAAAAAATATTCAAGCCATATGAAAAAAAACTGGCCATTGTAAGCTCCGCACCCCCTTTTGGCAGTTGGTAAATGGTCCGTCTCAACACCTGCAACTGTGACTTTTGTTGGACAGCTTGGCCTGTAACAGGAAGTGGAAAGACAGGCAGAATCAACTGATAGGCAGCACTGATGGGCATTTCTAGGTGCACTAATAGGTGACATTGTGGAGGAGGCACTGATGGGCACAGATTGGCACTGATGAGGCAGCACTCGTGGGCACTGATGAGGAGGCGCTGATGGGCTCTGATAGGCAGCACTGAAGGGTACTGATAGGTGGCACTGATAGGCAGCACTGATAGGTGGCAGTGATGGGCACTGATAGGCAGCACTGAAAGGTGAAATTGATGAGGTGGCACTGATGGGCACAGATTGGCCTCACTGGTGGGCATTGTTGGGACTGCACTGATAATCAGGACACTGATAATCAGTGCCCTGATTATCGTTGCCAATGTCATTTTAACAGAGGCTATCTTCTTCTCCCTCACGCTGTCAGCGTGAGGAAAGGAAAGCCAATAACCCCCCATTGATAACGTCATTTATGACGAAACGCATCTGAGGAGGATACGTGCTGACGTCACCACGCTTTCGTGTTAGGAGGATGGGTTATCATTTGCAGCCGGCCGGCTCTCTATTTTTATGCGATGTTTTAAATCTTTTTATGTAAGTGCAATATCTAATTATTTAAATTATTAGTAGTGACAATATTACGCTATGGATGGTTTTCTTTCCTCTGTTTATGGCTGGGTCTCGGGGCTCTGAGCAAGGTCGTGCGGTGTCAGGAGAATTCTGAGCATCCATCCAATCATCCAGCCTTTAGCCCATCAGCTGATCTTCTGTACAAGCAAAGGCCCTGGCTGGGTTTAAGCCATTTGCCCGACTTTGCTTGCCAGCTGGTAAGCAGGTTTTTCTTAAGGTGGCGGCACGTTTGATTTGTTTTGGTTCACTCTGGTGGTTGACTCAATAGATTGAACTGTTTAACGATTTATCCAGGAGCAATTGTATGGACTTTCCATTTATTAGCGCAGCTTTCTTTTCCCTTTCCAATTTTTGTTTGTGCTATCACACATTTAGCTGCTGCTTTTTGGACTACACTTTATGATTTAGAGTTATCTGTGATTTTATATTCCATTTTCACTTTATTTTCAATGTATAACATTTTTAGACTAAGCGTGGTTTTTTCCTGTTACTAAGCCAATAACCCGTTAATGTTTACAACTCTGATCACCTGCCATTGGACACAGCTGATCACGTAGTAAAGGGCCGCTGTGATTGGCCCTTTACCTCGATCTATGATCAGCGATCAAAGAGTGTGCCGCCAGCACCGCAGGGGCACATGGGCAGCGCAAACATGAGAGGATGTCCATTTCTGCCCTCCTGGCAAAGTGAGCCCATGCTGTAGCCATCTTTTGGCTATAGCGCGGACAGGAAGTGTTGGGTCCATCTGCCTGCACTGTTCTCTTTACAGCTAAAAATAGCTCCCAAAATACCTAGCTGTGACCTGGAGCATGCCCTGAACAGGCTCCAATTCCCCTCTATGTCTGGTCAAATGCACAAGCTAAGGGACCAGATATGTGATAGACAGACCTGCTGCTTGGTGGCTCATGTAGAGGCAGTCACTGTCTTGCGTGACATCATTGACCATATATGGTCATGCAAAGCACCATATTGTCAACTTGTGTGGAAAATGATGGTCCAAGCTTCTTCAGTGTCATCATGTAGCCAGAAACCTAGGCCTTCAGTCACCTGATCCATATTGCAGGGTAGGGCTGACGTGTCTGAACACTGATTCTTCCCTTTAACTACGATCATATGAGCACGTTTCTAGGCATTTGGTCACCAAACTGAGCCCAGAAGAGAGCAGATTAAAAATGTTTTGATGCCCTTTGGTTACTTCATATCTGCACCAGTAAGATTGTTAAAGCTAAATTAAAGTGAAAAACAGGCTTTGGGTCAATTTGCCCGCACTGCAATTCTTACACCTAAAGAAAGCTGCCAAATATACTTACCTGCAATGGTCCCTGGATAGGCTCCAGTTCCCTTCTATGTTCCCTCTAATGTACCCAATATGTGATAGACAGACATACTGCTTGGTGGCTCAGGCAGAGGCAATCAATGAATGGTTCTCATATTTCGCGATTGGCCATGTCATTAGGTGGGAAGCAAAAGGAATATTTGGGCCAGTCTGGCCAAGAAGTGAATCTTTAAAGGTCACAAGTGAGTATTTTTAGGTTTTAAAAATCAGCTCACCTGAAGCAGTTTATTAATGTATGTTAATATTCAAGAGCTGAGAAGACAATTACAAGAATTCCTGCTGCCAAAGACCCTGATACAAAAAAAACACAAGGAGATTAAGCCGACATCCATCTTAAAAAAAAAAAAAAAAAGAAAGGAAGAAATTACACAACCACAAATCTATAATGGCACATTTTGTTTCTTGGATTGGGGAAAGAAAGGTATTATGTAAAGAGCAAAAAACATTGATATATTGGACCATTGTTCAGATGTCCTCAAACTTAAAAAGCCTATTGTTAAACTTAGAACAATGCCTAAGAAATAAATAACTTGTGTCAGGTCCCCGTGCCCAATCCTCTCCAGAAACATAAGAGGAAACATATTCCTCCAGAAATCAATATGAAGGCCACAGTGGCCACTTTCACTATTCTCCTGGGGATGGTCCTACTTTCAGATGTGAATGAAGTGTCCAACAATGTAAACCCTCTTAAATCACAATAACCCACCATCCACAATGACCCACCACTTAACGATAACTCCCGTCACTAAATGACAGATCCCTGGCTGCTGGAACGTAAACAGACAGCAGGGGATGCTGGGTGACATCATTGGCCATATATAGTCATGCAAAGCACCATAATATCAGCAGGTATGAAAGTTAGTGGATCAAGATCCCTTCGTTATAGCTCCAAAAATGCTTACCTGTGACCTGGAGTGGACCTTGGACAAGCCTAATTTCCCTGTTACTTCCCCTGTAATGCAAACAAAAGGACCTGATATGTGTTAGGCAAATGTACTGCCTGGTGTCTCAGACAGAGACACCCAATGAATGGCTCCTACATTTCCCATCCTTTGGCCATGACACTAGGTGGGAAGCAAGAGGGGAACTGTGGCTAGCCTGGCTGAGAGGTAGCATCTTGTAGGTCACGGGTCAGTCTCTTTAGCTTTTATATATACTGTAAACCAGGGGCGTTGCTAGGTCTACAAAAGATCTGGGGCTAGAGCCCATAGCAGCGTAGCAAAGAAAGTCATACGCTTGGGCGGGCATACACATACATCAGGGTTCCCAGAGAGCCCCCCGTACATTAGGGTCCCCAGAGAGCCTCCCCCTTAAATCAGGGTCCCCAAAGAACCCCCCCTAAAATCAGGGTCCCCAGAGAGCCTCCCCCTTGCATCAGGGTCCTCAAAGAGCCACCCACTTACATCAGGGTCCCCAGAGAACCTCCCCTCCTCTTGGGGACCCCTGCAGAGACTCGGGGCTATGGGCCCCAGATGCGGGGCTATAGCCTCAAAAGCCACCCCCTAGCGACGCCACTGCTGTAAACTAATATGAAATCATTTTCTGGCTTTAGACATTCATATATGTAGCACACCCCTGCAGGAGCCGCTGGCTTTGAATGATCAAATTTCCTCATTTAGTGCACACACAGCCCGGCACCCAGGATTTTCTTCTCTCTCACCAGCTCAATAAACAGTCTGAGGGTATCTTTTTTATTTTTTCAATTGCAGAGTATAACTTGGATAGGTGTGGGAGAGGCAAGGAACTGAAGTAACTGAGGACTTATCTCTCCTTACTTTCTTGGTAGGGAACTTTCTCAGAGTTACTACTTGCTAGGAAAAATGCTAAGGATGTGCTTCTTTATAGAGCAAAATATCTGTATACAGCCTCTAAGGCACAGGGCTTTGGTCAGTACTCACAAGGTCTTAAGATCATCAACTGCCACCTTGTGATCCCCTGAGTGCTTCTTAGTGATGGAGATGCAAACTCACGATGCCACCAGCCACTGGACCCTCTTCTATCCAGTCTCTACATGCTATCCTGCAGAGTGCTTCTCCAGATCAGAAAAAAGAAACCCCAAACTTTAATAGGCTCCCCAGCCTAAGCTATGGATGGGACCTCAGTGACCTCCAAGCAACATCTCCAGCAGACTAATACACATTCGCCCAGTAAACTTGTGACTGTCTTATAAAAAAATACCAGCAGAGAGGTCATCTAAAGTTCAACATTTAAAAATGAAGACTTTCTCTATATTTATGGAATAAGGCTTCAATCACACCAGGCGGATCCGCTGCCACGGAGTCTGCCAGAGTCCGCCAGCTCGGCGGGAGATCTCTCCTTTGATCTCCGCTGAGCTGGCAGATGACAGGTCCCTCTCTGCTCACTAAGTGGTGAGGGGCTTGTCAAGCACCGCTGCTTGCTATGCAGAGATCGGAAGAAAATGGATAGCATGTCCGTTTTCATCAGATCTCACCCGATCCAATCCACCAGGGATGGATGTGAACGTAGGGCCATCCATCTGATGTTAGCGGATCGGACCGGGTCGGATGTCAGCGGACATGTCACCGCTGACATCCGTCGCTCCATAGACTAACATGGAGCGCCCCTTAAGGTCCGCTGACAAAACTGACAGGCGGACCTGAACGGTTCGACAGTGTGAAAGGGGCCTTACATAGTATACATTAATAAAGATTAATAACTATTGCTTTACTATTGAAGAATAATATTGATAAGACCACTACTATATAATAATAATATGAATAATAATGAATAATAATTATTTTATGAATAAAACATATGCAAATTAATATGAATAATATAAAATATATTGGTTAATATGAAATTCTACTACATTTCCCCCCTGTTGAGGCATAAGCCTCACACCAATTACAATACAGATCACCCACCATGCCTTTCAAAGACCCCATGTACACGACACTTATTACATAAATTGTCCAAAAAAAAATCAGTCCAATCAAAAACACACTCTTCTGTAGCTGCAAAGTCTTCTCCATATGTGGCATGCAGGGCAGCCATCAGAAATTTTGGGGCCCCTTACAAAGCTTTAGGCCTGGGCCACCTGGGGCCCGACCCCCAACATTCCATGTGTTGTGGAGACTGGAGGGATGGATGGTGCTTGGTGTGGGTGGGGATGCGTGCGTTGTGGAGACTGGAGGGATGGATGGTGCTCAGTGTGAGTGGGGATGCGTGCGTTGTGGAGACTGGAGGAATGAATGGTGCTTGCCAGGGGTGGGGATGTGTGCGTTGTGGAGACTGGAGGGATGGATGGTGCTCGGTGTGGGTGGGGATGCGTGCGTTGTGCAGATTGGAGGGATGAATGGTGCCTGGCGTGGGTAGGGATGCATGCGTTGTGGAGACTGGAGGGATGAATGGTGCTTGGCGTGGGTGGGGATGTGTGTGTTGTGGAGACTGGAGGGATGAATGGTGCTTGGCGTGGGTGGGGATGCGTGCATTGTGGAGACTGGAGGGATGGATGGTGCTCGGTGTGGGTGGGGATGCGTGCGTTGTGGAGACTGGAGGGATGGATGGTGCTTGCCATGGGTGGGGATGCATGCGTTGTGGAGACTGGAGGGATGGATGGTGCTCGGTGTGGGTGGGGATGCGTGCTTTGTGGAGACTGGAGGGATGGATGGTGCTTGCCATGGGTGGGGATGTGTGCGTTGTGGAGACTGGAGGGATGGATGGTGCTCGGTGTGGGTGGGGATGCGTGCGTTGTGCAGATTGAAGGGATGAATGGTGCCTGGCGTGGGTGGGGATGCATGCATTGTAGAGACTGGAGGGATGAATGGTGCTTGGCGTGGGTGGGGATGTGTGTGTTGTGGAGACTGGAGGGATGAATGGTGCTTGGCGTGGGTGGGTATGCGTGCGTTGTGGAGACTGGAGGGATGGATGGTGCTCGGTGTGGGTGGGGATGCGTGCGTTGTGGAGACTGGAGGGATGGATGGTGCTTGCAATGGGTGGGGATGCGGGCGTTGTGGAGACTGGAGGGATGGATGGTGCTCGGTGTGGGTGGGGATGCGTGCGTTGTGGAGACTGGAGGGATGGATGGTGCTCAGTGTGGGTGGGGATGCGTGCATTGTGGAGACTGGAGGGATGGATGGTGCTCGGTGTGGGTAGGGATGCGTGGGTTGTGGAGACTGGAGGGATGGATGGTGCTTGCCATGGGTGGGGATGTGTGCGTTGTGGAGACTGGAGGGATGGATGGTGCTCGGTGTGGGTGGGGATGCGTGCGTTGTGCAGATTGGAGGGATGAATGGTGCCTGGCGTGGGTGGGGATGCATGCATTGTGGAGACTGGAGGGATGAATGGTGCTTGGCGTGGGTGGGGATGTGTGTGTTGTGGAGACTGGAGGGATGAATGGTGCTCGGTGTGGGTGGGGATGCGTGCGTTGTGGAGACTGGAGGGATGGATGGTGCTTGCCATGGATGGGGATGCGTGCGTTGTGGAGACTGGAGGGATGGATGGTGCTCGGTGTGGGTGGGGATGCGTGCGTTGTGGAGACTGGAGGGATGGATGGTGCTCAGTGTGGGTGGGGATGCCTGCATTGTGGAGATTGGAGGGATGAATGGTGCCTGGCGTGGGTGGGGATGCATACATTGTGGAGACTGGAGAGATGAATGGTGCTTGGCGTGGGTGGGGATGCGTGCATTGTGGAGACTGGAGGGATGAATGGTGCTTGGCGTGGGTGGGGATGCATGCGTTGTGGAGACTGAAGGGATGGATGGTGACTGGCATGGGTGGGGATGCGTGCGTTGTGGAGACTGGAGGGATGAATGGTGCTCGGTGTGGGTTGGGATGCGTGCTTTGTGGAGACTGAAGGGATGGATGGTGCTTGCCATGGGTGGGGATGTGTGCGTTGTGGAGACTGGAGGGATGGATGGTGCTCGGTGTGGGTGGGGATGCGTGCGTTGTGCAGATTGGAGGGATGAATGGTGCCTGCCGTGGGTGGGGATGCATGCATTGTGGAGACTGGAGGGATGAATGGTGCTTGGCGTGGGTGGGGATGCGTGCGTTGTGGAGACTGGAGGGATGGATGGTGCTCAGTGTGGGTGGGGATGTGTGCATTGTGGAGACTGGAGGGATGGATGGTGCTCGGTGTGGGTGGGGATGCGTGCGTTGTGGAGACTGGAGGGATGGATGGTGCTTGCCATGGGTGGGGATGCGTGCGTTGTGGAGACTGGAGGGATGGATGGTGCTCGGTGTGGGTGGGGATGCGTGCATTGTGGAGACTGGAGGGATGGATGGTGCTTGCCATGGGTGGGGATGTGTGCGTTGTGGAGACTGGAGGGATGGATGGTGCTCGGTGTGGGTGGGGATGCGTGCGTTGTGCAGATTGGAGGGATGAATGGTGCCTGCCGTGGGTGGGGATGCATGCATTGTGGAGACTGGAGGGATGAATGGTGCTTGGCGTGGGTGGGGATGTGTGTGTTGTGGAGACTGGAGGGATGAATGGTGCTCGGTGTGGGTGGGGATGCGTGCGTTGTGGAGACTGGAGGGATGGATGGTGCTTGCCATGGGTGGGGATGCGTGCGTTGTGGAGACTGGAGGGATGGATGGTGCTCGGTGTGGGTGGGGATGCGTGCGTTGTGGAGACTGGAGGGATGGATGGTGCTCAGTGTGGGTGGGGATGCGTGCATTGTGGAGATTGGAGGGATGAATGGTGCCTGGCGTGGGTGGGGATGCGTGCATTGTGGAGACTGGAGGGATGAATGGTGCTTGGCGTGGGTGGGGCTGCGTGCATTGTGGAGGCTGGAGGGATGAATGGTGCTTGGCGTGGGTGGGGATGTGTGCATTGTGGAGACTGAAGGGATGGATGGTGCCTGGCATGGGTGGGGATGCGTGCGTTGTGGAGACTGGAGGGATGAATGGTGCTCGGTGTGGGTGGGGATGTGTGCGTTGTGGAGACTGGAGGGATGGATGGTGTTCAGTGTGGGTGGGGATGCGTGCGTTGTGGAGACTGAAGGGATGGATGGTGCTCGGTGTGGGTGGGGATGCGTGCGTTGTGGAGACTGGAGGGATGAATGGTGCTTGGTGTGGGTGGGGATGCGTTGTGGAGACTGGAGGGATGAATGGTGCTTGGCATGGGTGGGGATGCATGCGTTGTGGAGACTGGAGGGATGGATGGTGCTTGGCGTGGGTGGGGATCCGTGCGTTGTGGAGATTGGAGGGATGAATGGTGCGCGGTGTGGGTGGGGATGCGTTGTGGAGACTGGAGGGATGGATGGTACTCGGTGTGGGTGGTGATGCGTTGTGGAGACTGGAGGGATGGATGGTGGTTGGTGTGGGTGGGGATGCGTGCGTTGTGGAGACTGGAGGGATGGATGGTGCACGGTGTGGGTGAGGATGCATTGTGGAGACTAGAGGGATGGATGGTACTCGGTGTGGGTGGTGATGCGTTTTGGAGACTGGAGGGATGGATGATGCTTGGTGTGGGTGGGGATGCGTGCGTTGTGGAGACTGGAGGGATGGATGATGCTTGGCGTGGGTGGGGATGCGTGCGTTGTGGAGACTGGAGGGATGGATGGTGCTCGGTGTGGGTGGGGATGCGTGCGTTGTGGAGAATGGAGGGATGGATGGTGCTTGGCGTGGGTGGGGATGCGTGCGTTGTGGAGACTGGAGGGATGGATAGTGCTCGGTGTGGGTGGGGATGCGTGCGTTGTGGAGAATGGAGGGATGGATGGTGCTCGGTGTGGGTGGGGATGCGTGCGTTGTGGAGACTAGAGGGATGGATGGTGCTCGGTGTGGGTGGGGATGCATTGTGGAGACTGGAGGGATGGATGGTGCTCGGTGTGGGTGGGGATGCGTGCTTTGTGAAGACTGGAGGGATGGATGGTGCTCGGTGTGGGTGGGGATGCGTGCGTTGTGGAAATTGGAGGGATAGATGGTGCTTGGCGTGGGTGGGGATGCGTGCATTGTGGAGACTGGAGGGATGGATGGGGCGCAGTGTGGGTGGGGATGCGTTGTGGAGACTGGAGGGATGGATGGTGCTCTGTGTGGGTGGGGATGCGTGCGTTGTGTAGAATGGAGGGATGGATGGTGCTCGGTGTGGGTGGGGATGCGTTGTGGAGCCTGGAGGGATGGATGGTGCTCGGTGTGGGTGGGGATGCGTTGTGGAGACTGGAGGGATGATTGGTGCTTGGTGTGGGTGGGGATGCATGCGTTGTGGAGATTGGAGGGATAGATGGTGCTTGGCGTGGGTGGGGATGCGTTGTGGAGACTGGAGGGATGAATGGTGCTTGGCGTGGGTGGGGATGCGTGCATTGTGGAGATTGGGGGGATAGATGGTGCTTGGTGTGGGTGGGGATGCGTGCGTTGTGGAGACTGGAGGGATGGATGGTGCGGGTGTGGGTGGGGATGCCTTGTGGAGACTGGAGGGATGGATGGTGCTCGGTGTGGGTGGGGATGCGTGCGTTGTGGAGAATGGAGAGATGGATGGTGCTCGACGTGGGTGGGGATGCGTGCGTTGTGGAGACTGGAGGGATGGAGTAGATGCTGGGTACGGATGAAGATGATTGAGTTGCATTGTGAAAATGGATGAGGATGACTGTGGATGGGGATGAGAATTACATAGTGAAGAGGCGGGCACCGGCTCTCCAAAATGTAACTCATTTGCCCCCAGAGTCATCCATTTTCACAATGCAAATCAATTATAGGCAGCTAGTCAGCCTCAGGGTGTCTCATCCAAGAAGAAGGAGATAAATTAAAGTCCCACTAAAGTCCCACATTAAATATTTCGGACTTACCCTCCATGCTGCACTCTCCAATCTGTTATTGGTGTCTGTGCCCATGTGCACTGTCGGCTAGCTAGCCACTCCCCCTGTCCCTGTCCTGCACAATCACAGCCACTCTGCCATAAGGCCCTGACTGGTGGAGGGCTGCAGTGATGGTTGACTTTCTACAACTTTCTCCCGACTGCATCTCTGGAGCTCAGCCACCGTGATCTTTGGGTTCTTCTTTACCTCTCTCACCAAGGCTCTTCTCCCCTGGTAGCTCAGTTTGGCCGGACGTCCAGCTCTAGGAAGGGTTCTTGTCATCGCCAAATGTCTTCCATTTAAGGATTATGGAGGCCACTGTGCTCTTAGGAACCTTAAGTGCAGCAGAAATTTTTTTGTTAACTTGGCCAGATCTGTGCCTTGCCACAATTCTGTCTCTGAGCTCTTCAGGCAGTTCCTTTGACCTCATGATTCTCATTTGCTCTGACATGCACTGTGGGCTGTAAGGTCTTATATAGACAGGTGTGTGGCTTTCCTAATCAAGTCCAATCAGTATAATCAAACACAGCTGGACTCAAATGAAGGTGTAGAACCATCTCAGAAGAAATGGACAGCACCTGATTTAAATATATGAGTGTCACAGCAAAGGGTCTGAATACTTAGGAACATGTGATATCTCAGTTTTTCTTTTTTAACCACTTCGCTCCTGCGCTATAGCCGAAAGACGGCTGTAGCGCGGACGCTAACTGCCGGGTGGCCGTCCCTGGATGTCCTGCTGTTTACTTCCTCGATGCGCGCTCCCGTGGGCGCACATCGGGGAAGTTCTGTGCTGGCCGTGTCCCTTGGACACAGCCAGTCGCAGATCGCCGTAAACGGCCAATCACATATGAGATCATCTCTCATCGCCACTCTCCCTCCTCACACAGAGATAGCGTGTGAGGAGGGAGAGCGAACCGCTGCAGCCTGAGAGAAATAACCTATTACAATGACAATTTTGTGGGGAAAAAAATTAAAAATAAAAAAATCTTCATTTTGCAAAGAATTGTGGGAAAAAATGACAACATCAAAAAGCTCACCATGCATCTCACTAAATACCTTGGAATGTCTACTTTCCAAAAAGGGGTCATTTGGGGGGTATTTGTACTTTCCTGGCTTGTTCGGGTCGCAAGAAATGAGAGACCGTCAGTACTTCAGGTGTGATCAATTTTTTATGATTTGCACCATAGTTTGTAGACTCTCTAACTTTCACACGGACCAAATAATATTCACTAATTTGGGTTATTTTTACCAAAGATATGTAGCAGTATCAATTGTGGCCAAAATTTATGAAGAAAAATTAATAGTTTGCAAAATTTTATCACAGAAACTAAGAAAAATGCGGTTTTTTTTTCAAAATTTTCAGTCTTTTTTCATTTATAGCGCAAAAAATAAAAAACCCAGAGGTGATCAAATACCACCAAAAGAAAGCTCTATTTGTATGAAAAAAAGGACAAAAAATTCATTTGGGTAGAGTATTACATGACTGAGTAATTGTCATTCAAAGTGTGAGAGTGCTGAAAGCTGAAAATTGGTCTGGGCAGGAGGGAGGTTTAAGTGCCCAGTAGGAAAGAGGTTAATAAATCTGCAAAAAATGTCAACAATTCTATGTTTTTCTGTCAATATGGGGTGCTGTGTGTACATTGAGGGAAAAAATGAACTCAAATGATTTTAGCAAATGGCTGCAATATAACAAAGTGTGAAAAATGTAAGGGGGTCTGAATACTTTCCATCCCCACTGTATGTGGTTCCAGGGACCATTCAGCAGGCTCAATCCCATAAGGCTCTGCCTTCTTCTGCATAGGTCTTTTCAGCTTAGCCAAGTGCCTGATGTTTTTGGAGAGATCTCCTTCTTCATCATCATTTGCTGGTCCAGTATCATAGCACAAGCTGCATTGGATGCCGTAAGACACAAGTTCAGTGCATACGTGTTCCGCAAAGATACAAGTCTCAGATTTTCCAGTTCCTCCTTTATTGCATGAAATCCTTCCTTTGTAGCACTTAACATTTGTAACAAGTTGCATCATGTCTTCTGCGATCACCCAATATTTGTCTGGATATAAAATACACTTCAAAATTACAGTTGTAAAAAATAAAAAATAGTCAGTGTCAGGTTACAATAGGCCTCCGGCAAGCATTTCAGGGCAACCTACAGAGCAATGGCTCCTACACTATCATTTTATCTAATAACTTAATTTGGTGTGTTCCTTTTACTTCTACAACATCTGCTAAAATGGATTCATGAAAGACAGAAGTTGTCAGACAAACCTGATTTCTTTTTATGAAGAGGTAAGTAAAACCTTGGACAGAGGGGTGGCTGTGGACGTGGTATACTTGGATTTTGCAAAAGCATTCGATACAGTTACCCACACACGGCTCATGTGTAAGGTAAAGTCTACAGGCTTGGAAAGATCAGTTTGTAAATGGATAGAAAACTGGCTAAAAGACCTAATTCAGAGAGTAATGGTTAATGATTCTTACTCTGAATGGTCTAAGGTTATCGGTGGTGTACCCCAAGGTTCAGTGCTGGGACCCCTACTTTTTAATATCTTCATAAATGATATAGGGTCTGGGATCAAAAGTAACATTTCTGTCTTTGCAGATGACACCAAGCTATGCAGTGGAATAACAACCTTACAGGATGTCTCCAATTTACAAGCCGACCTCAATGCACTGTCTAATTGGGCGACTATGTGGCAGATGAGGTTTAATGTTGATAAATGTAAAGTTATGCACTTGGGGGCTAAGAATATGCATGCATCATACATGCTAGGGGGAGTACAACTGGGGGAATCCGTGGTGGAGAAGGATCTGGGGGTTTTGGTAGATCATAAGCTCAATAATAGCATGCAATGCCAAGCTGCAGTTTCCAAAGCGATCAAATTCCTTTCTTGTATTAAGAGAGGTATGGACTCCAGAGAGAGAGACATAATTTTGCCCCTCTACAAATCATTAGTAAGACCTCATCTGGAATATGCAGTTCAGTTTTGGGCACCAGTTCTCAAAAAGGATATCGGGGAACTAGAGAAAGTGCAGAGAAGGGCAACCAAACTGATAAGAGTCATGGAGGAGCTCAGCTATGAGGAAAGATTAGAGGAACTGAATTTATTCACTCTTGAGAAGAGGAGAATAAGGGGGGATATGATCAACATGTTCAAATATATAAGGAGTCCATATAGTGATCTTGGTGTTGAGTTATTCTCTTTACGGTCAACCCAGAGGACACGGGGGCACTCTTTACGTCTAGAGGAAAAGAGATTTCATCTCCAAATACGCAAAGCTTTCTTCACAGTAAGAGCTGTGAAAATGTGGAATAGACTCCCGCCAGAGGTGGTTCTGGCCAGCTCAGTAGATTGCTTTAAGAAAGGCCTGGATACTTTCCTAAATGTACATAATATAACTGGGTACTGACATTTATAGGTAAAGTTGATCCAGGGAAAATCCAATTGCATCTTTGGGGATCAGGAAGGAATTTTTTCCCCTGCTGTAGCAAATTGGAGCATGCTCTGCTGGGGTTTTTTGCCTTCCTCTGGATCAACTGAGGGTATAAAATTGGATATATTGGATTGTACGATATTTTTAATTTTATTTATTTATTGTTTTTAAGGTTGAACTGGATGGACTTGTGGTTTTTTTTTTAACCTAACTATGTAACTATGTAACTATGTAAAAATAATATACATTTATCTATATAGTTTTATCACAATACAATACTCTTAGAATATTCCTCAACATTATTAGTACATGTTTTCAGTATGAAGTATTTTATATAGATTATTCTTTTACATTTTATTTCCTAGTTTCCAGGCAATACTATTTCCCATACAATACATTTAAAATTCTTATAATTTCTTAACCTTGACTCCACCTACCAGTCACTATTACCCTGGTCATGTCATAGGTCAATATAGTCAGTCCAGATATTTTATTAGTTTTAATTCTGTAGTCTTCCCACAAAGTTTGCTAAACCCAAAACCATTTCACTTTTTCTCCATCCCTGCACATACTATACTGTAGAATATTATACAATAACCATCAGCTCAGCATGGGTCTCTTCTGTCAGTCACTGCTATACTGTCTAAGTAAGTAGCCTAATTTTAATTACTATTGTTTATTTTTGACCTCTCTTATGTCTTAAAACATAAATTATAAAACATCATATTAAATAAATATGTACACACACATATATCTTGCTTTATTTTTTATTTTTTTTATAAGTATCCCTCAACATATAAATGGGAGTTCTTAGCCCACATCATGCAAGTATCAAGATATAAATAACATAACGTATCTTATAAAGCATTAATATCATACATTCTTAGCAAAATGTCATATTCATTACATTACACGTCCCCACTTTTTTCTTTTTTTTCATAAAATGATAAAACTATTTGTTTTTAATGATTGAACATTTTCTCAAAGTGGAACTCTACTCATAAAAATTAGAAAAAAATTATTAGCAAAAAAAAATACATTCCACATTCATTATTATGCGACCATTGTACTGAAGCCCAGAACCTTTGAGCAGCAGTAGAATTTCAGGCTGGCCTCTAGATTTTAATCAGTGCAAAAAAAAAATAGAGCACAACTGAGCATGTGCAGAGCAGGGTGAGACAGTGGATTTTAAACAGTATAGGCATTTTTTTTTTTTTTACTGTGTTTCATAGCTATACCTGCAAAAGGGGTCAGCCTCAAGTGATCCAGCAGGAATTAATTTTCTGACTAAAGTTCCACTTTAAGGTGTTCACAATAATAATACTTATGAATATATGATATATAACAATCAAAACAATGGTAATTCTCTACATACAGGGTATCGCATACAATTATTTAGAATTGTCCATTGCTAAAATACTTCGAATGTCTTTTTCTGCAACAGTCTCTTGTATGTATTCCACTTGCACTTATGTGAATAACACTCCTGCTAATCTCACTCAGACTACTATAGAAACTGAAAATGTCACAAATGTGGATTTAAATGGACAATTGAATTGTGAATTCTTCCACTTCCTTTTATGATCTTTAATGTACTTGAAGTCGTTAAGAGTTACTGACATACATTCCTTTAGTGGCTTTGATTGGAACAAGAGATCACAACTAAAAAAAAGGATAAGCTTAGAAACAAAACACCAATTTATTTCATTCAGTCTAAGCAACTATCATTTGCCTCTAGAACTCCTAAAATTAGTGACAAAATCTATTCAAAGTTTCATATGGACCAGTAAATTCTATTTAAAGTGGTGTTCCACCCAAAAAAATAAATGCATGAATGTTCCTAAAAACTCACCTCTAAATGCCTGTTGCTAGGGGGTCCCTCGTAGTCTGCCTCTTTCAGTGCCTGGACTGGTGACATCACTTCCCCCTCGGCACAGGAAGGGCTCAGCTCTGCTCCCTCCCTCTTGTCAATCATCTGGAACCCATTACAGGTCCCAGATGACTGAGCAGCCAATTATGGCACGCGGCGCCTCTCTCGCATGCGCAGTGGGTGCCCGGCTGTGAAGCCACAGCTGGCCGCCCACAGTTAAAATGCCCGCGCCCTGCCGAGCGGTGGGTAGCACGAGCGGGGCTTCGATCCCCCGCATCGCTGGACCCAGGGACAGGTAAATGTCCGATTAAAAGTCAGCAGCTGCAGTATATGTAGCTGCTGACTTTTATTTATTTATTTTTTTTTAAATAGGAACACCTCTTTAATTTGGTCTACAACAGCCCATGCATCCTGTCCACAAATGAATATGAGTGTGGGCACAAGGTTCTAGCATCTATACCAAGCATAGAACAGAATGGAACTGATTTTTCATAAAAATGGGTACAATTATCTGATATCAATGCTGTGTACACCCCAATCCTGAGAAAAACGTCCCACATCAGACACTTAGCTGTTGCCTCGTACTTTTGCATGACCATATGAAAAACTTTGATTTACTTTAAAAAGGAGCAGACATTTATTAAAGTATATCTATATCTACAGCTTTGTTCTTTCATTGCAATATAGTCTATAAGCAGGCACACAAAATAGACTGTGCAGGTCTACATTTTATGAAACTACATTGTGATAATGTTCATAATTAACCACTTGCCGACCGCCACACGCCGATATACGTTGGCAGAATGGCAGCGGTGGGCATACCTGTACAATGGCCGTACCTGTACATCCCCTTTAAGAGTCGGGGATAGCAGGTGTGCGCGCACGTGCCCCCCAGTCCAGCATGACCGCGCCCGCTAACCGGCGGACTTGATGTCGGTCTCCCGGCGATTGTGTCACGGAGTCTCCGAACGGGGAAGTACCTATGTAAACAAGGCATTTCCCCGTTCTGTCTTGTGATATGACAGAGATCACTGCTCAGTGTCATCGGGAGCGTTGATCACTGTCATGTGACTAGTAGCCCATCCCCCCACACTTAGAATCACTCCCTAGGACACACTTAGCCCCTTCATCGCCCCCCAGTGGTTAACCCCTTCCCTGCCAGTGGTCATTTACACAGTAAGCAGTGCATTTTTATAGCACCAATCGCTGTATAAATGACAACGCTCCCAAAATAGTGTCAAAAGTGTCCGATGTGTCCACTAAAATGTTGCAGCCCCGATAAAAAAAGCAGATGGCAGCCATTACTAATAAAAAAAAAATTAAAAATAAAAATGCCATAAAACTATCCCCTATTTTGTAGACGCTATAACTTTTGCGCAAATCAATATGCGCTTATTGCGATTTTTTTTACCAAAAATATGTAGAAGAATACATATCGGCCTAAACTGAGGAAAAAAATAGTTATATTATATATTTTTGGGGGATATTTATTATAGCAAAAAGTAAAAAATAATGTGTTTTTTTTTTTCAAAATTGTCACTCTTTTTTTGTTTACAGCGCAAAAAATAAAAACCGCAAAAGGTGATCAAATACCACCAAAAGAAAGCTCTATTTGTGGGAAAAAAGGACATCAATTTTGTTTGGGTGCAACGTCGCACGACCGCGCAATTGTCATTTAAAGCGACGCAGTGGCGAATCGCAAAAATTGCTCTGGTCAGGAAGGGGGTAAAATATTCCGGGGCTGAAGCGGTTAAAAAGAAATCAAATTACATTACACGGTCACTTGCACAGTCTGTTCAGTGGGAAGAGGTTAAGAAAATGTGCATTACTATGTCCCTACTTATCTAGAAGAAGACAATAAACCTGATAACATTAATCAGTGTTATTATCAATGATGAAACAATGCCTAGATCAATGAGCGAAAGAATGCTTCACATTTTTATATGACACAGTTTTCTGCTTCAATAAAACTTTTTAAATTTAAGATTAAAACGTATATGTCCTTTACAGGGGCCATACAGTAAATAGAATGCCATTACAGTTTATTTAATTACATTTGACACATTAGCACATTGCTAATAGCTCATTTTTTTCCCACATCAATAAATGTAACACTTATAATTGGTGACCAAAAACAAGCCATATATCTGGGATAAGGCTAACCCAATGTTTAATAAAGTAACAAAACCATAGATTGATCCCGCACTACAAATATACACATACTCCTTGTACAATAAAGTATTATACTTAACTGATTGGTTGCAGATTTACATTGCTTTCTATTACTGTGTATTAACCCCAAAAAATTGCGATTTGAATATAATGTTATTTAGGAGAGCCCCTCCTAAAATATGTCTCATGTATATTGCACCTATAGCTTCCAGGTCTTTCAAAATGTTATTAGTTAACTAGAGTTTCCTTAAGAATAATTACATACACATTTTATTGTTAATTAGATCCTATTAATGCAGAGTGACCCTAATCCAAAAACTGACTTTGCCACCCGTAGTAGCATAACTAGGAACTTGAATAATAAAAAATCAAAAGCAGTGAAATTTGACAAAATATAACTTTACATATGAAAACGTGCTGGCTGCTCCTGGAATAAAGAAACACATTATTACTTTAGTCTACCTAATAATTAGCCTGATGATTACTAAATATTGTAATGAGGCAGGACAAAATAAGTTCTAGCCAATACCAATAAGGGGCTTTGCTCACCAGAGCTTACAAGCTAATATTAAAAATGAAGACTCTAATTATCTAACTCACCCCCCTGCATGTGCTACATATAGTACATATAATAGGATGGTAGCACTGTTTTTACCATGCATCACTCTTCACTATTCTTTTTAGAGAATAAGAAACAAATATAAATTTGGAGTTCCCTTTTACCAAATAAATAAACCCCATTGCTATCTTTGTTAATACTACTAAGTAGGCAAATATACAAAGATGACAGTATACATAATACTGTAAAATAAGAAAGGGACATGACAAAATAAACAACAAAAGGGAGAATAAGCACCCTCCCTACAAGAGTGATACACTAAATATAAAATGCACCTTTCACTACTGCAGTCCATAATATAAAAGACAGAATACCTATTATTATCTACAATTTATATTCTAATAAAATGGAGACCTATTCCCATGATAGACGTTTTCCCTTTTAGAAATGTTTAAGAATAAGAAAGTATTTTGAGATTTTCTGCTCAGCTCATCAAGTTTCTGTCTAAAGTCACCAGACATAACTCTCTAAACGTGCCCCTTAGAGAGATGCAGAGTACTAAGATGAACTGTCACAAAAGTGATTTAATGTTGTTTTTGCACATACGTGCAGACAGTTATTTCTAAAATGATGGCTATACCTTCTACTCTCCTACACACATACTGAAAGAAATACATTATCTTGTCTAACATGTAAAACTTACAACTTTAAAAATCTTTTTTAAGCATGCAATTAATTACATTAGCAGCATTGAATTTATCTACAGATTCAAGCTATGCTGGGACTTGTGGTTCCACAACAGATAGTACTCAGAGAGCAGATACAACAATGAGATATATACACAAATTGTATCTAAGCATCCAATCAGGGGAGAGATCATTACAGTCATCTGCACTATCAAAATGTCTAATATTCTTATGACTATAAACTTCAGTATTATTTATGTCACATTGAACCCTCTGCCTATTGCAGTATTTCAGTAAGAAAAAGGGGCTAATGACAATAAAACAAAACAAACCCTCTTTTTAGTTTAAGATGCTATGATTACCTACATACATTTCCTTCCAGAAGCAGTATGCTAGATACAGAATAAAATATGGGTGAACTTTGTATCGTAAATTACCTAAAACAAACAACTTTCTTTTTTCTACAGTTTAACCACTTCCCGACCAATCGCCGCAGTTATACTGCAGCAGGTTGTCTCCCCTGCGGGAGCCGTCGTAGATATACGTGGGCTCGCGGGACCGGGATAGCAGGCACGCGCGCCACTGGAGGTTTATTAACAGCTGGAAACATACAGGTTTATGTTCAATGTATTACAATATCCAGGTCTAATTTATACAGTTTCTTACAATGCAAGCATATTAGGTACAACATGATTGGTTGCTAAGATCTACGTCGATGTAACTAACCATAAATCTGACACTTGTCATACAAGACAAACTTTTTCATTCCCAGAATTCTTACATGTTTATTAAAATGATTTATAACTGTTTTTGTCTATGGCTTTACCCTTTAAAATACTTGTATAGAGACAATATGGCACCCAGTCATGTTAAATCAAACCCTCCTTGTCCTGTTAAGACTTCACCAACACAAAGATAACAGATTTACGACTTTGGGAAAATAAACTTGCAATAACCCCACCTTATGTGTTATATGTGTTTTTAACTATACAATCCTATATGTATGTATTCATATATTGGTTTCACAAAAAGGTACTACCGTATATACTCGAGTATAAGTCGAGATTTTCAGCCCTTTTTTTAGTCTGAAAGTGCCCCCCTCGACTTATACTCGAGTCACCGCCATCTGCCTACATGATCAGCGTGTCATGCAGACAGACGGCGGCCAGCGTGTGATACATTACGTTCGGCGGCCATTCCACTATTCAAAAGCCGCGCCTCCTCCTCATCTGTGATAGGCAGAACACTCAATTTCCCAGCAGTCAGTGTGCAGCCTATCACGGACATTCTCTCATCCTCGTCCATGGTATGGGGATGAGAGAATGTCCGTGATAGGCTGACCGCTGACTGCTGGGAAATGGAGTGTTCTGCCTATCACAGACGGCGAGGAGGCGCGGCTTTTGAATAGTAGAATGGCTGCCGAATGTTCTTTTTGACACGCTGATCGGTGGATGCAGAGCAGCACATGGAGGATGGATATCGCCATACGGAGGCTACAGATCGGCACACGGAGGCATGCACAGGACACAGGTAGGCTGCACAGGACACATGCACAGGACACAGGGATACATGCACAGGACACAGGGATGCATGCACAGGACACAGGTAGGCTGCACAGGACACATGCACAGGGACACATGCACAGGACACAGGGACACATGCACAGGTAGGCTGCACAGGACACATGCACAGGACACAGGGACACATGCACAGGACACAGTTAGGCTGCACAGGACACATGCACAGGATACAGAGACACATGCAAAGGCACAGGTAGGCTATACAGGACACATGCACAGGACACAGGGACACATGCACAGGACACAGGGACACATGCACAGGACACAGGTAGGCTGCACAGGACACATGCACAGGACACATGCAGGCTGCACAGGACACAGGGAGGCATGCACAGGACACAGGGAGACATGCAGCTGCAGATGGGCATTGTTGACCCTCTTTTTCCACTTACAGTAGCTGCTGCATTTCTTACCCTCGGCTTATACTCGGATCAATAACTTTTTCCCAGTTTTTTGGTAAATTAGGGGCCTTGGCTTATATTCGGAATGACCTATACTCGAGTATATACTGTATATTATTTACAAATTGTATTACATTTATATATACACATATCTACACATACAAATCTAACTGCTTTATTCAATATTGTCTAATTATTAATATAAACATACATACAAACACATCAGTGTTCTCTTATTCAATTGTATTGTATATGCTTTAATGAGGACACAAGCAGACCTTTTTGACCCTGTCAAACTAAATTAATATACATAACTTTCCCATATTCCACATAATTACTTTTTAAACCACCAGTATAATAAGTTTTATCACTTATTCTTGACAATGTTTATTTTTTACCTTTTAAGGAATGTTATCTTATCAGACTATAGTTCAACTGCTGTCAAAGTGTTTCTCTTCTAAGCAGTTGACTTAAAAACTTACAATGAACTATTCTATATTATAAATATTATTGAATTAACTATAAATTAATAACTTTTCTTAATATTGATATTGATGATATTTCCACTACTACTACACTAATAATAATTTGAATAATAATCATATGAATAATAATAATATTATCAATAAAACATATGTAAATTAATATGAATAATATGTAATACATTGGCTAATATAAAATTCTACTACAGCATCCTTAAAATAGGTCGTCTGGCTCCAATGGACCCTGTGGGCATGCTCCCACGTGTGCGTGCATTCCTGCGCATATGCACGCGCCTGGATACCATTTAATGGGCAATACCATGCTCACATCTGTGGTGCCGGACGTGTCACAGCAGCTTCCTGACACGCATCCCTGACGGAAACTAAAAGTGCCCATGCCAACACACATTGCTCAGGTATGGTCCACTGTTGTCCCAATCGGGAATTCATTCAAGAGCAATGATGTGTATGTAAACAGAAAGTAGCAGAAACAGGCTGGAGGAGATCAGTAGTACTGAGCTGGGAGAAAAGGATGAAAGAAGGATTTTATGGACAAAATGTAAATTTTGTATGATACCCAGAGCACAGAGTAAATTCAGTTTTATTCAGTTAGAGTATGGATCTACATTAAAGCCAAATATTCATGCAGGGCTGTTTTAAGAAATTGGCGGGCTCAGGGCAAACATCTCATGGTTGGGCCCCATTACATCTTATCGGTCCCCTTACAGACAAAGTGTGATTTTAATATCTAGTATTAGGTATTCAGATACTTCTATATATTCTATGACCTCGATAAAATAGAGCTCTCACAGGCAAATTATAATATTAAATATATATATAGCCCAGAGAATGGGTGAGGCCGGCTGATTGCGGGCCATCGGTGATATATGTACCGTGGTCATTGACCATAGCATCAACTGGTAGACCACCAGGGGAAAACCAGCAAGCGATTTGCTTTTGAAGATAGGTAGTGAACTGAAAAACTATGTATCTTTCCCCCCCTAAGGCCAATGATATAATGAGCAGCGTCTAACTTTGCAGATGTAAGGGGGTGATAAACACTTGGTACTGCCAAAGATGGGATTAGACCATGGGGAGGAAGTAGATGAGATGTCTGCTGACAACATTCATTCTGAACATTCACAGATCTGTCACAAGAGTTACTAAATGCTTTATTTTATGTTCCTCAAGATCTCACTACCATTAGGAATGTACTGGACAATGGACATGCAGCCTCAGATAGACATTTAGCTTTTGGCTTCATGCACAGAAGAGTTAAAAAACACCCCTGTTGCAAAGTCCCGGGGCCCCTGAAGCCCAATGGTGACCTCCAGAGTTAAGGACAGCTGACATCTTTCTCCTGTAGAGTGGGTTGCAAGGCATGGGGGGTGTAAATGCAAGATAAAAGGGTGGATGCCAGACACGTTTAGAATGCAAAAAGAGATTTATTGTCTCTTGAACAGAACTGTGGGAGAATGGGTTAGGGCCAGGACACCCTTAGGTAGATGTAATGTTAATTAGCAGACTGCAAGACTTCTATAGGCAGACAGCTATACAGGTGAAGGCCTCCAGCCGGACACCACTTCTGTATAGGTAGGACGCTGTCTCTCCAAAACAACTATCGCCTGGCAACTAAATTTACTAGAGGCCCTGCCTAAACATCAGGGTGCTACATCCAGGTGGCAGTTCACACAGGGCAGATAATCAGTAGACATTATATACAATTTTATGTGTGGCATACCACTCAAATAGTTAAGGGAAAATATAAACAGTAGCCTTATATCCTAACTATCTAACTAATAAATACAATAATGAGAACATAAAGGGTCAGCATTATTATTCATGTCGGGTCACTGTCACTTCTTGTCTAAGGCAGTGTTTCTCAACCTTTTTCCAGTCGGGGCGCCCTTAAAAAGTATTTTCAATCTTGAGGCACCCCAGTCCAAGGCTTGGTTCACGTTACTGTGTGTCACGGAACACGGACAAAATCGCACTCGTTCCTGACACACAGACAAATGCTCTGATCTTTAGGGGTGCAATTAATTCTTAATGGTACCCCACACATTGGAAAACATGGGGTGCTTTTGGTGCAGTGCAATTTAAAAAAAATTTGGGGACTGAATGGGCTGCCCTACACGCAGCACGCAGCCACACAGATGTGAACCTTGTTCACATGTCAGGTTGGAGGGGCGGTAAAACCACATGGTTGAGCTATTTTTACCTGCCCAACTTCTCCCCCTTTAGCTGCAGAGGCAGCAGCTGGGGGTGTACACATGCTGTGGCTGCAGCTGGAGGGTATACCCAGGGTGAATGAGGCTGCACGGCAACTACCCCGCAACTGTGTGCATTGCACGGTTGCAGTGTAGTGATGCTGCATTTACGGGCTTAAAATAGGTGGTGGGGAGGCAACATAATGCCTCTGTACTGCCTGTCAAATGCCTCTGAAAAGTGATACTTGCATGAATTGATTTTCTGAGGATCAGCAGTCCTGGCTGCTATCACAAACAAGCCCTACAAAAGCAGTTCTGATGGTACAGGAATGGGGGGGGGGGAGGGTCAGGATTAAAAGTAACATACACATATAGACACATGCATACAGACACATGCACATACACAATACAGACACATGCACACACGCATACAGACAAGTGCACACACACATACATACAGACACATGCACACACACACGCATACAGACACATGCACACACACACGCATACAGACACATGCACACACATACAGACACACACACACATGCAGACACATGCGCAAACACACAGATACAGACACACACACATACACACACATGTGCACACAAACACACATACAGACACACATGTTCAAACACACACATACAGACACGTGTACAGACACGCATACAGACACGTGTACACACAAACACAGACAGAGAGACAGACACTCACACACACAGAGACACATGTATAAATCCCTTTTAAAACAAATCTAGCTTCTAGCACAGTACCTTTCCAGTTTCCTCATTCAGCCGGGTACTGCACTGTAGGGGGAAGCAGAGAGCACAGCACACTCCCCTGCACTTTACTTTCACTTTTGAGGCTGACGGAGCTTCTCACAGTACCGATGTACAGTTCGGCAGGGGATCGGGAGATCGGGCTCATCTGACAGCCCTTCTCTCCCCTGATCCCGCGGCACACCTGAGAACCTCTGACGGCACACCAGTGTGCCACGGCACACTGGTTGAGAAAGGCTGGTCTAAGGAAGATGCAATGGGTGCAGGAACACCTGAAAGAAAAAAGCAGACAGCAAAGAAATGCATCCTATGATAACAGTGCAATATGTACATAAGTGAATTTTGAGTAAATGTTGACTTCCCTCAGCCGAGAGCAGCAAAGCAGTGTAATTGCACCCTATAATATGCCTGAACTTCAATAATCTCTATCTCTAAACATACATATAAGTGAAATTGGGCCCCATCCTCATCCGAGAATGCCACCCCTTTCCACAGCTATTTTACAGAAACTTTCTTAACATTTCCTATCAAATAGTGCATAATGTGAACAAGGGCTCATTCTGGTTGACAAGACTCACGCCACCTGGTGGCCAGCATATGAAAAGACAATCCTGGTACACTTAAAGGGGTTGTAAAGGTTTGTGTTTTTTCACCTTAATGTATCCTATATACTAAGGTGAAAAAACACCTGGCAGTGACCGGCCCCCCAGCCCCCCCCCCATCCCTTTTACTTACCTGAGCCCTAGAACTTGACCCACAGGGACAGGCTGTCTCTTTGCCCGGGGTTCTTGGCTCCTGATTGGACAGATTGATAGCAGAGCAGCCATTGGCTCCTGCTGCTGATGTGGGGAGAAGCTGCAAGAGCTGCCGAGGGACCCCAGAAGAGCAGGTTTGGGGCCACTCTGTGAAAAATGAGCTCCACAGTGGAGGTAAGTATTTTATTTTTTTGAAAACGAACCCTTACAATCACTTACATAGTCCATCAGTCAATCTGTAAGGTGAGAACTTGCCCCTTTGCCACAGCTTATTCTACCTAACTAGCTGAACACCCCAGTGTCCTTTAAGCCCCAAAGACCATCAGGTTACTGGGCCATACGTAACGATAATAACCCTTTCAATGAGCACTTTAGGCGACACTGCATTGACAACTCTGTTAGCAGCAACAATACTTTTCTTCTCTTAGCATTAAGGGGGATAAACAGTATTATTCAGACATTTTGCTATTCAGTACATCCAACAGCTTAATGCAACAGTCACTCTACTCACCCCCTGCATCTTCTACTCCCCCTTGGCTTACCTGCTTCAGGCACCACAGGGGCTGAACACGTGATCGGCCACTCTTCTTTGTGCAAGATGAATGTACGCACTGAGCCATACTAGTGAGAATCGGAGTGATACAATCCTTAGCAGCGGTGACTCCCGGGGGGCAGCTGAGACAGACACTTGAATTTCCTTCAAAGGAAAGCGAGGTGCTGGTACCACTTGCTCCAGACTAGCAGTTGCTGTAGAAACCTCAGAGCGAAATGGTGGCAGGGGGAACTGACACTTCCACTGCGGTCTCTGTAGGATCACCAGACGGATAAGTTCCGATAGAGAAGAATCTGCCTAGGCAGGGATAGGCCTACCAGAGTCAGCAGCAGCAGTGCTGGAAGTGGGTCCTTCCACGGTGGTGTACCCACGGGCCCAATCCGCCTTCATCAACTACGATGGTAGTGGCGGTCTAGCAGCAACCGGTAGCAGTTCTCCACAGGGGTGACACGCGCTCCAAGGGTGCAAGAATGCAGCAAAACCGGAAAACATCGTCGGCAAACAATCCCAATGGCTGCAGAGCTTTGAGAAATATACAGGGCTATCTCCCCTCTAGGCACCATCCGAATACCCATATCAGTAATCGTCTCTCCAGAGGCAAAGAAACTGGCAATTTCCCATGGGTCAAATCCAGCTGGTACAGGATGAGGGGCCTTGAACCTAGGAGCTCCATGATGCACCATATTTCTCTTGAGGCCACAAGGTTTCAACATAAGGACTCAAGATGGCGACACAAGCCGCAATGAATCCTCCTCTGCAGAGCGGGTGCTAGTCCCCCTGCCAACAGATTGGTGCAGATACTTTCTGGAAACCTCAGCGCCCACTTTTTTTCTTTTGTGGTGTGCCAAAACTTTAAAAGAGTCCATTTTAACCCCTGCAGCACTGGTTTAAAGTGTCAAAAGACCAGGCTGACACTTTCCCATGAGCAATGAGACATGCTGGTTCTTCCCCACATTGCTGGAATGCACAAAAACACAGTTTATACGAAGTAAAGATGTTACTTGCCACTTTCCCACAGAGCCAGACGAAATCCAGATGTAGCTGTAGCCGGTTGCTATGGGCGACTGCTGAAGGAATAATGCCTTTGCCCCATGTTGGGCACCAAATATAGCAAAGTCCCGGGGGCCCCTGAAGCCCAATGGTGACCTCCAGAGTTAGGGACAGCTGACATCCTTCTATGTAGAGTGGGTTGCAAGACATGTTGGGTGTAATGCGAGATGAAAGGGTGGGCGCCAGACACTTTTAGAATGCAAACAGAGATTTATTGTCTCTTGAAAAGAACTGTGGGAGAAAAGGTTAGGGCCAGGACACCCTTAGGTAGATGCAATGTTAATTGGCAGACTCCGAGACTTCTATAGGCAGACAACTATACAGGTGAAGGCCCCCAGCAGGACACCACTTCTGTATAGGTAGGTTGCTGTCTCCTATGGCAACAGTCTTATAAAAGTTACTAACTGTAATTGTTTTCAACTATTTGCAACTTGAACAGTTCTCTGCTTACCCCACTTGCTGAAGTTTTCCCACTTCTTCACTGTCCCCGGCTGGTGAGAAGTCTGCTCTGGTACTGGCCTCAGCTTACTCACAGTAGTCTCTGGTAACAAGGTGGATGGTCCCTTAGTGGTGACAACTTCCCCTCTACCTCCGACCACAACTGGTTCCCCGGCCGGCGGAACCGTTAATTCTGGTTGGACTACAAGCCCGCAATCCCAACCCTACGCTGCTCTCCTGATTCTGGATAGGCCCTCTGACAGCCTAGCAGCCACATGTCCCTGGGATAGGCCTAAGGCTTACGGCCTAGCAGCCTGGGGCAACATAACACATGTCCACACAGACAGCCGTCCAGGTGGCACAGAACCCCGTTCACCTGACTCCTCCCAAATAAATAAGCGCTCCCAGCAGCCCAAGGGACCCAAGAAAATCCCTGTCCATTGGCTAAGATACCCCACTCATTCATGCTCTTGTCTTATCCAATGTCACCAGCTACCAGGCCTCCTAATGACAGAAGAGAGACGTGCAGCAATTCCAGAATAAGGGGGAAATCAATTGATCTCCTAATAATTGGCCAAGGCAACTATCGCCTGGCATCTAAATTTAATCGCAGCCCTGCCTAAACATCAGGGTGCTACACCCCTTACAAAGCATTTGATGTTTTTTTTCTACCTCTATACTCCCCTTTTATGTTAGCCTATGTGTCCATGCACACATAGGTGTTCACAGGCTTTTAGAGGCAGGAGCATTTAGAAGCAGGAAAAAAAAATACTTGCGTATTCCGAAGTGGGCTGTTTGGATAGACAAAAGAGAAAACATGTATAAACACGCTAGATACATTTAGGCGCATTTGCGTTCTTGTGTGTTCATGCATTTTGAAGCCCAGGATAGAATTCATTAATGCCAAATGTGCATAAATGCACATAAACGCTGTCAGGAAGAACATACCAGCAGACAAGACGGGTCCCTCAGGCAGATTCTGGTTCATAAAATCATACAATACAGCGCTCGCAAATATATGTAATCAATAATCTCAAAAAGAATATTTTTGTGAAAGAAAAAACTTTGTTGCAGCTGCAGAGTGAAAGTACTGTACTTTAGAAATATATAAACCAAGTGAGCTGCGCTGGCAACTAAATGTGAACAAAATATATAAACAAAAACCACAAAACACCGCAAGTGATAATATAGTGGCACGTTATAATAAATATGGATGTGTCAGAGAACTGGACCTGCAGCCCGCGCAGCTAAGCCAAAGTGCGCTGGACTGCACTACCAGAGCTCCAAGACCCTCCACATAAATTAAATCAATTGGTGTGTATAAAAAATGACAAATAAAACAGCAGGGGCATGGGAAGATGCACTATCCAAATAGAAACCTACACTACAATATGTTGATTTGGACAGATGCATCTATCAAACATCAGAAATGACAATTTAGCATGCCACTAATATAAATAAATATATAAATATATATATAAATAAAATATGGCATATCAATTATGCAAAAATGAAATGCTAAGGAGCGATCCACTCTGCAAGTTCCAGATAGCACAAAGAAATCATGAAACGTCAGCTACAATATGTGAAAAACCAAGGCTAATGATAAAAACTCCTTCATAGGGCAAACAATGCACAGGCTTCCAACTTTTTCATCTTTTCCAACAAAACAGGGCCAGTGGTGTAGCGATGTAAAAGATTGCTCGTGGAACCCCAGAAGCACACGTTCCACCGAAGGAGAGAAGAGAGGTATATAGCATAAAACCTTAAAATACCAAGGTCACCTGCGCATAAATGCGCTACTCACGGGACCGGTAAGGAAAGCAGGCATTCAGATATTTTGGTCGGTTCGCCGCTCTTGGGCGTGCGTTCCACCGCCAGGAAGTGATGTCACTGGTAACAAATCAGACGGACGTGGACAGGATGTTGCGTCGACGCGTTTCGCCCCTCCCCCAGGGCGTTATCAAAGACTTAACATCCTGCTCACGTGGAAAACCCTTTATATTGTGTTCAATGAGTGACAGCCATTTGCGGCCAATGGGTGAGGAGTCACCCATTCCTTCCTCTATCATCATATCCTGTTTGCAAAATAAAACTTTACTCAATGGTCGGAGACAAACAACTCCAGTGTACAGATAGGTGTTTGCAACATCTCCATGAGGAAACTATATTAAACCTCACTACCTTCCATAGAACAAAGTATATGCAAAACAAAAAATATATGCTAACATCAGGATATCTAGATAGGCGGAAAAATCTTGTACAATATATATTGAATATCTAAATTCCTAATGATAAAAACAATTGTTTAATACATTATCCAATAACTAAAAGTCTATAAAAAATGACAAAATAAATATAGAATATATAAAAATATATATGGATAGAAAAATGTATAAAAATATAATATATATAAAACCCCTTTCAAGTGAATGTAAATAATATAACGTACCACATTACACTCGATACTTTACTGATTTACTAAACTTAGTATTTATAATTGAGACATGGGAAGGAAAACAACACATAACCAAAAATTAATAACAATAAAACAAAAATAAAATAAAATAAATATATATATATGTATGGGACTAAAATGCACAAACACATATGTATAGAAAATGTATTGGGATAAAATAGAAAAAAATATATGTAAATTACCATTTTGAACACTACCAATTCGATAAAAAACAATTCAAGTCTAGCTCGATATTCAAGCCCAAGGGGTTCAAAGTGCGTAATCTATGTATCCACTGGGTTTCATTTTGTGAGATATTTTGCCTAAGGTTAGAACCTCGCCAGTGATCTTCAACTCTGTCAATTCCACAGAAGGTGAGTAGGCTAGGGTCTTGGTTATGAAAAAGCCTAAAATGATTGGAAAGACCATGGAACCTATACCCCTTCTTGATCCTATTTACATGCTCATTAAGTCTTATACCCAGTTGTCTGGTGGTTCTTCCTACATATTGCAGGTTACAAGGACAGGATAGAAGGTAGGTAACATGTGTTGTGCTGCAGGTTATACATTTTTTAATTACATATGATCTACCATCTACCAGGGAGCTGAAATGGGTGGTTTTTCGCTTGCGAAATTTAGATGTCCTGCACATTCCACACCTGCCACAACTATAGAACCCAACACTGTCTAGAAAAGTGCATGTCTTCCTAGGGGGATCTATAACATTATGTGCTAACTGAAGCCTCAAAGTGGGTGGTTTGGTATAAATAAAATTGGGCTGTTTTGGCAGCACCTTCCTCAGGTCATTATCCTGATGAAGGAGAGGCCAATGCCTCTTTATGATTTTCTCCAGGTCCCGATACTGTCTGTTGAATCCTGTGATGAAGGATAAACTAAAATTATTCTCCCCTTTTGATTTAGATTTAAACAGATCATTCCTATTCATTTCCCCAACTGTTTGTTTGATCTTCTCTAAATTTTCCAGACTGTAACCTTTTTCTTGAAATCTTTTCACCATGATATTAGCTTGCAAATTGTAGTCACTTAGGTTACTGCAGTTTCTTCTAATCCTAAGTAGCTGACTTTTAGGGATACCCCCTAGCCATCTTGGATGGTGGCAACTTGTCAGGGGGATATACCCATTTCGGTCAACATCTTTGAAGAAAGTGCGGGTAAGTAATTTGTTATCTTCTCTAAATAATGTTAGGTCCAAAAAATTGATTTGTTGGTAACTGAAGCACTCAGAAAAGGATATACCAAACCGGTTGTTCCTTAATTTGGCCATAAATTCTAAAAAGGAGTCGGGTGATCCTGCCCAGATAATCAGGATATCGTCTATGTACCTTTTATATAACCTGAGCTCTGGGATACTGGATCGATAGATGGCCTCATCCTCCCAAAAGCTCATGAACAGATTTGCCACTGAAGGTGCATACTTGGCACCCATTGCGACCCCTTTCTTTTGCCTATAGTATTCCTTTTGGTGCCAAAAAAAGTTGTGGCTCATTGCTAGATCCAAAGCTTTTAGGATAAACTTCTTTTGTTTTAATTTTATATCTGTATCTTCTAATGCCCATCCTACTGCCTGTAACGCATGTTCTTGTTGGATGTTGGTATAGAGTGAATTTACATCAATACTTGCAAGCAGACAGTTTTCGTCTATTGTTATGGTCTTAGTTAATTCAATGAGTTCTCTGCTATCTTTAAGATATGCAGGGTATTTTTTGGTGAGTGGTTGCAGGAAACAGTCTAGATATTCACCAAGTCTGGAGAAGAGGGATCCAATCCCGCTGATTATTGGTCGGCCTGGGGGCTTAGATTTATTTTTGTGAATCCTCGGCAATTGGTATATCACCAGTACCCGTGGCGCATCAGGGGTAAGGTATCTAGCCTCTTTTTTCTTCAAGATACCCTCATCAGTTGCTGTTTTGACTAGATTTTTTAATTTTAACTTGAATTTCTTAGTGGGATTATTCTTCAGCTTTTCATAGGTATCCTGGTCTCCAACCAATCTATTTAGTTCCTCCAAATAATCAGCTTTATTTAATATTACCACCCCCCCTCCCTTATCAGCCGACCTGATCACTATATTTTTGTTTTCTATCAAAGTCTCTAGACCTCTCTCTAAATCTTTTTTTCTTCTTTGGGGTTTGACAACAAGCTTGTCCAAATCCTGTTCCACCAGAGACTTGAACACCCCAACAAAATGATTATTACTAATCTGGGGGTTGAATGTTGAGTTATTCTTCAAAGTTGTATGTATATATTCCTCTTCCGGGGAATTTAATGCTGTTGCTTTATTGGAAAAGTGCTTTTTAATATTAACTTTTCTTATAAATTTCTGTAAATCAATGAACACATCGAATTTATTAAGATTTTTTTCCATGGCATATTTTAGGCCTAAATCTAAAACTTTCAGTTCTTCCTGAGTAAAGTTGACATCACTTAAGTTGAAAATTCCCTCCATTAAACCATTCTTTTTCGCTTTCCTTTTACCTCCTCTGCATCCTCTTGTTCTCCTCTGTTTTCTTGATTTGATTGGGGGGTCATGGGGTACCATGGTCTCCACTCCTCTGGTGGACTCTGGTCTCTCCCCCAGCCCCTGGGGGTTGTGGCACCTCTCCCTCTCGTAGTGGGGGGTCCCCCTGATCCTCTCCTCTGAAAATCCCCTCTCAGGTTACTGGGGTACCATCCCCTTCCCCTGTTTGTTGGAGGATAATAATCATGCTGATTGTGGGCCCAAGGCTGTCCCCCATATCCTCCTCCTCTATTATATCCTCTTTGATTATGGGATCCTCTATGGTCATAGCCCCTCTGACCATAGGAACCCCTTTGGGATGAATAAGAGTGGTCATACTCTAGAGGTTCAAAACGATTATATGTAGGTATACTATATCCTGATACTGATGCACCATAATAGTTGTTTGACTGACCACTATGAGTGGTTTTGGCAGAGTCTTTCTGGGAGCCAGCAAACTTCCTAACGGGAGTTTTAATGGTATCCAGCACTCGAATTGGCTCTGTTTCAATAGGGTTAGGTACAGTGTTGGACTCCTCCCCTATTTCTTGCCATTTATAAACTTTATTGGATTTATAGTCATTGGTATCTCTGATGAATTTTTTGATTTTTTTCTTCTGGGTATCCTTGTCCAATTTATCTACAAAATCCTGGAGCTGTTTTAGTTTATCCTTACATTCCCCAGAGGTAATGAGAGGACCTAATTTGGATTTGATTCCATTAATGTTGGCCTCAATTAGTTTTAGTTTTCTCTCCTTTCTTGCTATTAGCATTTCTAAGAGTTTCCTCTCAACACCATTAAAAAAGGAAAACCATTCATCCTCGAGATCTTTGTCTATGAGCCCATCATTAGGGGCTAAATCCCATCTAAGCCGTCTGGGGGTCATCCCATCTTTCACATATTTTCTAAGGGAAAAGATATCCCACCAGGTCCTGACTTGCTTATCAAGGGCACCCCTAAGATGTTTAAAATCCGAGTTGATATCAGATTGTTCATTATTGGATGAAAAAAATTCATCCGCATTTATACTCCTGTCATTAATAAAAGTGAAAATCTCCATCATAAAAAAATGCAGCTGCTGTGACCAAGTGCTCTTACTTGTGAAACATAAAATCATACAATACAGCGCTCGCAAATATATGTAATCAATAATCTCAAAAAGAATATTTTTGTGAAAGAAAAAACTTTGTTGCAGCTGCAGAGTGAAAGTACTGTACTTTAGAAATATATAAACCAAGTGAGCTGCGCTGGCAACTAAATGTGAACAAAATATATAAACAAAAACCACAAAACACCGCAAGTGATAATATAGTGGCACGTTATAATAAATATGGATGTGTCAGAGAACTGGACCTGCAGCCCGCGCAGCTAAGCCAAAGTGCGCTGGACTGCACTACCAGAGCTCCAAGACCCTCCACATAAATTAAATCAATTGGTGTGTATAAAAAATGACAAATAAAACAGCAGGAGCATGGGAAGATGCACTATCCAAATAGAAACCTACACTACAATATGTTGATTTGGACAGATGCATCTATCAAACATCAGAAATGACAATTTAGCATGCCACTAATATAAATAAATATATAAATATATATATAAATAAAATATGGCATATCAATTATGCAAAAATGAAATGCTAAGGAGCGATCCACTCTGCAAGTTCCAGATAGCACAAAGAAATCATGAAACGTCAGCTACAATATGTGAAAAACCAAGGCTAATGATAAAAACTCCTTCATAGGGCAAACAATGCACAGGCTTCCAACTTTTTCATCTTTTCCAACAAAACAGGGCCAGTGGTGTAGCGATGTAAAAGATTGCTCGTGGAACCCCAGAAGCACACGTTCCACCGAAGGAGAGAAGAGAGGTATATAGCATAAAACCTTAAAATACCAAGGTCACCTGCGCATAAATGCGCTACTCACGGGACCGGTAAGGAAAGCAGGCATTCAGATATTTTGGTCGGTTCGCCGCTCTTGGGCGTGCGTTCCACCGCCAGGAAGTGATGTCACTGGTAACAAATCAGACGGACGTGGACAGGATGTTGCGTTGACGCGTTTCGCCCCTCCCCCAGGGCGTTATCAAAGACTTAACATCCTGCTCACGTGGAAAACCCTTTATATTGTGTTCAATGAGTGACAGCCATTTGCGGCCAATGGGTGAGGAGTCACCCATTCCTTCCTCTATCATCATATCCTGTTTGCAAAATAAAACTTTACTCAATGGTCGGAGACAAACAACTCCAGTGTACACTGGAGTTGTTTGTCTCCGACCATTGAGTAAAGTTTTATTTTGCAAACAGGATATGATGATAGAGGAAGGAATGGGTGACTCCTCACCCATTGGCCGCAAATGGCTGTCACTCATTGAACACAATATAAAGGGTTTTCCACGTGAGCAGGATGTTAAGTCTTTGATAACGCCCTGGGGGAGGGGCGAAACGCGTCGACGCAACATCCTGTCCACGTCCGTCTGATTTGTTACCAGTGACATCACTTCCTGGCGGTGGAACGCACGCCCAAGAGCGGCGAACCGACCAAAATATCTGAATGCCTGCTTTCCTTACCGGTCCCGTGAGTAGCGCATTTATGCGCAGGTGACCTTGGTATTTTAAGGTTTTATGCTATATACCTCTCTTCTCTCCTTCAGTGGAACGTGTGCTTCTGGGGTTCCACGAGCAATCTTTTACATCGCTACACCACTGGCCCTGTTTTGTTGGAAAAGATGAAAAAGTTGGAAGCCTGTGCATTGTTTGCCCTATGAAGGAGTTTTTATCATTAGCCTTGGTTTTTCACATATTGTAGCTGACGTTTCATGATTTCTTTGTGCTATCTGGAACTTGCAGAGTGGATCGCTCCTTAGCATTTCATTTTTGCATAATTGATATGCCATATTTTATTTATATATATATTTATATATTTATTTATATTAGTGGCATGCTAAATTGTCATTTCTGATGTTTGATAGATGCATCTGTCCAAATCAACATATTGTAGTGTAGGTTTCTATTTGGATAGTGCATCTTCCCATGCTCCTGCTGTTTTATTTGTCATTTTTTATACACACCAATTGATTTAATTTATGTGGAGGGTCTTGGAACTCTGGTAGTGCAGTCCAGCGCACTTTGGCTTAGCTGCGCGGGCTGCAGGTCCAGTTCTCTGACACATCCATATTTATTATAACGTGCCACTATATTATCACTTGCGGTGTTTTGTGGTTTTTGTTTATATATTTTGTTCACATTTAGTTGCCAGCGCAGCTCACTTGGTTTATATATTTCTAAAGTACAGTACTTTCACTCTGCAGCTGCAACAAAGTTTTTTCTTTCACAAAAATATTCTTTTTGAGATTATTGATTACATATATTTGCGAGCGCTGTATTGTATGATTTTATGTTTCACAAGTAAGAGCACTTGGTCACAGCAGCTGCATTTTTTTATGATGGAGATTTTCACTTTTATTAATGACAGGAGTATAAATGCGGATGAATTTTTTTCGTCCAATAATGAACAATCTGATATCAACTCGGATTTTAAACATCTTAGGGGTGCCCTTGATAAGCAAGTCAGGACCTGGTGGGATATCTTTTCCCTTAGAAAATATGTGAAAGATGGGATGACCCCCAGACGGCTTAGATGGGATTTAGCCCCTAATGATGGGCTCATAGACAAAGATCTCGAGGATGAATGGTTTTCCTTTTTTAATGGTGTTGAGAGGAAACTCTTAGAAATGCTAATAGCAAGAAAGGAGAGAAAACTAAAACTAATTGAGGCCAACATTAATGGAATCAAATCCAAATTAGGTCCTCTCATTACCTCTGGGGAATGTAAGGATAAACTAAAACAGCTCCAGGATTTTGTAGATAAATTGGACAAGGATACCCAGAAGAAAAAAATCAAAAAATTCATCAGAGATACCAATGACTATAAATCCAATAAAGTTTATAAATGGCAAGAAATAGGGGAGGAGTCCAACACTGTACCTAACCCTATTGAAACCGAGCCAATTCGAGTGCTGGATACCATTAAAACTCCCGTTAGGAAGTTTGCTGGCTCCCAGAAAGACTCTGCCAAAACCACTCATAGTGGTCAGTCAAACAACTATTATGGTGCATCAGTATCAGGATATAGTATACCTACATATAATCGTTTTGAACCTCTAGAGTATGACCACTCTTATTCATCCCAAAGGGGTTCCTATGGTCAGAGGGGCTATGATCATAGAGGATTCCATAATCAAAGAGGATATAATAGAGGAGGAGGATATGGGGGACAGCCTTGGGCCCACAATCAGCATGATTATTATCCTCCAACAAACAGGGGAAGGGGATGGTACCCCAGTAACCTGAGAGGGGATTTTCAGAGGAGAGGATCAGGGGGACCCCCCACTACGAGAGGGAGAGGTGCCACAACCCCCAGGGGCTGGGGGAGAGACCAGAGTCCACCAGAGGAGTGGAGACCATGGTACCCCATGACCCCCCAATCAAATCAAGAAAACAGAGGAGAACAAGAGGATGCAGAGGAGGTAAAAGGAAAGCGAAAAAGAATGGTTTAATGGAGGGAATTTTCAACTTAAGTGATGTCAACTTTACTCAGGAAGAACTGAAAGTTTTAGATTTAGGCCTAAAATATGCCATGGAAAAAAATCTTAATAAATTCGATGTGTTCATTGATTTACAGAAATTTATAAGAAAAGTTAATATTAAAAAGCACTTTTCCAATAAAGCAACAGCATTAAATTCTCCGGAAGAGGAATATATACATACAACTTTGAAGAATAACTCAACATTCAACCCCCAGATTAGTAATAATCATTTTGTTGGGGTGTTCAAGTCTCTGGTGGAACAGGATTTGGACAAGCTTGTTGTCAAACCCCAAAGAAGAAAAAAAGATTTAGAGAGAGGTCTAGAGACTTTGATAGAAAACAAAAATATAGTGATCAGGTCGGCTGATAAGGGAGGGGGGGTGGTAATATTAAATAAAGCTGATTATTTGGAGGAACTAAATAGATTGGTTGGAGACCAGGATACCTATGAAAAGCTGAAGAATAATCCCACTAAGAAATTCAAGTTAAAATTAAAAAATCTAGTCAAAACAGCAACTGATGAGGGTATCTTGAAGAAAAAAGAGGCTAGATACCTTACCCCTGATGCGCCACGGGTACCGGTGATATACCAATTGCCGAAGATTCACAAAAATAAATCTAAGCCCCCAGGCCGACCAATAATCAGCGGGATTGGATCCCTTTTCTCCAGACTTGGTGAATATCTAGACTGTTTCCTGCAACCACTCACCAAAAAATACCCTGCATATCTTAAAGATAGCAGATAACTCATTGAATTAACTAAGACCATAACAATAGACGAAAACTGTCTGCTTGCAAGTATTGATGTAAATTCACTCTATACCAACATCCAACAAGAACATGCGTTACAGGCAGTAGGATGGGCATTAGAAGATACAGATATAAAATTAAAACAAAAGAAGTTTATCCTAAAAGCTTTGGATCTAGCAATGAGCCACAACTTTTTTTGGCACCAAAAGGAATACTATAGGCAAAAGAAAGGGGTCGCAATGGGTGCCAAGTATGCACCTTCAGTGGCAAATCTGTTCATGAGCTTTTGGGAGGATGAGGCCATCTATCGATCCAGTATCCCAGAGCTCAGGTTATATAAAAGGTACATAGACGATATCCTGATTATCTGGGCAGGATCACCCGACTCCTTTTTAGAATTTATGGCCAAATTAAGGAACAACCGGTTTGGTATATCCTTTTCTGAGTGCTTCAGTTACCAACAAATCAATTTTTTGGACCTAACATTATTTAGAGAAGATAACAAATTACTTACCCGCACTTTCTTCAAAGATGTTGACCGAAATGGGTATATCCCCCTGACAAGTTGCCACCATCCAAGATGGCTAGGGGGTATCCCTAAAAGTCAGCTACTTAGGATTAGAAGAAACTGCAGTAACCTAAGTGACTACAATTTGCAAGCTAATATCATGGTGAAAAGATTTCAAGAAAAAGGTTACAGTCTGGAAAATTTAGAGAAGATCAAACAAACAGTTGGGGAAATGAATAGGAATGATCTGTTTAAATCTAAATCAAAAGGGGAGAATAATTTTAGTTTATCCTTCATCACAGGATTCAACAGACAGTATCGGGACCTGGAGAAAATCATAAAGAGGCATTGGCCTCTCCTTCATCAGGATGATGACCTGAGGAAGGTGCTGCCAAAACAGCCCAATTTTATTTATACCAAACCACCCACTTTGAGGCTTCAGTTAGCACATAATGTTATAGATCCCCCTAGGAAGACATGCACTTTTCTAGACAGTGTTGGGTTCTATAGTTGTGGCAGGTGTGGAATGTGCAGGACATCTAAATTTCGCAAGCGAAAAACCACCCATTTCAGCTCCCTGGTAGATGGTAGATCGTATGTAATTAAAAAATTTATAACCTGCAGCACAACACATGTTACCTACCTTCTATCCTGTCCTTGTAACCTGCAATATGTAGGAAGAACCACCAGACAACTGGGTATAAGACTTAATGAGCATGTAAATAGGATCAAGAAGGGGTATAGGTTCCATGGTCTTTCCAATCATTTTAGGCTTTTTCATAACCAAGACCCTAGCCTACTCACCTTCTGTGGAATTGACAGAGTTGAAGATCACTGGCGAGGTTCTAACCTTAGGCAAAATATCTCACAAAATGAAACCCAGTGGATACATAGATTACGCACTTTGAACCCCTTGGGCTTGAATATCGAGCTAGACTTGAATTGTTTTTTATCGAATTGGTAGTGTTCAAAATGGTAATTTACATATATTTTTTTCTATTTTATCCCAATACATTTTCTATACATATGTGTTTGTGCATTTTAGTCCCATACATATATATATATTTATTTTATTTTATTTTTGTTTTATTGTTATTAATTTTTGGTTATGTGTTGTTTTCCTTCCCATGTCTCAATTATAAATACTAAGTTTAGTAAATCAGTAAAGTATCGAGTGTAATGTGGTACGTTATATTATTTACATTCACTTGAAAGGGGTTTTATATATATTATATTTTTATACATTTTTCTATCCATATATATTTTTATATATTCTATATTTATTTTGTCATTTTTTATAGACTTTTAGTTATTGGATAATGTATTAAACAATTGTTTTTATCATTAGGAATTTAGATATTCAATATATATTGTACAAGATTTTTCCGCCTATCTAGATATCCTGATGTTAGCATATATTTTTTGTTTTGCATATACTTTGTTCTATGGAAGGTAGTGAGGTTTAATATAGTTTCCTCATGGAGATGTTGCAAACACCTATCTGTACACTGGAGTTGTTTGTCTCCGACCATTGAGTAAAGTTTTATTTTGCAAACAGGATATGATGATAGAGGAAGGAATGGGTGACTCCTCACCCATTGGCCGCAAATGGCTGTCACTCATTGAACACAATATAAAGGGTTTTCCACGTGAGCAGGATGTTAAGTCTTTGATAACGCCCTGGGGGAGGGGCGAAACGCGTCGACGCAACATCCTGTCCACGTCCGTCTGATTTGTTACCAGTGACATCACTTCCTGGCGGTGGAACGCACGCCCAAGAGCGGCGAACCGACCAAAATATCTGAATGCCTGCTTTCCTTACCGGTCCCGTGAGTAGCGCATTTATGCGCAGGTGACCTTGGTATTTTAAGGTTTTATGCTATATACCTCTCTTCTCTCCTTCGGTGGAACGTGTGCTTCTGGGGTTCCACGAGCAATCTTTTACATCGCTACACCACTGGCCCTGTTTTGTTGGAAAAGATGAAAAAGTTGGAAGCCTGTGCATTGTTTGCCCTATGAAGGAGTTTTTATCATTAGCCTTGGTTTTTCACATATTGTAGCTGACGTTTCATGATTTCTTTGTGCTATCTGGAACTTGCAGAGTGGATCGCTCCTTAGCATTTCATTTTTGCATAATTGATATGCCATATTTTATTTATATATATATTTATATATTTATTTATATTAGTGGCATGCTAAATTGTCATTTCTGATGTTTGATAGATGCATCTGTCCAAATCAACATATTGTAGTGTAGGTTTCTATTTGGATAGTGCATCTTCCCATGCTCCTGCTGTTTTATTTGTCATTTTTTATACACACCAATTGATTTAATTTATGTGGAGGGTCTTGGAGCTCTGGTAGTGCAGTCCAGCGCACTTTGGCTTAGCTGCGCGGGCTGCAGGTCCAGTTCTCTGACACATCCATATTTATTATAACGTGCCACTATATTATCACTTGCGGTGTTTTGTGGTTTTTGTTTATATATTTTGTTCACATTTAGTTGCCAGCGCAGCTCACTTGGTTTATAGATTCTGGTTCATGGCTTTTCATGCTCACCTACCAGGACAAACGCGCATGAATGTGCATGCAAAATGTGGCTTTAAGTGGGTTTTTTGAGCTGCGTTTTACTTCCCTAGAGCAAAGGCATCCAGGGGAGAAAAATAAAGCCCTGTGTGCATGAGGCCTACATAAACCTTTAGTAAAATAAAAATGAAAAAGGTTAAACCCAGTTATCACTTGTTAAGCAGGTACAGAACCGATTTGTTTTCTATCAAAAAAAAAAAATTCAAGCCATATAAATTGAAACTGACCATTGTAAGCCCCGCACCCCCCTTTGGCAGTTGTTAAATGGTTCGTCTCAACACCTGCAACTGTCACTTTTGTTGGACAGCTTGGCCTGTGAAAGGAAGTGGAAAGACAGGCAGAATCAACTGATAGGCAGCACTGATGGGCATTTATAGGCGCACTGATAGGTGACATTGATAAGGAGGCACAGATTGGCACTGATGAGGCAGCACTGGTGGGCACTGATGAGGAGGCACAGATGAGACAGCACTAATTGGTGGCTGTGATGGGCACTGATAGGCATCACTGAAAGGTGACATTGATGAGGAGGCACTGATGGGCACAGATTGGCCTCACTGGTGGGCACTGTTGGGACTTATTGGGATTATCTATGATCAGTGATCAAAGAGCGTGTAGGGGCACATGGGCAGCGCAATCACGAGAGGATATCCATGTATGCCCTTCCAGCAAAGTAAGCCCACGCTGTAGCCATCTTATGGCTATAGCGCGGGCGGGAGGTGTTGGGTCCATCTGCCTGCACTATTCTCTTTACAGCTAAAAATAGCTCCCAAAATACCTAGCTGTGACCTGGAGCATCCCCTGAACAGGCTCCAATTCCCCTCTATGTCAGATGTATCAGCTAAGGGACCAGATATGTGATAGTCAGACCTGCTGCTTGGTGGCTCAGGTAGAGGCAGTCAATGTCTTGCATGACATCATTGACCATATATAGTCATGCAAAGCACCATAATATCAACTGGTGTGGAAAATGCTGGTCCAAGCTTCTTCAGTGTCATCATGTAGCCAGAAACCTAGGTCTTCAGTCACATGATCCATATTGCAGGGTAGGGCTGACATGTCTGAACACTGATTCTTCCCTTTAACTACGATCATATGAGCAAGTTTCTAGGCATTTGGTCACCAAACTGGGCCCAGAAGAGAGCATATTAAAAATGTTTTGATGCCCTTTGGTTACTTCATATCTGCACCAGTAAGATTGTTAAAGCTGAATTAAAGTAAAAAACAGGCTTTGGGTCAATTTGCCCACACTGCAATTCTTACACTTAAAAAAAGCTGCCAAATAACTTACCTGTGACCTGCAATGGTCCCTTGATAGGCTCCAGTTCCCTTCTATGTTCCTTCTAATGTAACCAATATGTGATAGACAGACATACTGCTTGGTGGCTCAGGCAGAGGCAATCAATAAATGGTTCTCATATTTCCCATCCATTGGCCATGTCATTAGGTGGGAAGCAAAAGGAATATTTGGGCCAGTCTGGCCAAGAAGTGAATCCTTAAAGGCCACAAGTGAGTATTTTTAGCTCTTCTGGGCACACCCCTTAAGGGATTGACTGGGTTCCCAAAAATATTCAAATTGCTCTCCCATCCTTCCTCCCACTGTAATTCTAGAATATTTTAGAATGCAGGAGGAAGCAATCAGACCAGTAGCCTCTGTAACAGGTTAGAACAATCAACTCCGCTCCACTGATTACAGAGGAACTACACTAAATTTACATAGGAACCTATGATACCTAGGAGGGTGCTACACTTACCCCCTGCTAAAAAAAAAAAAAAAAATAGGCCATGTTCTAATAGGCCGAGGTACAAAAATAACTTTTGAACCAAAAGCAGGGGTATCTCATGATAGTAAGGTGGGAGGAAAAGGTAATGAACAGAGTAACAAAACGTGACATTCCACATGGTAAGCGGAAACAGTATAAATTTGGATAGAACTTTTAATGAAATTTTAACCACTTCAGCCCCGGAGGATTTTACCCCCTTCCTGACCAGAGCACTTTTTGCGATTTGGCACTGCGTCGCTTTAACTGACAATTGCTACATATATATATATACAGTATCTCACAAAGTAAATACACCACTCACATTTTTGTAAATATTTTATTATATCTTTTCATGTGACAACACTGAAGAAATGACACTTTGCTACAATGTAAAGTAGTGAGTGTACAGCTTGTATAACAGTGTAAATTTGCTGTCCCCTCAAAATAACACACAGTCATTAATGTCTAAACCCCTGGCAACAAAAGTGAGTACACCCCTAAGTGGAAATGTCCAAATTGGGCCCAAAGTGTCTATTTTGTATGGCCACCATTATTTTCCAGCACTGCCATAACCCTCTTGGGCATGGAATTCACCAGAGCTTAATCGTGACCAATTCTGTCATATGCCTATATTACCAAGCAGGACACCTGCATGCAGCAAGCCATCTCTCCGGAGCAAAGGCTCGTCGCCACCTTGTGGTACTTGGCGATGGGGATAAGTCTCCAGGACCTGAAGTTAACGACTGGGAACTCCCCCCAGGTTCTGGGAATCATTATTCCAGAGACTTGTTCTGCCATAATTCAAGTCCTGCAAAAGGACCATATTAGGGTAAGTTTTATCCTTTAACATCACATTCTATGTATTTAATGTTTGCATGCTGTAAGCTTTTAATGCTCCTTTTTTGTCCTTCATGCATATTTGCCTTCACTAACCTTCCCAGCATGCTATCCTGGGCCCATACACACCTAGCCTACTAACTTAACAATGTATTTTTTTTTTTAATCTTTATTTAAGGTATGCAGGTTACACAAAGTGGCATAATATCACACACATCGACCATTCACATCAAATGATCGGCCACAATAGCAGCCCGTCAACTTTAAAAAAAAAAAAATGCAAAGTACATTAATGGTATTACAGTCAAGGTTCCAGTACAGTTTCATGATAATTCAGAAAACTGTGGTCTATATGCTCCACAACATATATAACCTATGCATTAATCTGAACCGCGGTGGGAACCACCTAACTGTAGAGAGGGTCAATGCTATTAAACGTGTATACCATTGAATAAGAACAATAAGGAGTGGGAAAGACACCCTGAGGGGCATAACACCCCTATACCTGGCTAACAGGTACTATGCCATTGTACTCCAGGGGACTAAAACTAAGCATTGTACCTGATATAGAGTGTAACCCTTACTCCTGGATTTGCAGAAGCAGCACTAGTGGAACACTGCACACCAGGAGAGTTTTCACTTTTTTTAAGGAAGGGAAGTGGACGACACGAGAGGTGTCAATGGGGGTAAGAAAGATAAGTAAGGCTAGAAGAAGGAACAAATAAAGAAAATTGCGCTGCGCTTAGGTATGTATCAATATATGCGTTCACCCTATCGGTATTATATGCAAAGGTGCTAAGTGCATGCGATTCAGATCCAAAAACAATTCCGTATATCCAGAAAAAAATGTGCTACTGAATGCCACATCCAAAGTGCAATATACTTAATAATAAATGAGTTCTATATGCGTAAAAATAAAAAATGTGTTACTGAATGCCACATCCAAAGTGCAATGTGCTTAATAATAAATGAGCTCTATATGCGTAAAAATATATATGGCTCACATGTTAATCAATTAGATTGAAAACAGCCTAGCAAAAATCAATGTGCCAAAGAAATGCATCAAAGTGACATGCATATTAAATCCAAAGTGCAGTGTGCAAATAATAAACTCAACATATATCCATATATAAATACACCCACATTGATCAATAGTATTCAATAAAAACCTAAGCGAAAAAACATGCGCTATGAATATAGTATCTTATACATATAAACTGCAATAAATCATACAGGTAACAGGTGATATAAAATAACATATATAAGTGATATGCGATGCTTGAGCAATAATTGTCCTTATCCGTGAGAAAATCCTCCGAAATGGTATCACACAGCAATGTGCAGTGGAAAAGTTCCAAAAGGTGAACTATAGTGCATAAAAGTGTTTCACAGAAAAATCAAATCGCTGAACCACAGTGCCCAGATCATGCCGTGATGTGCCTCGGTGACCCCCAAAGTATTTGCGCTCACCTTAGAGCGTGTGACACAGGGTTTAGCTGCGTCAATACACGCTATGGAGCCACCCCTGGGCTCAGTATTAGGACAGCAGATGATCTCCAATCAGGCTCTTTAAGACTCCAAAGGCATCAAACGTATAAAAAAGAAGGGACTATATAGTATAATATCGCCAGACACTTTATTAAAAACATATAAAATCCAATCCCCACACTGGGGTACTCACATTTTACAGGTGCTTAGTGTGCACCAAACAATACAGGCAGAGTAACACTAATTGGCATGCTGTGGGGTGTCAGAGATCCCCAGCCCAGCTCTGTGCTGATCGCTCCGTCCTGGCCCCTCCCCTACGCGTCTTCGACACAGGGAATCACGTGTCTTCATCAGGGGGATATGATTGGACGGGCGCTCTGCAGTTTAAATACACTAACGGCGGCCATTTTCCCTGAGACCGCAGACTCTTATGTATTGGGCTCCGCTCCTCTATGCATAGCACAACCTTTACCATAAGACGTTCTATCACTGTAGCCATACTAATCATGCTGACCATAAGGGGAACCAGATATAAACCATAAATATATCCAGGACGGAGTCTCGGAGGGGAAAACTAAGACACCACAGCACTCTAATAGCCAACATTAAAATAAATAAAATAAAAAACGATCTCACATATATCTACTATAAGCGATCTCATAACTGACTCTATTACAAAAAACCACATATAATTGCTGGGAGACCCACAGTAAATACACTGGCTCTATTAGCATTTAATGCCAGTAATCAGTCTACAAATAACTATCCTCAAGATGAATTGTTGATGTGTATGGTAATTGGACTGGTTTAATTATGAATGATGCCTGTATACAGCTCTCCCTCCGAGCTGGTATCTCTCTTATAATTCAAGTAAGCGGCGCATACAGGCATACATAATAAATATAAAAATCCACTGGTCAAATTATTTAGATAAACATCTATGTAAATCCTGGACTTGGCTATGAAAATCAACATATCTGAGGGCTTTCCTGGCTGTAAATCAGTTTGACGACGAACTGACATTGATTAGTTATCCAGCAATCAAGAAACATTTATTATGAGGGCACTTTTTTCCAAAGAGCTGACACTTTGCTGTCTCAGCAGGTGATGGATGTCTCTGGCTCTCCATCTGTCCCCCTGATGCACAACGGTGCTATTTAAATAGACTGTAGGGTGACGCCGTAGCCCAGCCCCATTGAGGAAGTTCTGCGGAAGTTCTGATTAAACGTAACGCGTACGGGGGAGGTGCTACGCATGACGTCAGCTAAAAGTAGTTGGATCTGTATGTGCGTTATAATTAATCGAAATTAGGGTAAATGGAAAATTGATCCTCTTACGGTACTTTAAAGGGGACACCTACTCATGAGTAATAAGGAGTATAAATAGTATAGGTTTGTTGCAATGAATTTAGGTATTTATTAGGGTGTAAATCTGGATAGGTCTAAGGTACAAAGGGTACACGTACATAGGATACAGGATGCATAATACAAACACAAAAATTGTATAGCAATACAGTATGCAGAGATCCACAATCATAGAACTCCGGTACATATGGAACACACATACGGGGAGTACCCGACGCGTTTCAAGATAAACTCTTCCTCAGGGGGGTCTGATTGGAATCATCAAACAAAAATGTATGTCTATAAATCAAAAAGACAGTTATAAACCAATTGTACGGTAATATATATTCAAAAATTCAAATATATATTCAAAATAATATATAATATAATATATATTCAAAAAAATATATATTCAAAATCAACATAAACATCATAAACATCAAAAGAGGTATAGCTCTTGTGGTACAGATATATAGTATGCATATATGATCAAACTAGAAAAAACAGTGAGGTACTGACCATATAGTATTGCTTGAGGGACATGTATTTGGGTACTGCATCCAATAAAATCATTCGAAAGGAGGGGGGTGGAGGGGATAAAACACAACTGAACTTCAGTATATAGCTCGCTCCCAATCCACGTCTAGCAGGCCTAGTGTGCCCAGACCCAGCGCGGCGACCAGGGGGGCATTCCTTAACAGAGGGCATCAGAGAGCCACCAGTAGAGTGGAGTGATCCAAGGTGAGCTCCAATCTGTGAAGGAGCAAAGAGGTAGGGAAAGGGGTGTTAGAGCAAGGCAAGGGGTATGCCTCAAGGGGGGTAGGTTGTGTGAAGGCCCCTGATATGGAACAAGACATGTATGTACATGATGTGTAAAGGGAGTATAGGATGAAATACCTGGATGGTGGCCGTATAGGCCTGTACAGGCAGGAGGCTGTAGGTCTGTAAGGAGGATCTAGCCAGACGAACAAGTGCAGTGATCCTGTGTAGCGGAGTATAGTGCCCCGGCTAGGTGACACCCAGTCTTCAAAAAATCTCTCTGCCACAAGAGGGAAGGTGGATAGAAGATTAATTAATCAAAATTAGTCGATCAATCGATTTTAAAAAAAATTGATTAATCGAACACGAACATTTTAATCAGTATATACTAAAATACTTTAGACATTTCAATCCATTTTTATTCATTTGTCTCATTTTATACACAGACTTCACACATTCATTTATTTCCATGCCGTCCAGTACCATGATTACACGGACGACACCCAGGTTTACCTGAAGATTCCTAGGAACCAGATGGCTGATGCCACTCTTGCCAGTTGTTTGGAGGCCATCAATACATGGATGTCTGCCAACTTCCTGAAACTTAATGGGGGCAAAACTGAGGTGATCATCTTCAGCGATCTGGCCACCCCCCCAGATATTCCACCTTGGCCTCCCTCATTTGGTCCTGCTCCGGAGGCGGCCCCCCATATCTGTGATCTGGGATTTGTCCTAGAATCAGGTTTAACTCTGGCTCCTCAGGTAAAAAAGGTCATCAGTGCATGTCACTGGCAGCTAAAACTCCTGAGGGGGTTGTTTAAATATCTGGATATCTCGGACAGAAAAACTGTCATCTGTGCCACGATAGGTAGCTGCCTAGACTAATGCAACTCTCTTTATTTGGGATTGCCAAAGATGCTAGTGCAGAAGCTTCATCTTATTCAAAATGCTGCAGCTAGGCTGCTCATGGATGTCCCGTTGAGGGATCATATCACCCCTGTCCTCCGTGCCTTGCATTGGCTGCCGGTCCACTATCGCACCTTATTTAAGGTCGCATGTATTATGTTTAAGATTATGAGAGGCCTGGCCCCAAGCTATCTCTGCTCTCGTTTTCATAAACAAGCTCTTGTCAGATCACTCAGATCTACCGGCAGAGATCTCCTCTACATCTCGGTGCCCAAGAAGATCTGGCGTGGTCGTCGGGCCTTCTTTCACCAGGGTGCCGTACTATGGAATAGCCTCCTTGTCGAGCTCCAGGAGGCCCCCACTATTCCGGTCTTCTGCGGGTTACTGAAGACTTGGCTTTTCACGCAGGAGTTTCCTGTGTAGTCTTTCTCTTCTACCCTTCTGCCGCTCTGTGCTGCTTCTGGTCCCTGTGCCCTCTCTTTCCAGGTTCTTTGCTATGCGTGTTGGGACCCTTCAGGGTAAGACCGCACTATATATGAAGATTCCTGTCAAGTCAACTCATGTGCACTCCCCTAAATCACACATGTTGATCACGTTTGCCAATTAAGTTTTTCTAATTGAGTATCTAATTGGGTAATTGGACTCAATTAATCACACATGGACTCACATGTCTAAAGTATTTTAGTATATACATTACATCGTTTTTGATGGTAGGGTAGCTATAACTAAGCACTGTTAAAGCTGAGTTCCACACAAAAATGGAACTTCCGCTTTTCAGGACCCCCCCCCCCCCCCGGTGTCACATTTGGCACCCTTCAGGGGGGAGGGGGGTGCAGATACCTGTCAAAGACAGGTATTTGCACCCACTTCCGGCATAGACTCCCATGGGAGTCTATGCCTCTTCCCGTCCCGACCGCGCTGTCTGCTGGGAACACACAGTTGCCAGCAGAGAGCGGGGACCACTAGGGACACGCAGCGCGACTCGCGCATGCGCAGTAGGGAACCGGGAAGTGAAGCCGCAACGCTTCACTTCCTGATTCTCTCACCTAGGATGGCGGCAGCAGCTGCCGAGAACCGAGCGGGTTCTCGGCGTCCCCTGCCGACATCGCTGGACCCCGGGACAGGTAAGTGGCAATGTATTAAAAGTCAGCAGCTGCAGTATTTGTAGCTGCTGGCTTTTAATATTTTTTTTTTTTTGGCGGTGTGGGTGAACCCCCGCTTTAAGTGTGACACGCGTCAGCTCGTTTGTCCCATTTTCTGCTGTGGCTTGTATTTCTTGGATTTTTTACAATAAAGGCTATATTCCGGAGTGCGGCTGTCCAGAACTTCTCTTTTGCTTTATTTGCTATATGCTTAGCCTGCACCTGGTGTTCCAGTTCTGAGGAGAGTCTTGTATCCACATATCCATCTGGAGTGGTAATCCTTTTCCCTTCCCCTTCTGCCCTGGGGTACAAAGGCTTCACCAATTCCAACTGTTTCTCCATCGTTGCCTTCCTCTTTATTTTGATATGACCTTGTGCTCCCTATTAAATCATACATTTTTGTTTTGACAAATACTTGGCTATGTGTTTTACTTCAAAAAGGACAGTTTGTTTGTGAGTAGGCAGGTACATTTCAAAAATACAATGTCAAATTAAGAAGGGACACCAACATAGTTGTATCTTTGAGGGTAATTTGACACACAAAACTAAAAAAAAAATTATACTTGAGATCACTAGAAAAAAAACACACAAAAAAATATTATTCTGATGATCACTAGAAAAAAACACAACAAAAAAAAATATTCTAGCGATCACTAGAAAAAAAAAACACACAAAAAAAAAAAAATATTCTGCAGCTCACTAGAAAAAAAACACACAAAAAAATATATATTATTCTGGAGATCACCAAAAATAAAAACGAAATACGTTTGTCAGAGCTTTGTGAATATCAGCAGCAAAGCAGCTTCATTATTATACTATTATAAAGAAGAAGAGAATGCGCTGCATTGAGAGATTTCATAATTTGCGGCTTCACAAATGTGATATCTCTATTATGAATGCTAGTTTTACAAGACCGAGCGCTTCCGGCTCATCCTTAATTTCGAGCATGCGTGTTTGTACTTTGGACTTTTGTCCGACGGACTTGTGTACACACGATAGGAAAGTCCGACAACAAACATTTGTTAGCGGAAAATTTGAGAACATGCTAGCTAATATTTGTTGGTGGAAAGTTCGACAACAAATGTCGAATGGAGTATACGCAAGGTCGGACTTACTGCCAACAAGCTCACATCCAACATTTCCTGTTGGAAAATCTGATCTTGTGTACGTGGCATAACAGGTTTTCTTCTAGAATTGCCCTGCATTTGGCTCCATCCATTTTCCCATAACTCTGACCAGCTTCCCTGTCCCCTGCTGAAGAAAAGCATCCCCACAACATGTTGCTGCCACCACCATGTTTTGCAGTGGGGATGGTGTGTTCAGAGTGATGTCCAGTGTTAATTTGTCACCACACATAGCGTTTTGCTTTTAGGCCAAAAAGTTCAGTTTGTTCCATTCTGACCAGAGCACCTTCTTTCACATGTTGAGGCGATTCAGTTCACATTTGCAGCGCTCTACAAATCCTTCATTCATTCATTCATTCATTCATGTTTGCTGTGTCCACCACATGGCTTCTCACAAACGGCAAACAGGACTTCTTAAGGCTTTCTTTCAACAATGGCTTTCTTCTTGCCACCCTTTCATAAAGGCCAGATTTGTGGAGTGCAAGACTAATGCCGCATACACACGATCGGATTTTCCGACGGGAATTGTTGGATGTGAGCTTGTTGGCGCTAAGTCTGACCATGTGTATGCTCCATCGGACATTTATTATCCGACTTTCCCCAACAAATGTTGGCTAGTATGTTCTCAAATTTTCTGCCAACAAATGTGTGTTATCGGACTTTCCGATCCTGTGTACACAAGACCGTCGGACAAAAGTCCAAAGTACAAACACGCATGCTCGGAATCAAGGACGAGCCGGAACCGCTCGGTCTTGTAAAACTAGCGTTCGTGATGGAGATATCACATCGGCTTGCCGTATGTCTTGTATGTTACGATGTTCATAATTGTTGGCCAATATTTGTGTGACCGTGTGTATGCAAGACAAGTTGGAGCCAACATCCTTTGAACAAAATTTCATGGTTTTGAAGTCGGAAAGTCCGATCGTGTGTACAGGGCATAATAGTTGTCCTCTGGACAGATTCTCCCACCTGGGCTGTGGATGTCTGCACCTCCTCGAGAGTTACTATGGGCCTCTTGGCTGCTTCTCTGATTAATACTTTCCTTGCCCGGGCTGTCAGTTTAGGTGGACATCCATGTCTTGGTTAGGGATGAGCCGAACACCCCCTTGTTAGCTAAGAATGGCCTGGTCATTGAGCAGCCAAATCTTCTGGGGCTGAAGTGGATAAAGTCTATGGGACACGAACGTGAAAAATCAAAAGTCCTAATTTTAAAGGCTGATATGCAAGTTAGTGCCATAAAAAGTGTTTGGGGACCTGGGTCCTGCCCCAGGGAACATGTATCAATGTAAAAAAAGTTTTAAAAACGCCCTTTTTTTCGGGAGCAGTGATTTTAATAATGCTTAAAGTGAAACAATAAAAAAGAAATATTCCTTTAAATATCGTGCCTTTAGTATGCCTGTAAAGTGGCACATCTTTCCCATGTTTATAACAGTGCCACAGCAAAATGACATTTCTAAAGGAAAAAATGTCATTTAAAACTGCTCGCGGCTGTAATGTATTGTCGGATCCCGGCAATATAGATAAAAATACCAAAAATACAAAAAAAATGGTGTGGATGTCAACCCTAAAATCCATACCAGGCCCTTGCTGACCGGCTTACACCGATATACGTTGGCAGAATGGCACGTACAGGCATATTAATGCACCTGTACATTGCCCTTTAAGACACGGCATTGTGGGCGGGCGCGCCCCCGCCACAAGCTCCGTGATTATGATCGCGGGTCCTGCGGGGATACCCGCAATCGTTTCACGGAGAGGAAGAATAGGGAACTGCTAATGTAAACAAGCATTTCTCCATTCTTCCTAGTGACAGAACACTGATCACAGCTCTCTGTGATCGGGAGCGGTGATCAGTGTCATGTCACACGTAGCCCATCCCCCTAAAGTTAGAACACATCCCTAGGACACACTTAACCCCTGCAGCGCCCCCTACTGGTTAACCCCTTCACTGCCAGTCACATTTACACAGTAATCAGTGCATTTTTAATCGCACTGATCACTGTATAAATGTGAATGGTCCCAAAATAGCGCCAAAAGTGTCCGATCCGTCCGCCATAATGTCGCAATCATGATAAAAATCGCAGATCGCTGCCATTACTAGTAAAAAAAAAATATTAATTAAAATGCCAAAAAACTATCCCCTATTGTGTAGATGCTATAACTTTTGTGCAAACCAAACAATAGACGCTTATTGCGATTTTTTTAACCAAAAATATGTAGAAGAATACAGATCGGCCTAAACTGAGGAAAAAAAGTGTTTTCTTTTATATATTTTTGGGGGATATTTATTATAGCAAAAAAGTAAAAAATAATGCATTTTTTTCAAAATTGTCCCTCTTTTTTTGTTTATAGCGCAAAAAATAAAAACCACAGAGGTGATCAAATACTACCAAAAGAAAGGTTTATTTGTGGGGGAAAAAGCGACCCAGTGCCGAATCGCGAAAAATGCTCTGGTCTTTGGCCAGCCAAATGGTCCGGGGCTGAAGTGGTTAAGGGGAACTTCGCACCCAATTTTTTTTAAAAATGGCGTGGAGTCCCCCAGGCCCCTAGGCACTATATATTATGAACAGCAGTATATATACTATACGGCCTGCCCTATATACTCTGCAGAAAATTGGGCCTTAGGTGTTGGTGGTACCAGAACACTGTAACCCCTCACAGATACTCTTGTTTGGCACAGGAACGGGCCCTTCTGTGAAATATTATATCAAAAATTGTAATTACATGCCCCTGTTAAACAGGGTCATAAAAATTGGACCTTGGGTGGTGGTGGTGGTGCCACAACACTGTGACCCCTCACAGTTACTCTTGTTGGGCACAGGAACGGGCCCTGCTGTGAAATATTAGATCAAAAATTGTAATTACATGCCCCTGTTAAACGGGGCAGAAAAATTGGGCCTTGGGTGGTGGTGGTGCCACAACACTGTAACCCCTCACAGATACTCTTGTTGGGCACAGATATGGGCCCTGCTGTGAAATATTAGATCAAATAATGTATTTACATGCCCCTGTTAAACAGGGGCAGAAAAATTGGGCCTTGGGTGGTGGTGGTGGTGCCCTAAACCAAAAATATTGTTGGAAGCTAGCATTATCAAGATTGAGGAGGAATAGGATAGTCAGCATAGGCAGTCATCAAGTGATCCCACATCCATAGCAAATTCAATCAGTTACATCAGCATCATTGATAGCTGCTGATCCAAGACTGATTCATTTTTATGAATGGGAGCCTATCAACAGAGTCTGTGGACAGGTGCACTCTTTGATCCATTACAAACCCTCCAGCATGTGCATTCAGAAAGCACGCTGGATGCAGGACAGTCCAGTAGCTTAAATGCATATTGAGCAAGTTCTAGCCAGTGGTCCATCCTCAGAACCCAGTAACCCAGTGGATGCTCTGTTGGAAAGGTCTCCAAGTCTGCACTTGCCCCTAGATATTCCTGCACCATGTACTGCAGACACTGGCAATGGTTGCTTGAACCAATCAGACCTTGGTGCTGAGGACTAAAAAATTATTTAAAGGCATCGGTCAGCCTGCCACCTTCTCCACCGCTCTTCCTCTGACTGAACGATGCCTCAGCAACACGTTGTCCAGCACCAGGACATTGTAACCTCCCAGGGTCTGGAAATGCGTTGCACAAACCTTTCTTCAAGGCCTCCTGAAGATATTTCATTCTCTGCTCCCTCTGCGAAGGCAGGATGCGTTCTGCAACCTAACCCCTGTAATGTGGATCAAGAAGGTTTGCCAGCTAGTAATGATCCCTCTCCTTGATACCACAAATCCTAGGGTTCTTTTGCAGGCTTTGCAGAATCAGGGAGGCCATGCAGCATAAGTTTGCACAGGCATTCGATTTCGCGTCATCTGGCTCACTAAGGATCACATGATCCGCAACTACCTCCTCCCAGTCACGTACAACTCTTTGGGTTTCTGGGGACTGAAAACCATCCCTTAAAGACTGCTGCTGAGTGTTATCCTCTACATCCAGGCTGACACAATCCTCCTCCTCTTCTTCTTCCTGTGTGTTTGGCAGGCCTGCAGGAATGCTATCTGGATAAAGGGAACCTTATGAGCAAAGGAAGTCCTCCTCTTCCTCTAGCTCAAGGATATGCAATTAGCGGACTTCCAGCTGTTGCAAAACTACAAGTCCCATCATGCTCTGCCTCTGGGTGTCATGCTTGGGGCTGTCAGAGTCTTGCTATGCCTCATGGGACTTGTAGTTCTGCAACAGCTGGAGGTCCGCTAATTGCATATCCCTGCTCTAGCTGTTCTGCCTCAAGTGCCCTGTCTATGATTCCAGGAAGCGTGTGCTCCAGCAGGAAGACTAGAGGGACAATGTCATTGATGCATGCATTGTCGCTGCTCACCATCCTTGTGGCCTCCTCAAATGGTGACAGGACAGTGCTTGCATCCTTGATCAGTAGCCACTGGTGTGGCGAAAAGAAGCCAAGCTCCCCTGACCCTGTCCTGGTGCCATACTCGCACAGGTACTCATTGATGGCCCTCTGCTATGTGTGTGCAGATGCTGCAGCATTGCCAATGTTGAGTTCCACCTGGTGGGCATGTCACAAATGAGGCGGTTGGTGGGCAGGTTGCATTCCCTTTGAATGTCAGCCAGCTGAGCACTGGCATTGTATGATCGGCGGAAATGACCACAGACTTTTCTGGCCTGCCTCAGGAGATTCTGTAAGCCTGGGTACCTGCTCAAAAACCACTGCACCACCAAATTCAGGATGTGTGTCAAACATCGAACATGGGTCAAGTGTTCCTGTCGGAGGGGGGAGAGAAGGTTGGTGCCATTGTCGCATGCAACCATTCCTGGCTAAAGTTGGCGTGGCACCAACCACCTCTGAACCTACCCCTGCAGAGCTGACAGAATCTCCAGTGTGGCTTCTGTCCCCTAGGCAGACCAACTCAAGCACCGTATGGCACCTTTTAGCCTGACTGCTTGCGTAGCCCCTTGAACGCTGGGTGGGCCACTGACCTACTTGTGGCCTGTCATAAACTTAACATGACTTCCTCTCCTGTTGATGTATATAGTTTGTTATCAGAGGATCCTTCATTGAGCCAGTTATTAGCTGTTGCAGCCTCTAGTTTAGTAGACAATTAATTGATTAGCTTCATGCAGTAAAGTGATTCTAGGTTATGCCCTGTCTTTATAATATAAAAGTGGATTGCGCTAACTTCTGTGTATGATACCACTGCTGAAATATGCAAAAATAGGATATCTATCCCATGTAGTGTGCTTTTCTGTATCAATTAATATTGTGTCAAAAATATACTGTCCACTTAGTGTTTACTAGTGACAAAATAATATTCTAAAAAAACTGTTTAAAGTGCTTGTGCTAAAAAATATAAAATATGACAAATATTAAAAAATGTGCAATGTGCCAATATTACTTAGTGACCATCAAATATCACATATTAACATGCATATATACTACATGCTGCAAAAAATGTCCTCAGCATGTGCAAAAACACTACAGCCCACTAGATGTCCTCAGTGGGTAATTACTTCTGTGCAATAATGTTAGGTTCTACCAAAAGCTATTTTAAAAATGATTAATACTAAACAATGTGCCAATATTACTAACAAAATATCACATATCAACATGCATATGTACTGCATAGTGCAAACAAATATAAATATATGTCCTTGACATTTGCAGAAACACCACAGTACACTGGATGTCTTCAGTGAGTGATCGCTTCTGTGCAATGACGTTCCTTTTCAGTATATTGTGCTCCTAATTCACCACTTATCGTGACTTCACCACCACCTCATGCAATGGCCACTCACCAGATGTAATAAGAATAAACGCCTTTGGTTCATTAAGGATAACCAATCCGTTTGTGATGGGTCCAATAGCAGCCTTTCCAAGCAATGTATTAGTATCTCTTGCCCTGTTCAGTGCTCATAAAGACATATGGATAGCCATCATGGTATAGTATGTAATTTCATTTTATTAAAAAAGTTAAAAACATGGTTAAACTCACATGTTATGGTGCCCTTAAGCCGGCACCAAGCAAATCCAGCAGTTTATATGGAGAGCGGTTTCTCAGTTTGTTTCCCCTCTGTTACTGTGTCTCCTCACAGCGGCATGCGTTCCAGGCCTTACTCTCGTTCAACCGGAAGTGACGAGAAAGTTCCCAGCAGCCTCTACGCGTTTCACAATGTAATTTGAGTCATCAGGAAGCTTCCTGATGACGCAAATTACATGTAGCATGTACATGTAGCCATATGGACTACCAGCAGAAAGCACCGTACCTTTCAGTGTTTTTAGACATCGCTTGTCCTTTTGGTAATCAGTGTAACCAGTGACCTCATGTTTGCGTGCCCAACAAAGTGAAAATATAGGACATATAGTTCTCCCTCAGATAGCTACTTTGCACCCATGTATCCTAAGACTACACATCCCATGGATCTTTGCTGTAACATGAAGATTTTTGGGAGTAGCTATAAAAGGAGTGAAAAGCCCATGCAGACAGGGATGGATTAATGCACAGGCTGGTCTAGGCTTCAGCCTAGGGCCCCACGTGTGCAAGGGCCCCCGATTGGCCATGATATTCTTATTAATTGATATATAGTTATATATACACTACCGTTCAAAAGTTTGGGGTCACCCAAACAATTTTGTGTTTTCCATGAAAAGTCACACTTATTCACCACCATACGTTGTGAAATGAATAGAAAATAGAGTCAAGACATTGACAAGGTTAGAAATAATGATTTGTATTTGAAATAACATTGTTTTTACATCAAACTTTGCTTTCATCAAAGAATCCTCCTTTTGCAGCAATTACAGCATTGCACACCTTTGGCATTCTAGCTGTTAATTTATTGAGGTAAGCTGGAGAAATTGCACCCCACGCTTCTAGAAGCAGCTCCCACAAGTTGGATTGGTTGGATGGGCACTTCTGGCGTACCATACGGTCAAGCTGCTCCCACAACAGCTCAATGGGGTTCAGATCTGGTGACTGTGCTGGCCACTCCATTACCGATAGAATACCAGCTGCCTGCTTCTGCTGTAAATAGTTCTTGCACAATTTGGAGGTGTGTTTAGGGTCATTGTCCTGTTGTAGGATGAAATTGGCTCCAATCAAGCGCTGTCCACTGGGTATGGCATGGCGTTGCAAAATGGAGTGATAGCCTTCCTTATTCAGAATCCCTTTTACCCTGTACAAAGCTCCCACCTTACCAGCACCAAAGCAACCCCAGACCATCACATTACCTCCACCATGCTTAACAGATGGCGTCAGGCATTCTTCCAGCATCTTTTCATTTGTTCTGCGTCTCACAAACGTTCTTCTTTGTGATCCAAACACCTCAAACTTGGATTCATCCGTCCACAACACTTTTTTCCAGTCTTCCTCTGTCCAATGTCTGTGTTCTTTTGCCCACCTTAATCTTTTTCTTTTATTGGCCAGTCTCAGATATGGCTTTTTCTTTGCCACTCTGCCCTGAAGCCCAAAATCCCGCAGCCGCCTCTTCACTGTAGATGTTGACACTGGTGTTTTGCGGGTACTATTTAATGAAGATGCCAGTTGGGGACCTGTGAGGCGTCTGTTTCTCAAACTAGAGACTCTAATGTGCTTATCTTCTTGCTTAGTTGTGCAACGCGGCCTCCCACTTCTTTTTCTACTCTGGTTAGAGCCTGTTTGTGCTGTCCTCTGAAGGGAGTAGTACACACCGTTGTAGGAAATCTTCAATTTCTTTGCAATTTCTCGCATGGAATAGCCTTCATTTCTAAGAACAAGAATAGACTGTCGAGTTTCAGATGAAAGTTCTCTTTTTCTGGCCATTTTGAGCGTTTAATTGACCCCACAAATGTGATGCTCCAGAAACTCAATCTGCTCACAGGAAGGTCAGTTTTGTAGCTTCTGGAAGGAGCTAGACTGTTTTTAGATGTGTGAACATGATTGCACAAGGGTTTTCTAATCATCAATTAGCCTTCTGAGCCAATGAGCAAACACATTGTACCATTAGAACACTGGAGTGATAGTTGCTGGAAATGGGCCTCTATACACCTATGTAGATATTGCACCAAAAACTAGACATTTGCAGTTAGAATAGTCATTTACCACATTAGCAATGTATAGAGTATATTTGTTTAAAGTTAGGACTAGTTTAAAGTTAGCTTCATTTAAAAGTACAGTGCTTTTCCTTCAAAAATAAGGACATTTCAATGTGACCCCAAACTTTTGAACGGTAGTGTATGTAGAATAAAGACCATGCCTGCATGTTATGCAAATACGCCGATAAATGTTTTTTTACCAACAGGGGGCAGGGATCGGGCGGTCCGCCCCGGGTGCCACCCATTGGGGGGGGTGCCAGGCCAGCTGTACCGCCTCTCCTGGCCCTGGAACAGCACTGCCAGCATACTTTATAGTTGAGAAAACATTACTACCAGTCCTTTCTCATGCACAGCTCCTCGTGTGTCACTCTCAATGTAAATGGAAGTCTCTTAATACCTCAATTAAAGCTGCTCTGTCTGGCCGCTCTCCTCCTCCCGCTCCACCTCCTTCCCGAGTGTAGCCTTTGATTGCAGGAGGAGAGTGGTCATGTGACCGTCAATGAAACAGCAGAGGAGAGCAGTCACATGACCGGGTCACAAAGAACGGCGTTAATTGAGGTATTTAGAAGCTTTGATTTACAATGAGTGACACAGGAGGAGCGGTGTATGAGAAAGGGCTGGCAGTGATGTTTTCTCAACTTTAGAGTATTCTTTCCCAGGAGACTGGGGGTCTCCTGTGAGTGCAGGGGGGCTATATAATGAAAGAGGCCTGTGTGATATGCAGGCAAAGGGGTCTGTGTACTATGCAGATGTCTGTGTACTGTGCAGGGAAAGGGGTCTGTGTACTGTGCAGGGAAAGGGGGCTGTGTTATGTGCAGGGGGTCTGTGTACTGTGCAGGGGGGCTGTGTACTGTGCAGGGGGGCTGTGTACTGTGCAGAGGGTTGTGTACTGTGCAGGGAAAGGGGTCTGTGTACTGTGCAGGGGGTCTGTGTACTGTGCAGGGGGTCTGTGTACTGTGCAGAGGATTGTGTACTGTGCAGGGAAAGGGGTCTGTGTACTGTGCAGGGGGGCTGTGTACTGTGCAGGAGGATGTGTACTGTGCAGGGGCTGTGGGAAGTTTTTTTTCCTGAAACTTCCCTCTTAATGTTAGGGTGCGTGTTATATGCACTCTGAAAATGAAACAAAGGCGCCACTCTACACAAAGGTACATAGTGAACAAGCATGTTGGCAAAAGCTGTCGGATATCCTGGGAGGGAGTCTGGTCCGTTTCCTGGATTGCAGTGGTATCCGATGGACAGGCTGCGCCGATGGTTGCTGGCACTTCCTGCCGTTGGAACGTATGATTGTTCTGCTGTTGATTATTGCTTGCTTTTATGTGCTGCTGCTGCTGTTTATGGTATTTTTATCGTTTTTTTTTTATTGGAATATTACACAGCGTTTCGATTGGTCTCTGTCAGGATGTTGTGATTTTGCCTCAGTTAAACAGGAGCTGCTGCAGACGTTTTTGGCCTAACTGTTGGTTTAGAAAGGTAAAATCTGTTACCAACTTGCAGGTGTATTTTGATTGCTTTTTTCTGTGGCATTGCTGTTTATAGTAGGCTCATGTCTGAATGTGTTTTGGCTGTAGACCTGAGAGTTGCACTTGAGGCGTGTAATATAGGTCTACCCTTTTACACATGGCACTAAATAATTTATTTTCTGGTAAAGCATGCTTAGGAGGGGGCCACACAAAAAGTAGCCTAGCCCATGGCCACCTTAATCCTCCATTGCACGCAGAGTCTCCTCCTCCTGGGCCTGACGCAAGACGGACCTCTCTGTGCAACAGGGAAAGAGGTCTCGACCTACCACGCGGAGTCTTACTTCCAACCCAAGGCCTAAGGGGCCTAGCTCTGTTATTTGCCCATCGGACATCCTGTCGCTAACAACGCTCGGTTTGCCTGCCTGTCGGTGTGGGTGCGTGTGGCAAGCTTCAATTCGGAAGATCGAGACAGCGGAACCGCTGCACGAGTGCAGCTACACGAGTGCAGCTACACGAGTTCCTGTCCAGAAGACATTGAAGCAATTTGGTCGATGGTGAGAGAGCAAATTTCTCGATCTTTATCTATTCATTGCCACTATTACAGAGACACTTTGCACAGACATCTTTACCCCAAGAACATATTACTGCATTGCTTGAATACTGTGCTCAGATGCCTTTAGATCTTCACCACTAGGAATCTATTGCTTTCATTATACCCAAATGGATTACAGTTAACTGTAGCGATATATTATTATATTAATGTAGTGATATAGTATTATATAGTGGGTAGATAATTAGTAGTTATTATAATGATGATGTAAGTACTCTTCCCATTTTTCCTAGATCTACACCTTCATAGTCACACACAGACAAGACTTACTGCCAGCTTGAATAGTCCCCCCTGAAATACTAGTACCCTAGGAGGGAGTTTCTACTAGGTCAACCCAAAATACTCTTTGATCTAATTGTTACCCCCTCAAGTCTAATTACCACCAATAAATACTTCTTCTATGGTTCTTTAAACAATGTACCCTTTGAAATGTTCAATTAGGTTAACAGGCCATACCTCACACACCTAGGTAGACTTGCATAAGATTAACACATCAAAGGGTCTTCAGCTGTCCCCTTGATATGTTAAAATTCAGTTGGCTTGGACAACTCAACTGAATTTCTGGTCAACATGGCACTCCAATACAACATTATACATAAATCGGAATTATAACATTAACAAGCTCCAACTAGCCGGGGAAGAACATCAGATCTGCAACGTGGAACTTGTTTGCCATTACTTATAGGAAGGCTCCTATATTACTCTTTGTAGACCCGTTCCCTTCATTAGGATAGCATAGGCTGGCTAGATCACATCTTTCTCAGTGTGGCAGCATAAGTAGTTAACTGAAACACCCACTAGGGGGTGACCTCTGATCAAAGGGAGCGCACATATACAGTATCTCACAAAAGTGAGTACACCCCCCCCACATTTTTGTAAATATTTTATTAAATCTTTTCATGTGACAACACTGAAGAAATGACACTTTGCTACAATGTAAAGTAGTGGTTGTACAGCTTGTAAAACAGTGTAAATTTGCTGTCCCCTCAAAATAACTCAACACACAGCCATTAATGTATAAACCACTGGCAACAAAAGTGAGTACACCCCTAAATGAAAATGTCCAAATAGGGCCCAAAGTGTCAATATTTTGTGTGGCCACCATTATTTTCCAGCACTGCCTTAACCCTCTTGGGCATGGAGTTCACCAGAGCTTTACAGGTTGCCACTGGAGTCCTCTTCCACTCCTCCATGATGACATCATGGAGCTGGTGGATGTTAGAGACCTTGCGCTCCTCCACCTTCCATTTGAGGCTGCCCCACAGATGCTCAATAGGGTTTAGGTCTGGAGACATGCTTGGCCAATCCATCACCTTTACCCTCAGCTTCTTTTTTTTTTTTTTTTTCCACTTCAGAAACCAATAAATAGAGGGCTAAATCAGCTCGATGTTCATTGACTGGTCGCCTTCTCCGGTTTACATCATAGTGGATATTGCATTACATCTAATTCCTTTTATATCGTCCCTCTGGATGCTTTAATGTGCCAGTTTAGAAGGGACTCGTTTAAGGAAGCAAGAATATAGAAAAGCTAGAGGAAAAACAGGAAAGGGATATATAATAGAAGACTTGTTGGCTCCCCATGCCCGTTCTTTGCTGAGCTGCCCAGAGTTACACAAAAAATTTACTTATTCCCAAATCCACCCCCCCTCCCCCCCCTCAAAATTTAACCCGCAAACCATCCAGATTATTTATTTAATCAGAATGGGAAGAAACAATAAAAAAGAAAAACAAGACACACCAAGAAGGAGAAAAAAAAAAAAAAAGAAAAGCAGAAAAAAAAATATGCGTATCAAAATCACTTTGCTATAGCGTTCCTTGATCTCGAGGATCTCAGTTACCTATATAGTCCCCTAAAGCCCCTCTCTTGGACTAATCCTACGCCTTGCCTACTAGGGAGCACCTACTTTCTCTAGCCATGACTTCCACATGCTTTCAAATTCCTGAAGGTTGCCTCTCTTTATATACTCCACCCTTTCCCTACTCAGAGTATCATTAATAGTAGAGATCCAGTCTTTCACCGAGGGGGGGTCTTTTGATTGCCATCTTAGTGTTATCATCTTTCTAGCCTGAAACAAGGCCCGCGTGATGGCCAGTGTGGTGCTCAGTCTCTCCCCCAGAACTCTTCAGGATGCAGGTTATGGCCTCTTTTACTACTATAGTGCCAAAAGTACTTCCCAGGTTTCCGGTCACTTCTTCCCAGTATCTAAATAGCTTGGGACACCTCCACAGCATGTGGATGAGGTCTCCCGACCTCTGACATCTGGGACAGTTGTCATTAGACCTTCCCCCAAATTTAAAAAGTCTTTTAGGTGTATAGTAGGATCTGTTCAACAAAAGTAGATGAGAGAGCCGCTGTGAAGGGGACACCGAGACCTGTACACTCAGTTCCAAGGTTTTCGCCCATTGTTCCTGGGTCATTCCCCCTATATCCTCTTCCCATTTGGCTTTTAGTCCATGGAGTAGCCCCCCGCTGTTGTCTGGTTTACTTAATTGGTCATAAATTCTTGAGATTAGACCTCTAGTAGGGTTTACCTGCATTATGCACTGAAGTAGAGGCATTTCTTCCCAGCGCGGAGTCTGGGCTTTAAATTGTGCTTTAAGAGCGTGTTCTAGCTGGAGATATAGAAAGAAAGAGCTCTGAGGTAGCTTAAATTCCCCTGCTAATTCCGGGAAGCTCTTTAGTTTGGTGTCGTTATAAAGCTGGATTAGCCTTCTGATGCCAAGATTCACCCATTCCCCAAAAGTACCTATTTTAAGAACTTCCTGTAAGTTACGGTTATTCCAAATAGGAGAGTAAACTGTTGGGTCATCATATCCCATCATTTTCTTGACAGTTTTCCAGAGTTTAGTTAGCAGCTTGATAGTTGGATAGTTATCATGGAACATATCCGCCTCTAGGGTTTCAACTAGGGTGTTATGTGGAGTGCTTAGCAATAGCAGTTTGCCATTGGGGGTGCCGCCTTTCGGTATCCCACATCCTAGCAGCTGCTGTAGCTGAGTTGCTAAGAAGTAGCGCTCGGGATGTGGGAGGGCAAAGCCCCCCTCCCGTGTGGGTAGCTGAAGCACTCGAAGTCGAATCCTGGCTTGCTTCCCCTTCCAAATCAGCTCCCTAAAGAGGGTATCAATTCTTTTAAACCACTTCTTACCTATCCAGACTGGCGAGTTGTGCAGGATGTATAGCAGTTGTGGCATCCAGACCATTTTTATTAAGCTACATCTTCCTGCGGCGGACAGAGGGAGACGCCTCCAAATACCTATTTTTTGTTTCAGTTTTGTTAAAAGAGGGGCAAGATTTGTGCTGATATATCGGGTTGGATCCTTCGTCAGCACTATTCCCAGATATTTCAAGGCATCTACCCTTACCATCTGGGGTATATCGCATGTTGTTAACTCGCTGTTGGGATCTATCGGCATAAATTCGGACTTCTCCCGGTTTATCTCTAAACCAGAGAAGCTGCCGAAGTCCTTCACTATCCTCATCGCACTCAGTAGCGAATTTCTCGAGTCCCCCAGGAGTAACAAGATGTCATCCGCATATAGCGCGATTTTTTCTTCTCCCGATTTTCGCAGAAAACCAGTTATCGCTCTGCTTTCCCTTATAGAGATGGCCAGGGGTTCCATCGCCAATGCGAACAGCAGAGGAGAGAGAGGGCACCCCTGCCTAGTCCCCCTTTCCAGCTCAAACCAGTCTGAAAATTCGTTGTTAATTTTTAGTCTAGCCTTAGGGCGGGTATATAACATTCTAATCCACCTTATAAAAGACGTGCCAAAACCGAATTTCTCTAATACGCGCCATATATAGCCCTACTCCACGCTATCAAAAGCCTTAGATACATCGAGGGTCATTAACGCTCTCGAGCCTACATTTTCCGATGGTGACTGTAAATTCAGAAATGCTCTTCTAATGTTCATGCTCGTAGATCTATTGGCTATAAAGCCCGCCTGGTCTTCGTGTACCAGTTTATGAATAACTCCGTTCAGTCTTACTGCTAGCACCTTGGCAAGAATTTTTACATCAGTACAGAGTAGAGAAATTGGTCTATAAGCGGCTACATCCAGTGGGTCTTTCCCTTCCTTCTGTAGTACAATAATTGTTGCTTCTAACATTGAAGCAGGCAACTGGCCCCCCTCAAGTGACCCCTCCAAGGTTTTTAGTAGTTCCGGGATCAGCACTTCACCATACTGCTTATATGTCTCACTTGGAAGGCCGTCGGGCCCGGGTGACTTAAGACTTGCCATGCCCGCTACTGCTTGTTGCAGTTCTGCTACCATTATTGGGGAGTCTAGTATGGCTCTTTCTTCCTGTGATATAGTAGGAGTCGTTAGCCCCTCCAAAAAGTCCTCCATCAACGCCTCCTTGCCCCTTTTCTGCGAGGAGTAGAGTTTTTTATAGTACCCCCTGAAGACTTGTACAATTTCTGGGGTGCTTGAAGTTATATCTCCACTCTGTGATCTAATAGCGAGGACCGTGGATGGAGCCGCATTTGATTTTACAAGCATAGCCAGTGTTCTTCCTACCCTTTCCCCCTCCACCATGAATTCCTGTCTCTGGAGAAGGCGCCTAGTCTCCGCCTTCTGCATGACCACTAATTTATACTTTTGTTGTTTCTCTTGCCAGGTGCTTTCCAGCTCCGGGGTTGGATTTCTGATGAAGTTATTTTCGGCCTCAAGAGCTTCCCTCAGAGTGCCCTCTTCCTCACTCCTAGCCTCTTTATTAAATTTAGCCATCTGCTGTATTAGAACCCCTCTAAGAAATGCCTTGAAGGTGTCCCATAGCACAGGGGGAGCCGCCGAGCCCTGATTGAACTCCACAAATTCCCTTAAAGCAGGGAGAATCCCATCCGATTTCTTAATTACTTCGAACCAGTGTGGGCTCACGCTCCAACTCTTCCTAGGCTTAGACTCTCCTACATTTAGTGTAACCGCCATGAGAGAATGGTCTGAGATACCTCTTGGCCAATATGCAATTTTTCCTAGCAGCTGTAGTGCCCTGGCATTTCCCAGGGCTAGGTCTATCCTTGAGAGCGTGGAGTGTGACATAGAACAGCAGGTGTATTGCAGCGCGCCTGGATTTCGCACCCTCCATAAATCTACTAACCCTACTTCTTCCAGAAATAGACTTAAACGGGTCTTCCCTGATTCCTCTGAGAGATGTCGTATCGGGAATCTATCCAATTTTCTATCTAGGACTTCATTAAAGTCCCCGACGACTACTATCGGGCATTCCTTTTTATCCAACAGAAATTTGTGCAATTTAAACAGTGTGTCCAAATTGAAGGGGGGGGGGGATATATATATTTGCCACCACGAACATGACACCGTCAATAGAGCAGTATAAAAAAATATATCTACCCAGATCGTCTATACTGGTCTGTCTGCAGGAAAATTTTACCCCAGTTTTCACAAAGATACTCACCCCCCTACTAAAAGAGGAGTGAAATGCATGAAATTGATATTGAAATTTTTTCGTCTGTAGCTGCTGGCTGGTATCCCTAGTTAGGTGGGTTTCCTGCAGACAGACCAGGTCTACCCCAGAACTCTCCAGCACAGAGAACACTGCCAGCCTTTTAAGAGAAGAACCCAGGCCCCTGATATTCCAGGATCCTATTTTCAAGGTCCCGACTAGCATCTAGATTCTAAAGAGCCTGTCTTGTCACAACAAGTATTGCCCTATATGTCCCTATTGTTTTTATAAAGTGAATTTTATGCGCCTCTTTACTCAAAAAAAGAAAAAGAAAAAAGGAAAGGGAAGACATGAAGAGAAAGGAGGAACTCTCCCAGCAGCTGCTGTATTAATTCCAAATGTGTGCATATTATAGATTCTAAAATACCTGCTTAATTTAATCATCTCTACCCTGCTTTATTAAACAAAAAGTGCCTGCATGTGTAACGATAATCTGTAAGTGGAGGCCAGGAGGCCTCCAGTGTGGTTTCTAATGATGTAGGTGTTTGTAACAAGTGATTTTCCCACCCTATATCCCTTCCCTCCCAAATTCCCCCCCCTTCCCTTCCCACCCCACCTAATCTCCCCTACCCTCCCACCCCTTCCCCCTCCCCCTTCCCTACCCACCTCTCTAGGTGTAACCCCTGGGGGTTTACCATGACCGCTACCTCTTGCCCTAACACCACCCTTTTACACCAATTCTTCCACTCACACCCCCACACCGCCCTACCCCCAAGCAGCTGTGTGCACCCATCCTGTCCCGTCCTTCATAACAAAAGCCATTAACGGGTGCCGGGAAATGGTAAAATCTTTGAAGTGCACCCCCCACCGGAGCCGGAAAAAAAAAAAAATTAAGACAGAACAAAGTAACAAATATAAAAATGCAGCCCCTAAACCTCCCAGAGCCCTGTCGTATCATCCTATCATCGCCCCGGCCTGTTATGTGCTCCCCCACGCTCTACGTGGGGTTCGTAATTTTTCCTCTATTATCTTCCAGCCACTTCTCAACTTCAACAGGGGAGTTAAAAAATAGAGTCTCCCCCAGGGCCACAATCCGCAACCTCGCTGGATAAAGAAGAGCATAGGGCAACTTAAGTTTTTGTAGGTTGCGTTTTACCTGGGTAAACTCTGCTCTACGCTTCTGCAAGTCCGGAGAGAAGTCGGAATAGAATGATATTTTTGCCCCATTAAAAAAGACCTCCCCTGCTTCCCTAATCTTCCGCAGCAAAGTCACTTTATCCTGGTAATTAAGAAATCTCAGGAGAAGGGGTCTCGGATGGCCCCCCTCTTGTGGTGCCCTGAAAGGGATCCTGTGAGCTCTTATGATGGAGAACGAAGCCGAGAACAGTTCTTTCCCGATTAGCTCCCCTACCCACTTTTCTAGAAATGCAGTTGGATTGGCGCCCTCACTTCTTTCAGGTAGACCTATCAATCTCACATTATCTCTTCTACTCCTATTCTCCATCTCATCCATTTTAGAGGCCTGTTTAGATAACTGTTCCTTCAGCCATTTAATTTCTTTGATTATTGGGTGTACATTGTCTTCTAGCCCACTAACTCTTTCTTCCAGGGTGGTTGTTCTCTCCGCCGTCTTCTGTAGCTCTTGTCTAACCATTAAGAGATCTGCTTTAAGACCTTTCATCTGTTCACAGAGATCTTTGAGCGAGCTATTACACACCCCTACAGCCATAAATACATCCATTAAAGTTGGTTCTTTATTCAGGGGCAGATTCGGATCGTTTATTGGCTCTGTGCTCACGTTTGTGTTATGATCACTTAGCTCTGGCCCTTTATTACATGTTAATTTGGAAGACTGGGTTGCCAACACACCCCCTAGGGGCTGTGAATGTGGCTGGCCCTGGCTTTTCCTATCCGATGTCCCCCCCTGTTGGCTCTTTTGCTGCGTCCCTTTTTTTGGGGGGGTCAGAGCGGGGGCATGAGCATATTGCTCCAGTTTTGCTGCTGCTGCCGCAGCGTGCTGCGAATTTTTCTCTTTAGAGGAGCGTAGATTCTACATCATTCACTCCTATTGGTATACAAATAGTTTAACAGCAAGAAATTAGCAGCACCTCTCCACCCTCATCTACCCGCTGAACAGAATAACCACCTTGTTACTTTAAAAGTGGAGTGTATGACGGGTGGGTGGAGGGGGGGGGACTCTCTCCGCCCCAGCACACCCCAACACGGGGGGAGAGTTTCACACAAGGAGAAGCTACAGTACCTTAAGCGGCCGGGGTGGGTATAACTCCCCTCACCCAAGAGCGCCTCAGCTACGGCAGTACTTAATGCAGCCTCCCTCCTTCACCGCAGTTTTGCGCAGCTGGTTAAATGCCGCTAAGGCAGTCGCCAGCAGTCTACGGTTAGTAAGGTATGTACGCAGGTATGCCTGTAGTCATTGAGGAGCCAAGGGTTTTTAACTAGCTTATAGTTTATAATGGTCCCACCTAAAAACAGGGGGATTGATATAATCTTAGTAGCAAGGGGTCCCCCCGCTACCTATCTTCCCCCGCCCGTATCAGCAACTCACCCAAAAAAAAAAAGAAAAAAGGAGTATATTTTGCTTCTTATATTAGTTCACTCTATTCACACGTTTAGTACTACCAAACAGCAGGTGAGACAGACTGCTGACACGTAGTTATATTACTGCACAAATACCAAGTTACCAGGAACTACCAGGGAACTACCAGGGATTACTTCTGAACCAGGGGTTGTCACATATTTTTTACAGCAGAATCCGGATACCATATAAGTACTATACTATACCAGCTCCAGCCGACTTCTACTCCGTGCCTGGCATGAGAGTGTGGAAGTGAAAGTGAAGGCTGCTGCAGCGTGCGAGGGATAACATCTCTCCCCGAGGGTTCCTCAGCATTCGCCTGTCATCCGGAGATCAGGAGAGCTCTTAGCAGAGAAGCAGAGAGGTCAGAACGGCTCCGAGCTCATGGAAACAGGCATCCATTGAGGGGCCAGGGCCGTCCGAGACGCCGTTCCTGTGGCCGGAGAGAGCGATGAGAACGGGGGTGGGACGGAGCACACAGCGTCCCTGCTCTCTCTCACTCCATGCGGCCGCTCATCAGACACCCGCCCTTCCGGTCACGCCCCCCGCACCACCCTCAGCTTCTTTAGCAAGACAGTGGTCGTCATGGAGGTGTGTTTAGGGTCATCATCATGCTGGAATACTGCCCTGCAGCCCAGTCTCCGTAGTGAGAGAATCATGCTCTGCTTCAGTATGTCACAGTACACGTTGGCATTCATGGTTCCCTCAATGAACTGTAGCTCCCCAGTGCCGGCAGCACTGATGTGGCCCCAGACGATGATACTCCCACCACCTTGCTTGATTGTAGGCAAGACACACTTGTCTTTGTACTCCTCACCTGGTTAACACCACACACGCTTGACACCATCTGAACCAAATACCGTATATACTCGAGTATAAGTCGAATTTTTCAGCACATTTTTTTGTGCTGAAAGTGCCCCCTCGACTTATACTCGAGTCAAGCACTTTTCTGCAGCAAAAAATTTCATTTTCCGAACCGACTTTGGGGCCCCGTATCTCAGGGCCACTTGGTGCTAGCAACCCCAAATTTGGTGTGCAAACCCAGTGGAACTGGTACCATACCATAGCCAAAGCTGAAGTTCCTAGCCCTAAGTGACCCTGAGATACGGGGCCCCAAATTCGGTTCGGAAAATGTCATTCTCTGCTGCAGAAAAGTGCTTGACATTTTCTGAACTGATTGTTGGGGCCCTATATCTCGGGGCCACTTGGTGCTAGAAACCCCAGCTTTGGAAATTTTATGATGCTAGTTCCACTGGGTTTGCACACCAAATTTGGGGTTCCTAACACTAAGTGGCCCCGAGATACGGAGCCCCAAATTCGGTCAACTGTGTCTATCTGCAGCAATGTCATTTCGGGACCCTTTGGGTTCAGAGACCCCAAATTTTGGCTGCAGCTAGGGGGCATCTAGGAACCCTTACCTACCGAGTTTGAAGTTCAGGGGACCTATGGCTGCAAATGGGCACAGTGAGGCATGCAAATGGGCACAGTGATGCTGCAAATGGGCATTGTTGACCCTCTTTTCCACTTACAGTAGCTGTGCATTTCTCACCCTCATCTTATACTCGGGTCAATACGTTTTTCCCATTTTTTTGTGGTAAATTAGGGCCTCGACTTATACTCGGAACGACTTATACTCGAGTATATACGGTAAGCTCATCTTGGTCTCATCAGACCACAGGACATGGTTCCAGTAATCCATGTCCTTAGTCTGCTTGTCTTCAGCAAACTGTTTGTGGGCTTTCTTGTGCATCATCTTTAGAAGAGGCTTCCTTCTGGGACGACAGCTATGCAGACCAATTTGATGCAGTGTGCGGTTTATGGTCTGAGCACTGACAGGCTGATTCCCCCCCCCCCCCTCTTCAACCCCTGCATTAATGCTGGCAGCACTCATACATCTATTTCCCAAAGACAACCTCTGGATATGATGCTGAGCATGTGCACTCAACTCAACTGGTCAACCATGGCGAGGCCTGTTCTGAGTGGAACCTGTCCTGTTAAACCGCTGTATGGTCTTGGCCACCATGGTGCAGCTCAGTTTCAGGGTCTTGGCAATCTTCTTATAGCCTAGGCCAGTGATGGGCGAACCTTGGCACCCCAGATGTTTTGGAGCTACATTTCCCATGATGCTCATGTACTCTGCAGTGTAGTTGAGCATCATGGGAAATGTAATTTCAAAACATCTGGGGTGCCAAGGTCCGCCATCACTGGCCTAGGCCATCTTCATGTAGGGCAACAATTCTTTTTTTCAGATCCTCAGAGAGTTCTTTGGCATGAGGTGCCATGTTGAACTTCCAGTGACCAGTCTGACAGAGTGAGAGCGATAACACCAAATTTAACACACCTGCCTCCCATTCACACCTGAGACCTTGTAACACTAATGAGTCACATAACACCGGGGAGGGAAAATGCCTAATTGGGCCCAATTTGGACATTTTCACTTAGGGGTGTACTCACTTTTGTTGCCAGCAGTTTAGACATTAATGGCTGTGTGTTGAGTTATTTTGAGAGGACAGCAAATTTACACTGTTATACAAGCTGTACACTCTCTACTTTACATTGTAACAAAGTGTAATTTTTTCAGTGTTGTCACATGAAAAGATATAATAAAATATTTACAAAAATGTAAGGGGTGTACTCACTTTTGTGAGATACTGTATGTATATATTATTGTTGTTGCTGAACCATTGTCTTGTGTCTTTGGGAGAAATTTGTTTGCTGAGTTGGCGTTGTTATCTCGGCTCAGCAGATTTATTACCTCTCTTGAAAATAACTTTCCCTTATTTGGTTCAAGTAAAATATTTCAGAACCTAATTATACTGAGTTGTTTTATTATTGCCACACAGTGCTACAAGGATGTCTGAACCCAGAGTGTCAGGTTGGTTCGAAGGTTCACTTGGTTATGGCCATACAGATGAGCAGGTAATTCTCAGCAGTCTCATAGGGGGCCGTGCTACACCAATTATTATCAGAAGTTTATTCGTAACTTCTCATCTCTGGTCAAACTCCTGACTGATATGACCAGAAAGGACGGTAACCCACAGAATTGTTTTCCAGACTCCATTAATGCCTTTGAGAGTGCTTCTGCTCCTGTGTTGGTACATCCTGATCCAACGGTACCTTTCATCTTTGAGGTTGATGCTTCTGAGACTGGAGTTGGTGCCCTGCTGTCTCATCGTCCTACCTCTGAGAGCTCTATGCATCCTTGTGGCTACTTTTCCAAGAAATTATCTCCTGCAGAATGCAATTATGAGATTGGGGACAGAGAGTTGTTAGCGATCATTTTAGCCCTTAAAAAATTGAGGCATCTCCTCGAAGGTACTACTGTGCCGGTTCTTATTCGACTGACCATAAGAATCTCACATTCTTGTCTGAGGCTAAATGCCTCTCTCCCAGAAGGACGCAATGGGCTCTTTTCTTGTCAAGTTTCAATTACATAGTCTCATTCTTACCTGGTACAAAGAATGTAAGGATTGATGCTTCTTTGTGACAGTTTTCCTCCACTTCCAAGATGGAGTCGGTTCCTGTTCCTGTGATTCCTCCCGATCATATTATGACTACGGTTCGCACCAGTCTCACTTCTCCTTTAGGTGACAAAATTCTTGCCGCTCAGATCCATTCTCCTCCTGAGAAACCTTGTGACTGCTGCTTTGTCCCTGAGAGTCTCTGTACTGCCGTGCTTCAGACTTACTATTCTCACAAGGCTGCTGGTCACCCAGGGAAGAATCAACTCTTTTGGGTCATGTCCCAACAATTCTGGTGGCCTAGTCTACGTGCTGATGTAGCCGCCTTCGTAGCTGCTTGTTCCCTGTGTGCTCAGAGTAAGACACCACAATACCTTCCAGTGGACCTCCTACAACCTGTACCCAATGGAGAGAGACCTTGGACCCACCTGTCAATGGATTTCATTGTGGAGTTACCCAACTATCAGGGCAACACAGTTATCCTTATGGTGGTTGACCGATTCTTGAAAATGTCTCATTGTATTCCACTTAAGAAGTTGCCTACATCTAAAGAACTGGCTTCTATTTTTTTTGGAGATCTTTTGCTTACATGGGCTGCCCAAGGTGATCATCTCGGACAGGAGTAGCCAGTTTGTGTCCAGGTTTTGGTAAGCCTTTTGTGCACAGTTGGGAATTCAGCTTTCTTTCTCCTCTGCGTATCACCCGCAGTCCAATGGGGCCACAGGACGAGCCAACCGGTCCCTGGAACGTTTTTTACGTTACTACATTTCTGATGTCAGGGTTCCTACAGCTGGCTCAGATCCCACTGCTGGTTCTTGTCCATCCCCACCTTCAAGGACCTGGGACTCCCCGGTCTCCCATTTATCTTCAGAATATTCACTAGGGGATGGCAACTCCGCCAACCTCTCAAGAGACCCAAACTCAGCCTGCACTCTGGGGAACCCCAGTTAATGACTCGGCCCTCACCTTCCCTGTCCAGCTCACCTGAAGGCGCATCTTCCTTTGGTAATGGGTCCCTCCGGACTGGGATAGCAAGGGGCTTGGAATTGGTCGGCTCTTCAGGGGTTGCATCTGGCTCCTGCACGGCAGTATCTACAGTTGCCAGGTCCCTGGCCAGGCCACAGGTCTCTTCTCCGCTGATGTCCTCGGTTTTCGCTGGGGAGTCGCCAGGCCGCAACTCTGCTCAGCCTTTAGGGGTGATATTAGGCCCTCTCCAGCCTTCTGGTACCTCTGCAGCTGCAGACTAGAAAGTCCTGAAAGCAGATCTATGGTGTAGTACTTACGCTCCTGCTGGATAGGCCCTAGTCGGGTAAGTGACTTCACCGGGCCCAAGCAGTGACCACTGTGGTCAGAACCGGGCACACTGGACAGAGCAGGCACAGTTGCTCTGCTCCGCTCCATCGATCATCCCGAGGGCGAATCCCCCACAAGGCTCCAGTCTGGCTTCCAGACTGGCTGTCTCCTGTGGAACTAATAGGCAGACTTCTCCCTGGGCACGCTGCAATAACCGCTTTGTTAGATGAACTGAAGTTTGCAGGCATACTGGTGCTAGCAGGACTTGTCCAGGCATGTCACTTGGCACCGACTGTGCCCGAGCAACTGGCAATTGATGGCCACTGACTTTTCCGGTGGTTGCTGGTAGCAACAATAAAGTTTGTAACCAATGAAGAGTACTATCTCAGCACAGTCCCGCCCGCAGACACCTGCAGGTTGATCACCCCACGCAACAGTAGACACTTCTAGGCACATTTTTCAGAATAATGCAGGAGTTTGGAGCAAAAGTTCAGAATGCCCAGCATTTGCAGAGCACTGGGCATATTTGTAATCCAGTGCGAGATGTCCAGCATTTGTAGAGTGCTGGGTATATTTGTAATCCATGGACACGATCGACCGCCGTGGTTTCCACGGGTGACAGCACATGGTAGAATGTCACTGAATTGCAGGATTGGTATAAATGTCTGTCCCAGCACCGGTTGGGGCAACTGGGTAAGAAGGCAGAAGTATTTAATGGCTCCCGCGGGTTGCTATGGGCAACGGCATTTATTACTATGGTATTGAATAGCAGACAGAGCACATGCGTCCTTCCCCTGGGTTCAAGTCCTCAATGGTGGTGGAACAAAGCACAGTTCCCCTTCTCGATCAACCTTGGTTGCTAGTGGCAATGGCTGGCAGGTTAAACAGTGAACAGGTGGTCCTAAAACAAGCCCCCAAATGTAGTGGTATCCCCGTAGGGGCTGCTGGAAATTGTGGTCCACCTATCATCCCGCCCAGCCTGGCGGCATTCACTTCCCAGTCACTCTTGAGACAATGAACAGTCCATATGTTTGTTTTGTATTTTATTGAGGGATTTTGAACTTGGATAGGGTAAGGGAAATTATGGGATGCCCAGAATCAATAAGGGAATCAAAAGATGATCAGTTGGAACCTCTATTTACACTTCTAGAGTTCCAGTATCCTCCAGCACAATGCTTACTTGTAGACTGTTCCTCTCTCTCCTGTACAATACTTGGTTCATGGTACAGCTAGCACATGGTAGGCCCATGACTCTGTCAAGCCTTAGCAACTGCCCTTTTCAGGCAGGGACTGCGGGTCCCTTTAGTGTAGCAACAAAAATAGGAAAGTCTTTAGTGCTAGCTGACCTTTGGTAGACTACTGCTCCCAGTCAGTCCTCTTCAGGCCCTGCCAGCCCTCCTGGCTGCAGCTGCCTGACTCCACTGCCCATAACATCACAGTCTCTCCTGCTGGCTCTACATCCATCTCAGACTGCACTCTCCCAGTCCACTTCGGCATGCCTCCCTTGCTCTCCCAACTGTGCCTGTCACTCACCAGCCCTCCAGGCTGCCCTCTGGTGGATCCCTCCTGGAGACTTGCCTGGCAACACCAGCTCTCGTTGTCTTTCTCGGTTCCTCTCTGTGCCTCCTGTCCAGATCCTTCTTTGTTTCTCAGCAAGGCTCCAACTTGCACCTGAACCCCTCAGGCCCAAGGTCACCCGCCCTTCCCAGACTGGGGAGTGCCTTAAAGGCCCGACAACCTAGTGCTCTATCTCCAGCTTCTTCCACCCGACAACTCCTCCCCAGCTGGGCTGACCCTGGGTATATCAAGGAGGCCTGCCCCCTGCCAATCCTAGTTGGGGATTGGTCAGAGGTTCCTGAGACACCCCAGACAGCTCCACCTCTGTTCCCTTCCTTATAGAATCCTAGATGATGCTATCTGTGAGTCACCAGCCTACTCTGAGCCACTCCCAGCCAACACAGATGAAAACAAACAGGTAAGCTAGGCCTGATTAATTGTACCTTCATTTACAAAAACCTACTTCTAGCACCTACCTAAAGTAAAGGGTGCTACACATTTTTATAGTGAATGGAGAAAGCTGTGTTATGTTTTCTCTGGATTTGGTAAATCTTGGATCAGGGCCGGGGTCTTGAAGGTTCCAGAGAGTAATGGGCAGGATAGAATCTTCAATCTGCTGAAGCCAGGAGGGAGGAGCACCGGGAGGGCTGTGTGCTCCTGTCTAAAGACCAAGGCAAGCTACTTGAGACAGCACTCTGTGTGGGAGAGGTTCCAGGCCATTGGACCGAGAGAGTTTGGCCAGCTGAGAAAGTCTGGGAGACTGCCTGAGTCTGGGTGACTGGAGCTGAGGCAACAAAGAACACTGGGGTGGCATCAAAAAGTCGCACATCTAGATGTTCTGAAGTGGTGAGTAGTGTGGCAACCTCAGCCTGGACTCCAACCAGGCCACGCCCCCAATGTGTTTCACTCCACCCCCAAAGCTTAGTTATGACTAAGCTCCGGGGGGCAGAGTGAAATGCGTTCGGGGCGTGTCCTGGTTGGTGTCCAGGCTGAGGTTGCCACTCTACTCACCACTTCAGAACATTTAGATGTGCGACTTTTAGGGGCCACCCCATTGTTCTTTGAAGCCTCACAGGAATAAGGACAGGTTCCATCCCATCTGCAATCTAACAGCAGCTGCGGAAGCATCGATTACATACCCTTTTACCACCAAAGCTGAGCAGCACTCATGCATTTCCTAGGTCACATTCTAGAGTTGAGGCAACTGGGAGAAAGTCCACGGGGTCAAGAGGACTCTGTGAGTCTCGGAGGAGTAAAAGATAATGTTTTTTGGACAGCCTCTACCTAGTGTGGAGGAATGTAATGTACATAAATGATAATCAGAAAATGTCTTTTTGCTTATGTGTATACATGTTTCTATGCAACTCCTTACTCATAATATAGTAAACAGATTGGCTTTGCTTCGGGACTAAAATGGTGGCTACCCCCTGCTTCCCCCAGATTAGAAAAATGCGGAAGTGAAGAGAGAACCAGCTTCAACCAAGCCTCATCAAGTTTCTCCATTTCTCTTCTATTTTAACCAATGAGACGTACCTATTAGGCTGACATAGTAATGACTTATAATCTATTATGCTTTGTGTGTATAAAACAGTGATCATACTGAACAAACGTGTCAGTGTCTGCTTCCAGCATGCATGCACATTGACACTTTTTATTGAAAAAAGCAGCAGCAGATAACCTTGAACTTCGATTGAAGTTATTAACCATTACAGCTGGTGTCGACAACACGGGGCTCCAGGCTTCAGTCGAAGGGAGACCGCGAGAGGGATTGAGTGGCTGACCCAGACAGAACAAAGGGGGTTTGCGCAGCCCTAACAGTACGGTAAGCATATTTATTCTTACCACTGTACAGCTGGTTCCTGTCTGGGCTGGCTGCTTGAGCATTTTGGCTGTCTAAGACTGTTCAAAGGCAGGTAGTTTTAACGAACCTGCCATTGGGTCTCTGCTGACTGTGTATTATTTGTTCAGTGTCTGTCATCCTGAAGGATTGTGACTCAGCAGACTGAAAGTGCAGTTGCAGGTGTGTGTGTGTCCTGACCCCCCCAAATGAGCTGTCTGCCTCTGGGGGAGATGTAACCCTGCAGCAAACGTCTATGGACGGGTTTTTCAGGTGAGCTGTTGGCCCCTGAGGGTTATCTCAGCTGCTAGGGCTTCGTGGTGCAAAGGATGACAGGTGTAATGTTGTAATGTCCTGTCCTAATAATGTATGTGGATTAATGTTTGGTATTCATGAGGTTGGCTGGAGCTTACGAAACAGCCAGGAGCGTGCAAGGGACAGGGAGAGCAGCTCCTTCGATTTTTCCCTCACAGCGCTACAAGCCCCCACCTATGGAATTCCTTGATAAGCAAACAGTGAAGAGGGATATTAACCCCTCAAGCCGTCAGCTGTCAGCCGAGAAACAGAATAAAGAGAGAGAGAAAGGAATGCTAGAATGTGATATTGTGAAGAGGAGAGAAGATGTTGAAATAGTTAACAAAGTTGTACAAAGTAGCAAAGGTTACGTTGCTAAAGAAACAAGGGAGGAGAGGGACAACCCTGCCCTCCGCTTAACGCCCACTCCCTTCGCACCACCCCAGCCCAGTGCACTTCCTGCCGATGGCCATCTTGGTACACCCAGAAGGCTCAAACACGGCCTATACCCAGTTCTCCCTGTTCTAAACCAGGATGTTTCCTACCACACACCTGTCTTCCCCAATACGGAAGCACTATCTTCACAGACCGGATATGTTAATGATGAATAAGCGTTCGAGTGGGAAGACCAACAACAGGCAATAAGGCCACCCGCTGATATAACCCACAATCCGGCTCCGGACTCACAGTTCCGAGAGGATCTCAAACATATGCTGGCAACCGTAAGGAACAGTGCCCCTTCCCAGCCCCTGCCCCAACACCAGTCTCGGTTACCAGAAGGGGCACCGGTGATGTATGTCGCTTTTACCCCATCACAAGCAGCGGCCTTAGTGACAAGTCTGCCTGACCCAGAGAAACAGCCAATGCCCTTCTACTGCAGGATAGTGCAGATACAAGAAACTTACTGCCTGGAGAGATTTGATCAGCCTATGCCAAATCAAAGCAGGACATGTCTTTTGGCCGGTCATGCAGGCGGCCTTCAATGATGCCTGCCTGACAAGTGCCACTTCCTACACCTCAGACGTGGAGTTCTGTGCCCAACTCCATGACTGGGCAAAGGAGAAATTGGCGGATCAGACCACCACAACCCAAGATATTACCCAAGATAAAGGGGAATCTGTATAGCAGTATCATGCTAGACTCATACAGGCCTTTGATGATCTGGGCTTCTCCCACTATGAAAAGACACACACACACACACACACACGTTATCAACCGTTTTTGTCTCAGGGAGGATACACAGGAAGTACTTGACAGAATCCCTGCGTGCCTATGATCTACAGGACCGGAAGACATTGGTCACTTAAAGGTGCCACCTGTTTCAGTCAAGCTCGAAGAGGGCACATCATTGCCCCAGAAACCACAATACCCACTTAAGTGAGCCCAATCTGCAGCTATTTCGAAGCATGTCAAGGCCCTCGTGTCAAATGGAGCCCTGATACCCTGTGCATCTCCATGCAACATACCTTAACAGTTATGCCACAAGGGGCACAGAATTCTCCAAGCTAGTTTGCAAAAGCTATGGCTATCATCCTTGACACATGACATGAGGAACACCCGGAAGTGATTCTCCTCCAATATGTTCATGACCTTCTCCTCTGTGCAGATGACTTACCCACTGTTGAAGTCACTTCAAAAAGCCTGTTGTTCTATCTTGCCAACCAGGGTTGCAAAGCCTCAAAACCCGAATTGCAGTGGTGCTCAACATCTATCATTCTCCTTGGACACTGTTTGTCCTATGGGACAAGACACCTTACTGAAGACAGGGTGAAAGAAATCTCTGACATCCCACTGCCACAAGGCTAGAAGGCCCTTCATGCCTTCCTTGGACTAATTTCCTATTGCAGAGTATGGATTCCAGAAACCTCCCTACTGATGCAACCTTTGTATGATGCTCTGAAATCAGACCCCTTCCAGATGTCTCCTGAAGCAATATCCAACTTTGAGGCCCTCAAGTGCGCCATCTCTGGCGCTAGGGCTCCCAGACTACGACAAAACGTTCAAGCCCTTTGTATCCGAACGTCTGGGACATGCTGCAGGTGTACTCACCCAATCGCATGGCATCCGCCTATGCCCCATAGGATAATATTCCTGGATGCGGTAGCAAGAGGAGGCCCATCATGTCTGTGGGCTGCCTTTGCTGCACAACAAAACTTCAGACTTGATCCTCGGGCATTGCTTTGTTCTGCTTGCTCCCCATGACATTGCTGCCATATTCAACCAAGATCCAACCGAAACACCTGTCCACTGCCAGATACTTGAGACTTCTGTGTTCCCTCCTTCTACTGGACAGCGTTACTCTATTACATTGTCAAACACTGAACCCTACCACCCTTCTTCCACTTCTCGAGGGGGGAAAGGAGGAGGAGTCGAGTCTTGACTTGTCACCCCATGACTGCTTCGAACTAATGCGGCTGGAAACCACGCATCTCCCCACCGTGAGTGAAATACTCCTGCAGAATCCAGGTCACCACTGAAAACACTGTTCTACAAGCTGAAGGTTTACCACCGGTGATGTCTGCACAGGAGGCAGAGCTGCAAGCTCTTACTACAGCATGTAAATTAGCAGAGGGAAAAAGAGCCAACATTCATACAGACTCAAGAGATGCTTTCAGCGTTGCCCATGATTTTGGTGTTATCTGGGAGGACAGAGGGTTCCTGACAGCTGCAGCAACACCTGTGAAACACAGTTCAGCTATCAAAGACTTGATGGACGCCTTGCTTCTTCCAACCCAAGTGACTATTCTGAAAGTAAAAGCACACGTCAAACTGAACTCGAAGGAACTTGAGGCAATCATCTAGCCAATTCAGCTGCCACACATTCAGCCAGTGGTCAATGGGAAGTGGACAGCAGGGTGGTAGAAGAAAACCACCCAGTGCTTACCCCACAGACTCTCCCAGTGGACAGAGTTTATCTGAAAGAGTTACAGGAAAAAGCAAGTCCAAATGAGAAGGAAAGCTGGAAACGGAGAGGAGCAACTCTCAGGGATGGACTATTCAAGTGCAATAAGAAGCCTTGTCTACCCGGAAGTATGTACCCAGTCGTGGTGCAATGGGCACAAGGAGCTGCCCACTTGACAAAGACTCTTATGAACTCTCTTAACAACAAGTACTATGTAGCACCAGGAGTTACTCCATTGACCAACAACTTCTGCAGATCATGCACTATCTGTGCCAAATGTAACCCAGGACGCACAGAAAAGGCACATAAGAAGCACCTGGCAAAAGCCCTATACCCCTTCCAGAGGATACAAATTGATCACTCCCAAATGCGAAGGAGAGGCAGATTCGAATACGCCCTAGTGGAGGTGGGGTCCCAAAGGGGGTCCCTGATGAATTCAAAGTCAGGGATCAGGTAAAAGCTGGTTTTGAGTCTTTGATCCCCATAATAACTGTCAACAAGAATGTAGATTGGATCAACTACATATACTACAACCAACAAAGATTTGTGAATTACACTAAAGATGCCCTCCAGGGAATTGCTGACCAGTTAGCCCCCACTTCCTACATGACATTCCAGAACCGGATGGCCTTAGACATGGTGTTAGCTGAGAAAGGAGGTGTCTGTAAAATGATAGAAAAAACGGGAACCTGCTGCACCTACATTCCTGTTAATACTGGCCCAAATGGTAAGGTTACTCTAGCTATGAAGAAATTAGAAGATCTGTCATTGGAGTTGAAGAAGAACTCTGGTATTACAGACCCTTGGGATCAATATTTTAGCTGGATGAGTGGGTGGCAAAAGGTGCTCGCCCAGATAGGGGTAACAGTATTAATAATCCTGATTCAGCACACCTACATTTCTTCACCAAGAAGAGGAGGACCCACTTATGATGGAAGATGACAAACCCTTCACTTCTCTACAGTCACTCCCTGTCCAAAATCTCACAATCCTATAGGGTCATAGGGATAGATAGCACCTGATTGCACTTCTACAGCTGTATCGAGGGGGGTAGTGCACTAGTTGCTGCCTAACTCTATATACAGCCTAAAAGAGTTGCTGAGGAAAATGGGCCAGGTGACTAGGACCTTTAGATGAGGGACAGAAGAAAATAGCCATTTTAGGGGGGACTATGGAGAAATGTAATGTACATAAATGATAATCACCAAATGTCTATTTGCTTATGTGTATACATGTTTCTATGCAACTTCTTACTCATTATATAGTAAACAGATTAGCTTTGCTTCAGGACTAAAATGGCGGCTACCTCCTGCTTCCCCCAGATTAGAAGAATGCGTAAGTGAAGAGAGAACCAGCTTCAACCAAGGCTCAGCATCAAGTTTCTCAATTTCTCTTCTATTTTAACCAATGAGATGTACCTATTAGACTGACATAGTAATGACATATAATCTATTATGCTTTGTGTGTATAAAACATTAGCACCGCCCTACAAATAAACAGTGATAAGGAAGTGATCATACTAAACACACCTGTCAGTGTCTTCTTCCAGCATACATGCACATTCACACTTTATAATTAGAAACAGCAGCAGATAACCTTGAACTTCGATTGAAGTTCTTAACCATTACACTAGGAGCTAAAAGTGGGCTTGATCAGCAAGGTACTACAATGAAAACTGAGTGAGCTTCAGAGCCAGGTGGCTCTGCATTTTTTTCATTTTGTGTGAAGCTGAAACCTCCCTCGTTATAAACCCTGTGTCATAAAGAGAGTCCCGGAGCCATACAGCAGAGTTATAGGTGCAGGGACGGCATGACAGTGCTGGACAGCACAGTTGCCGTTTTAAGGTAGTTTCCCCTTTTGGAAAAGGGGAGGGGGAGTTAGCCTTGTGGAGGAAAAAGTAGGAGAGAGGGGAAGTGACATCAGTCACAGAACAGTGGAGGAAGAGATTACACAGCACCCTCACTGCTCTGCATCTCCTTCTTATAGATAGCTAATGGCGGCGATGGAGGGATTTCTCCAGCAGTTGAGAGCGGCAGTTGCCGCTCAGGGCGCGAACTGGCTGCATGAACAGCTAGCGGTGATAGCGGCAGACGGCGGAACGGACCCCAGTGGGGGGGGGGCGGCGACACCACGTGCACAGCGGTCCCGGCCACCAGAGAGATTCAGCCCAGAAGCAGGCCCCAGCGGATCGCAGAAGAAGCGACAGCCAGCAGGAGGGGACGAACAGCGACCCTCTGGATCGCAGGGGAGCAGGATAGGAGAGGTGAGGGGAACCCGGCGCAGAGGCAATGTCCGTGGGGGAAGAGAGCCCAGCATAACCCACGGCTCTTCCCCCCCTGCACGTCGCAGATGTACTGAGAGGACTGAGGGGTCTGCGGGAGAGGAGCGGAGTGGACAAGGGACACAGGAACGGGGCATCACGCAGGGTGAGACAGCGAGGTCAACAGGGTCGGCCAGCAACGCCAGACAGTCCAGGAGATGTAGCGGGAGGAGTGCTGGGTCAGGGGCAAGTGCAGGAGACAGCCAGCGGGTCAGCGCACGACAAAGTCGCAGACGCAGAAGCCCGTCACGAGAGGCACCGAGCGGGTCTGGCGGGACGGCGATGAGAGAAGGTCGAGCACAACACCGCAGACCCACAACACCCAAGTCTAACACCTCTGGGGTACCAACGGCTGTCGTCAGCAATGAGATCGACAGCGATAGATCGGAGGGGGAGCTGTCCGGATCAGACGGAAGTGTGGATCGCGAAAACCCGGTGTCGGTGGTTCCAGGAGTGGCGGCTGATGGGCCCAGTCCTGGGCAGCCCGGTGAGTGTGACTCTTCCGTATCTATTTCCACCTTATTGCACAATTTATTGGGACAGACTAGGCAGAGCGGGCAGGCGGGTCATAGGGGGACACCTGGGGTGGTGAGTTCAGGGGCCAACCCAGCACCGCCCCCAGAGGCCCCCCAGGCTGAGAACGGGGGGTTCAGGGAACTACTTTCAGGCCTAAAAGAGTTAATACAACGGGTGGAGGCTGGGAATACAGCTGGTCCAGAGCTTGCTTGGGCGCCGGCCCAGAACAATCCACCAGCGGTGGACCCCACAAGTGCCATGGGCACGTCGCCCGTTGCCATTGCGGGTGCGACTAGGGCTGTCGGCGAGTCTTCCAGCCCAGCAACTAGCGTGGCGGCTCCTGCGGAACAAGAGAAAGTGGGTGATAAAAAGGTGGAGTCGGTTAGGTTGGCGGATTCCGCAAAGAGCGAAGTGTACGTATGCTTTGAGGGTCCCTTGGGGGCTCATCTTAAAGCAGAAGTCAGGGAAAAAAATTGGAAAGGGGAATACGTGGAGATATTCAAGTTATTGCCGTTGGAAAAGTTCAATCTGGACAGATTGAAGCCGGTTGCGGGCAAGAAGAAAGATGAGCAGAAGAGGAGATACCGGTTAATCCCGCCTACCTTTCAAAATTGGCTGCATGCCTTTGCGATTTTAGCGAGCGTGGTAGGAGAAAAGGCCTCTGAACACTGCTCTGCACTGTTCGTTTACCTGGAAGCCATTAGTGAGGCACATAGGACTTATGGAGGGATAGCCTGGCTACGGTATGATGAGCAATTCAGACAACGGATGGCTGTACGACCGACACTACGCTGGGACCATAAGGATGAAGCTGATGACCGCGGCGTGGGCCCCAAATCAGTTTTTTCAGGCAGGGGTTGGAGGTTAGCAGCCCCAGGACAACCGACCGAAAAAAAATGGGGGTTCTGCTGGCAGTTCAACGAGGGCACATGCAAATACGGGATTAACTGTCGATTCAAGCATTCGTGTTCCGGCTGCGGGGGGTCACATGCGCTGTCCAAGTGCTTTAAAAAAGGAAAGAACCGTGCCAGAGATCCTGCAAACAAGAGGGAGGACGCCGGTGCGGGTGGAAAGGATGCTACCTTTCCTCAGTAGATACCCCGACCGGGTGGCGGCAAACATCTTGCAGGCAGGTTTTACCAATGGTTTTAGAATACCTTGTTCGTTGGCGACTGTTTCACCGGAGGCAAAGAATTTAAGTTCAGCACTGCTGCACCCAGCAGTGGTCTCTGAAAAGTTGGGGAAGGAGGTTATGCTGGGGCGCATGGTGGGCCCCTTTCCAGAGGTGCCAATCTCAGGTTTGGTGGTCTCTCCGCTGGGTGTAGTTCCCAAAAAAGAGCCTAACAAGTTTAGACTTATCCACCACCTTTCATTTCCGAAAGGAGGGTCGGTTAACGACGCTATTGCACCGGAGGAGTGTGCGGTAACGTACACCTCTTTTGATGCGGCGGTTTCCTGGGTGAGGAGATACGGTCAGGGGTCTTTGATGGCCAAGTCAGATATTGAGGCGGCTTTCCGGTTGCTGCCGGTGTATCCGGACAGTTTTCGGCTGCACGGTTGTACATGGAATGGGGCATATATTATGTTGACCGTTACTTGCCGATGGGATGCTTGATATCATGTGCCCTTTTCGAAACGTTCAGCTCATTCTTTGAATGGGCAGTTTGGGATGTGTCAGGTATCAATTCAGTCATTCATTATTTGGATTATTTTTTATGTGTAGGCCCGGCTGGGTCCAATATCTGTGCAGTCCTGTTAAGGACGTTACAACACCTGGCGGATCGATTTGGAGTGCCACTAGCTTCGGATAAGACGGAAGGACCAACGGCGTTGATTAAATTTTTGGGAATTGAAAGAGACTCGATCAGAATGGAGTGCCGCTTGCCGAGGGACAAATTGGAAAAGTTGAAGGAGGAGGTGCGTGGGACCATTGGTGTACGGAAATTACAGTTACGCCAATTACAATCCCTGCTGGGCAAGCTTAATTTTGCTTGTCGCATAATTCCGATAAGTAGGATTTTTTGTCGCCGGCTGGCGGCTGCCACTGCGAGTGTAAGGGCTCCTACACATTTTGTGAGTCTCAGTAGAGAACACAGAGAGGATTTGAGGGTGTGGCAGCAGTTCCTAGAGTCATTCAATGGGCGTGCTCTTTGGATGTCAGGCCCCATCAGTAATTGTGACCTGGAATTGTTTACAGATGCAGCGGGTTCTACAGGATTTGGGGCTTTCTGTAAAGGACAGTGGTGTGCAGTCAGATGGCGGTTAGCATGGCGGGAGGCAGGGTTCTTGCAGAACCTGGTGCTGTTGGTACTGTTTCCAATCGTTGTGGCCATGGAAATTTGGGGTGAAGCCTTTCGCAACTTGAAGGTCCGTTTTAATTGCGACAATCTGGGTGTGGTGCAAGTGGTTAATCGGCTGACAGCGGCATCCGTGCCGGTAGTCAGGCTTTTGAGACATTTGGTCCTCCGCTGCTTGCAAGTGAATGCATTCATATATGCTGTGCATTTACCGGGAATTGACAACACTTTGGCTGACGCTTGGTCTCGTTCTCAGTGGGACAGGTTCCGGAAGTTGGCGCCGGAGGCGGAACAACACGGGGTCGCCTGTCCCGACTGGATGTGGACCATTGCCATGGGACCGCAGCAAAGTGGATCAAGCAATCAGTAAGTACGGCTACGTGGAATGCCTACTCAAAGGTATGGAGGGACTGGTTTTCTTGTTTGAATGAGCTAGGGATACCCTCAGGGGTGCCAGAAATAGCTCAGGCTGTACTCTTTTTTCTTACGCAAGGTTTGGAAAGGGGAATCTCGGCAGCTGCCATCGATCGCGAATTGGCAGGTTTGGCCTTTCTTTTTAAATGGCAAGGGCAAAGGGATTGCACAAAAGACTTTTGGGTACGACAGGCAGTAAAAGGATACAGGAAGGCACATAAGAGTAGGGATGGCAGGTGCCCTGTCTCATTCGAGATGTTGCAAGTTTTAACTGGGAGTTTGGAAAAGGTCTGCAGTTCCTGTTACGAATGTGTCTTATTTCGGGCAGCCTTTGCCCTGGCTTTCTTCGCAGCATTACGGATAAGCGAGTTGGTCAGTCCTTCTAAAAAGGTGGAAGGGGGTTATTATATCTGGATGTAGAGCATGTACAGGATACTATCAGGAATTGGATCAGGTGATCTAAGACTGATCAAGCTGGAAGGGGCAGACAGTTGGAGTTTGAGGAGTCCAGCATTTGCCCTGTGTTGTCATTTCTGGAAGTGCGACCGGTAGTCGGTGGGGCGTTTCTCATTCACGAGGACGGTTCATTTTTATCGAAGTTTCAGTTTACAGCGGTGTTTAAAAAATGCGTGGCACGAGGGGGATATGACCCAGACAGTTTTTCTTTGCATTCTTTTCGCATAGGGGAGGCCACGGAGGCAGCCCGGGCGGGCCTTAGTCAGGAGGCCATTAAGCGCATAGGTCGGTGGGACTCGGACAGATTTAGATTGTACATTCGCCCACACATGTTAATAGTATAAGGGGCAGCTATGTTGGGTTGGTTTATATGGCACGGTTATGGGTGTTTATTTGTTTCTGTGTTGTTATTTTGTTCGCAGGTCAAGAAGTAGGCCTAGTTTGGATTCTTGGACACTCCTACGTTTATTGGGGGCCTAAGAGAGCGGATGTTCGGCAAAATGGCAGGCAGCTTCGCATCCCGAGACAGGAGGCGAAAATCAGGTGGATTGGTGTCCAGGGCATGCGATGGAATAGGGTATTGGGGGAAGTACATAGGTTCTCCCGTCTTGATAGGGCCCCCGATGTCCTGCTTTTACACGTGGGGGGCAATGATATGGGAGCCAGATTAATGAGAGATCTAATTCGGGACATAAAATGCGATTTTTCTACGTCTTCGAGCGGCTTATCCGGGCATGATAATTATATGGTCAGATATGGTGGGTAGATTATCATGGAGATGGGCATGGTCAGCGAAAAAGGTTGATAGGGCTGGGAAAAAAGTTAACAAAGAGGTCCGGAAGTTTTTTTATTAAAAATGGGGGTTTAGCCATTCGCCACTGGGAACTGGAAGTAGATACCTAGAGGTATTTGCAGAGCGACGGGGTACATCTCAATGAGGTAGGGACGGATTTATGGTCATTGGGCCTACAGGATGGGATACAGCGAGGGCTTAGGGTGTGGAGGTGCTCACAAGGGTAAGGGTTTACCCTTTGTGAGCTGTGGCTGTGTTTGTGTCGCTGGAATTTGAATGGTTACATGTCTGGAACATGTTGTACCCATCCATGGGATGGGAGTTATTTATGGTACCCATTCATTTGATGGGAGTTATTTGTACCCATCCATGGAAGGATGGGAGGTTGAATTCAGGTTTTTCAAGTTATGATGGGGTAACCTGGAAGGGGTTAAAGGTTAGGTCACTGGGAACGTGTTGGGTAATGTCTCCGAGTCAGGGGGTTGCCGACTGCTGGAGGCCAAAAGGGGAAGAGGTTGTTTACAGTGACCAAGGGTAGGATTGTTTTTCTAAATTACCCCTTAAAAAGGTTTACTAAAATTTATGGTTATTTATTGTTATTTATGTTTATTTATAGTTGTTAATAAATAGGCCATAAAGGCCATTTACTCCAAGAACCGGGTCGTGTCATTTATAAGGTAAAGCTTGAGGGTAGAATTGGGGTAATAGGCACCCAGCTGACTGGGCTTAAGTCCTACAAATGTCAAGACTTTTTTTGTTTCCTTTTTATTAAAAGTGGGCTAGCAGGCCCTTAACTATAGTCCCTGTCTGCCATGGACTGTACAAAACACATCTACCACGAGAGCTAAATATCCCCCATATCACAATATATATATATATATATTTATATTTTAATTTTCACATTTTGTTCTTGGCTTGGAGGAAGGGAGGTTTTGGGTAAAGAATAAAAAACATTAATATATTGGACCATTGTTTGGATGACCTCAGACCTAAAAAGCCTATTGTTAAACTTGAACAATGCCTAATAAATAAATAACCTGTGTCAGATCCCCCTGCCCAATCCTCTCCAGAAATCAGGATATAAAATCCAGCTGTAGACCCAGGAGCAATCATATTCCTCCAAACAGCAACATGAAGGACACAGTGATCGCTTTCACCATTCTCCTGGGGATGGTCCTACTTCAAGATATGACTGATGCAGCCATACCTCCTCCTCCTCCTGGTAAAGCTCCAATTACTTTTCACTTACCTCTCTTCTCCTTCCCTCTTTTCTTAGTTACTATAGGTATTAATAGAGAGCTGACAATTTACACTGAACTCTACAAAGTGTACATTCACACGACTCCCTGTCCTTGAGGCTGTTACAGTCTATGGTCCCTTAGCTCACATACACACACATACATACAATGGGGAAAATAATTATTTGATCCCCTGCAGATTTTTGTAAGTTTGCCCACTTACAAAGAAATGAAGGGTCTATCATTTTTATCATAGGTGTATTTCAAATGATAGACACAGAATATCAAAAGAAAATAAAATAAAGCAAATGCTATAAATTAAGTTGCAGTTCAGTGAGTAAAATAAGTATTTGATCCCCAAGAAAAACATGACTTAGTACTTGGTGTAGAAACGCTTGTTGGCAAGCACAGAGGTCAGACGTTTCTTGTAGGTTTGTTCACATCTCAGGAGGGATTTTGGTCCTCTCTTCTTTACAGATCTTCTCTAAATCCTTAAGGTTTCTTGGCTCTCTTGGTAACTCGAAGTTTTAGCTCACTCCGTAAATTTTCTGTAGGATAAAGGTCTGGAGACTGACTGGGCCACTCCATAACCTTGCTGATCACACAGTCCCCGGAATCCTTTTCTCCTGTCCCTGATCACACAGCCCTTTGCATCCTCTCCTCCTGTCCCAGATCACACAGTCCCCGGAATCCTCTCCTCCTTCTCCCTTCTCACACAGTCCCCGGTATCCTCTCCTCCTGTCCCTGATCACACAGTCCCCGGCATCCTCTCCTCCTGTCCCTGATCACACAGTCCCCGGCATCCTCTCCTCCTGTCCCTGATCACACAGTCCCCGGCATCCTCTCCTCCTGTCCCTGATCACACAGTCCCCGGCATCCTCTCCTCCTGTCCCTGATCACACAGTCCCCGGCATCCTCTCCTCCTGTCCCTGATCACACAGTCCCCGGCATCCTCTCCTCCTGTCCCTGATCACACAGTCCCTGGTATCCTCTCCTCCTGTCCCTGATCACACAGTCCCCGGTATCCTCTCCTCCTCTCCCTGATCACACAGTCCCCGGCATCCTCTCCTCCTGTCCCTGATCACACAGTCCCCGGCATCCTCTCCTCCTGTCCCTGATCACACAGTCCCCGGCATCCTCTCCTCCTGTCCCTGATCACACAGTCCCTGGTATCCTCTCCTCCTGCTTCCTAATCACACAGTCCCCAGCATCCTCTCCTCCTGTCCCTGATCACACAGTCCCAACATCCTCTCCTCCTGCTCCCTGATCACACAGTCCCCAGCATCCTCTCCTCCTGTCCCTGATCACACAGTCCCTGGTATTCTCTCCTCCTGTCCCTGATCACACAGTCCCCAGCATCCTCTCCTCCTGTCCCTGATCACACAGTCCCCGGCATCCTCTCCTCCTGTCCCTGATCACACAGTCCCCGGCATCCTCTCCTCCTGTCCCTGATCACACAGTCCCTGGAATCCTCTCCTCCTGCTCCCTAATCACACAGTCCCCGGGATCCTCTCCTCCTGTCCCTGATCACACAGTCCACTGTATCCTCTCCTCCTGTCCCTGATCACACAGTCCCCGGAATCCTCTCCTCCTGTCCCTGATCACACAGTCCCTGGTATCCTCTCCTCCTGTCCCTGATCACACAGTCCCTGGTATCCTCTCCTCCTGTCCCTGATCACACAGTCCCCGGTATTCTCTCCACCTGTCCCTGATCACACAGTCCCCGAAATCCTCTCCTCCTGCTCCCTAATCACACAGTCCCCGGAATTCTCTCCTCCTGCTTCCTAATCACACAGTCCCCAGCATCCTCTCCTCCTGTCCCTGATCACACAGTCCCAACATCCTCTCCTCCTGCTCCCTGATCACACAGTCCCCAGCATCCTCTCCTCCTGTCCCTGATCACACAGTCCCCGGCATCCTCTCCTCCTGTCCCTGATCACACAGTCCCCGGCATCCTCTCCTCCTGTCCCTGATCACACAGTCCCTGGAATCCTCTCCTCCTGCTCCCTGATCACACAGTCCCCAGCATCCTCTCCTCCTGTCCCTGATCACACAGTCCCCAGCATCCTCTCCTCCTGTCCCTGATCACACAGTCCCCGGCATCCTCTCCTCCTGTCCCTGATCACACAGTCCCCGGCATCCTCTCCTCCTGTCCCTGATCACACAGTCCCCGGAATCCTCTCCTCCTGTCCCTGATCACACAGTCCCTGGTATCCTCTCCTCCTGCTCCCTGATCACACAGTCCCCGGCATCCTCTCCTCCTGTCCCTGATCACACAGTCCCTGGTATCCTCTCCTCCTGCTCCCTGATCACACAGTCCCCGGAATCCTCTCCTCCTGTCCCTGATCACACAGTCCCCGGTATCCTCTCCTCCTGTCCCCTGATCACACAGTCCCCGGCATCCTCTCCTCCTGTCCCTGATCACACAGTCCCCAGTATCCTCTTCGCCTGTCCCTGATCACACAGTCCCCAGCATCCTCTCCTCCTGTCCCTGATCACACAGTCCCCGGTATCCTCTCCTCCTGTCCCTGATCACACAGTCCCCGGTATCCTCTTCTCCTGTCCCTGATCACACAGTCCCCGGTATCCTCTTCTCCTGTCCCCGATCACACAGTCCCCGGTATCCTCTCCTCCTGTCCCTGATCACACAGTCCCCGGTATCCTCTCCTCCTGATCCCAGATCACACAGTCCCCGGTATCCTCTCCTCCTGTCCCTGATCACACAGTCCCCGGTATCCTCTCCTCCTGACCCTGATCACACAGTCCCCGGTATTCTCTCCTCCTGTCCCTGATCACACAGTCCCCGGTATCCTCTCCTCCTGTCCCTGATCACACAGTCCCCGGTATTCTCTCCTCCTGTCCCTGATCACACAGTCCCCGGGATCCTCTCCTCCTGTCCCTGATCACACAGTCCCCGGTATCCTCTCCTCCTGTCCCTGATCACACAGTCCCCGGTATCCTCTCCTCCTGTCCCTGATCACACAGTCCCAACATCCTCTCCTCCTGTCCCTGATCACACAGTCCCCGGTATCCTCTCCTACTGTCCCTGATCACACAGTCCCCGGTATTCTCTCCTCCTGTCCCTGATCACACAGTCCCCGGTATCCTCTCCTCCTGTCCCTGATCACACAGTCCCCGAAATCCTCTCCTCCTGCTCCCTAATCACACAGTCCCCGGAATTCTCTCCTCCTGCTTCCTAATCACACAGTCCCCAGCATCCTCTCCTCCTGTCCCTGATCACACAGTCCCCGGTATCCTCTCCTCCTGTCCCTGATCACACAGTCCCCGGTATTCTCTCCTCCTGTCCCTGATCATACAGTCCGCTGTATCCTCTCCTCCTGTCCCTGATCACACAGTCCCCGGTATTCTCTCCTCCTGTCCCTGATCACACAGTCCCCGAAATCCTCTCCTCCTGCTCCCTAATCACACAGTCCCCGAAATCCTCTCTTCCTGCTCCCTAATCACACAGTCCCCGGAATTCTCTCCTCCTGCTTCCTAATCACACAGTCCCTGGTATCCTCTTCTTCTGTCCCTGATCACACAGTCCCCGGTATCCTCTCCTCCTGATCCCTGATCACACAGTCCCCGGTATCCTCTCCTCCTGTCCCTGATCACACAGTCCCCGGTATCCTCTCCTCCTGATCCCTGATCACACAGTTCCCGGTATCCTCTCCTCCTGTCCCTGATCACAGTCCCTGTCATCTTTTCCTCCTGATTCCTGCTCCTCTCCCCCTGCTCCTACTTGCTGACCACACAGCACCCGGCTTCTGGTTATCCTCTTTTTGTCACACAGTCCTTTGTGTTGTGTGTACTCTCTTCCTGATCCCACTTACTAATCACACAGCACTACTCTCAGCCCTCACTGCTCACAATGCTCCCAGTTATTCACAGTATTTCACAGCTGTCAGTCCTCAGAATACTCACAGTCCTCAGTCCTCACAATGCTCCCAATTACCCAGTTCTCACAATACTCCCAGTTACCCAGTCCTCACAATACTCCCAGTTACCCAGTCCTCACAATACTCCCAGTTACTCAGTCCTCACAATGCTCCCAGTTACTCAGTCCTCACAATGCTCCCAGTTACTCAGTCCTCACAATGCTCCCAGTTACTCAGTCCTCACAATGAAAATAAAGGGATAGAATAGAAACGAATATAATAGAAAATAATAGAATATAAAATAAAAAAATAGAATATAATATAATAAAACAGAACAGAATACAAAATAAAAGAATGGAAAAAAATTGAATAGAAAAAAAAGGGATAGAAAATAAAATAAAAGAATAGAGTAAAAAAGAACAAGTTAGAATAGAAAATAAAAGAACAGAATAAAATAGAATAGAAAATAAAGGAAAGGAATACAATAAAAAATAGAAATCAATAGAATAAAATAGAATGAATATAACCGTCCTCCCAAATTAGAATTTCAAGTAGAATAAATTAAAATTTGAATAGGATAGAAAAGAAGAGAATAGAATAGAAAATAAAAGAATAGAGAAGAATTAAAAAAGCAATAGAATGGAATAGAAAGAATAGAAAGGATATAACTGTTTCCCAAAACTTAAATATAATAAATTTGAAGAGAATAGAAATGAATAGATTTGACAAGAAAAGAAAATGGAATTGACTAGAATAGAAAAAAATAGAATAAAACAATAGAATAGAATAGAATAGAAATAATATAAGCATCTTCCAAAATTCGAATTTCTAATAGAATAAATTAGAACTCGAATAGAATAGATAAGAATAGAATACAAAAGAACAGAAAATAAAATAAAATAGAATAGAAAAAAATAGAATAAAATAGAATAAACAATAGAAAAGAACAGAATAGAATAACAATACAACCGTCTTCGGAAATTCAAATAGAATAAATTTGAATTTGAATAGAATAGAAAAGAATATAATATAGTAGAAAAAGAATAGAATAGAAAAAACAATAGAATAGAACGAAATGGAAAGAATATAATCATCTTCCAAAATTCAAATTTCAAATGGAATTCGATTCAAATAGAATTCAAATGGAATTAGATTTGAATTTGAATGCAATTCAAATGAAATTCGAATCAATTCAAATTTTCCGAATATAGTCAAAGTGAGTTCAATTCGACCGAATTCCGAAAATAAATTAAATGAATTAAACTAGTTTAAACAAATTTATGCGAATAACGAATCGAAACAAAACTAATTTTTTTCGTTCTGGTCATGTCTATTTATATTTTCCGTGTAATGTGGCTTCAATTTTTATATTTGATTTATTTATTTATTTTTGTGGAGAAATACATTTTAAATAACAATAATGCTCATAAGACACTCAAACCTAAAGAACTCTTTTTAATGCAACATGGGAAGTTTTTCTTTTTTCTTTTTCAAAATGCTTAATTTGAGGCTAAATTTGACTACATTTTTGAAAAGGAATTGCAATTTTGCTGCAAAAATCCATTGGGTTTAACCACTTGACCTCTGGAAGATTTACCCCCCCCCCCTTCATGACCAGGACATTTTTTGCGATACTACACTGCGATAATTTAACTGACAATTGTGCGGTCATGCAACGCTGCATACACATTTAGTGTATATTATTTTTTTCCCATAAATAGAGCTTTCTTTTGGTGGTATTTGATCACCTCTTTTTATTTTTTTGTGTTCTAAACAAAAAAATGACTGACAATTTAAAAAAAAATAATAATAATAATTTTTTACTTTCTGCTATAAAACATACCATATCTACTTTCTTTATAAATTTAGGCCAATATGTATTAAGCTACATACTTTTTAGTAAACAAATTCCCAATTAGGTATATTGATTGGTTTGTGTAAAAGTTATTGCGTCTACAAATTATGGTATATATACTGGTAACTATAATAATAATAATTATATTATATTATAATAATTATAATTGTTATTGTAATAATAATTATTTTTATACTAGTAATGGCGGTGAGCAGAGACCTATAGCAAGATTGCGAATAGTATGGCGGGAAATCTAACACTAACTGACACTTTGTGGGAAGTAACCAGTGACACTAATACATTGATCAGTGCTAATAATATGCTGTACTAATGACACTGGCTGGGAAGGGGTTAACATCTAGGGTGATCAAAAGGATTAACTGTGTGCCTAACAGTGCTTGGTGTTTACACTGGGAGGTGCTTTCACTAAGGGATGTGCTGGATTGTATTCCCTGCTTGGCAGGCAAACAATAACCGGTGTTCTGTCGATTACTGCGGCATGACGTCAACACTGCGTATGCGCAGAGGCGGCTCTTTAATTAGGCAAATTAGGCGGCCGCCTAATTTGCCGGTGATCGGGGGGGTGGTCTCGGCATGGCGGCTTAGGGACCCTTAGTCTCAGAGGTGGCTCTAGGCTTTGTGAGGCCTTAGGCAAAACCTAGACATGAGGCCCCACTCACTCCCATAATGGGGAAAATAATTCAAGTGATAAATAGGGCTGCAGAAAGATGCACGGATCTAGCACACAGGTGATTGGCACCACTTCCAGGGCACCCTCCTCACCCGTCAGACATATGCATACAACACAACATCTGGGACCCAGCAAGGTGACAACCAGTGGCGGCCTGTCCATTTGGGGCACACAGGCACCGCCCCCCCATCCATGCGTTTGGTCCCCTAATCTACATGCAGGGAGCCAGAGGCATGGATTCCAATGGGGGGTGGGGGGGTTGAAGCACGTGATTAGAGCCAGAGGCTCTAATACTGTGGTGGATGGTGCTCAAAGTTTTTTGGGGGGGTCGCAACAAACTGAAAAATTCTGAAAAAAAAACCATCAATTGCAGCCTCACTGTGCCCATCAATTGCAGCCACTGTGCCCATCAATTGCAGCCACTGTGCCCATTAATTGCAGCCTCACTGTGCCCAGCAATTGTAGCCTCACTATGCCCATCAATTGCAGTCACTGTGCCCATCAATTGTAGCCCCAATGTGCCCATCAATTGCAGCCAATGAGCCCATCAATTGTGCCTCACTATGCCCATCAATAGCAGCCACTGTGCCCATGAATTACTACCACTGTGCCCATCAAATGCAGCCTTACTGTGCCCATCAAATGTAGCCTCACTGTGCCCAGAAAATGCAGCCTCACTGTGCACATCATATTCAGCCTCACTGTGCCCATCAACTACAGCCTCACTGTGCCCATCAACTACAGCCTCACTGTGCCTATCAATTGTAGACTCACTGAGCCCATCAATGGCAGCCTCACAGTGCCCGTCAAATGCAGCCTCACTGTGCTCATCAATCAGCAACACTGTGCCCATCAGAAAGCAGCCTGACTGTGCCCATCATTATCACTGTGCCCATCAATCAGCATCACTGTGCCCATAAATCAGTGTCACTGTGCCCATCAGAAAGCAGTCTCACTGTGCCCATCAATCAGCATCACTGTGCCCATCAATCTGTGTTACTGTGCCCATCAGAAAGCAGCCTCACTGTGCCCATCAATCAGCATCACTGTGCCCATCAGAAAGCAGCCTCACTGTGCCCATCAATCAGCATAACTGTGCCCATCAAGAGAGGAAGGAGGGGAGGGAGAGGAAGGGAGAAAGAGAGATCCCTAGCCCTGTCCCTTGCCCCCATGTCCCAGTCTGCATAATTTCTGTGCAGAATCTGAACTAAATGGAAGCTCCAGTCATTGTGGTGAGGTGGTGCGGTTACTCACTGTACCCTGTAGCAGTGTGTTTGGTGCCTGCTGCTCATCTATGTGTGAAGGGCTGAGGCTGAGGAGGGAAACATGCCTCGGGCTGAGTATGTCCTCCAATGTCACTGGACACTGACAGATCTTGGAAAACACCGCCGGCTGTTGCAGCTTCAGGAAGCATTCCATGCTGCAACCAGTGTGGGCAGATCAGTGGTCCGGTTTCCTGGGCATCCGAGGTACCAGCAGCAATGTGTGCAAGCTGCAAAGGAGCTGCTTGTCAGGATTGCGCAGTTAGTTGGAGGCATTATGCGACGATCAACAGAGCATGGAGGCAGAATCTGATCACCAGACTTCACCAATAACGTCACAGGTGAAAGATACCCAAAATCCACCGACTGCCCTCGAAAATCCATCGTTTTCCCACCTGTGACGTCATTGGTGAAGTCTCGCACATGCGCAGAGAGAATGAGGCAGAATCTGACGAACACCTTCTTCCACATGTTTGCTATGTCCCCCACATGGCTTCTCACAAACTGCAAACTGGACTTCCTATGGCTTTCTTTCAACAATAGACACTTTCTAATAAAAAGCCAGATTTGTGGAGAGCACGATTAATAGTTGTCCTGTGGACAAGATTACCCACCTGAGCTGTGGATCTCTGCAGCTCCTCCAGAGTTACCATGGGCCTCTTGGCTGCTTTTCTGATTAATGCTCTCCTTGCCCGGCCTTTCAGTTTAGGTGGACGGCCATGTCTTGGTAGGTTTGCCCTTGTGCCGTACGCTTTCCATTTTTAGGTTGATAGATTAAACAGTGCTCCGTGAGATGTTCAAAGCTTAGGATGTTTTTTTATAACCTAACCCTGCTTTAAACCCTGCTTTAAACCCTGCTTTAAACTTCTCCACAACTTTATCCCTGACCTGTCTGATGTGTTCCTTGGCCTTCATGATGCTGTTTGTTCACTAAGGTTCCCTAACAAACTTCTGAGGGCTTCACAGAACAGCTGTATTTATATTGAGATTCAATTACACACAGGTTGACTCTATTTACTAATTAGGTGACTTCTGAAGGCAATTGGTTCCACTAAATTATAGTTAGGGGTATCAGAGTAAAGGGTACTTAATACAAATGCACACCACACTTTTCACATATTTATTTAAAATAATTAAAAAAACATTTATCATTTTCCTTCCACTTCACAATTATGTGTCACTTTTGTTGGTCTATCACATAAAATCCCAATAAAATACATTTACGTTTTTGGTTGTAACATGACAAAATGTTGAAAGAAGGGGATGGGGTATACAAATTGATGCAAAACTATTTATTTTTTGATCGGCACACCATCACAAGATTGGCATAAAAGCAACTGTACAGTTTCGAGCAACCATGCTCTTCCTCAACCCACGATCAAGAAGTCACCGCTGGCAACAAAAGTGAGTACACCCCTAAATGTCCACATTGGACCCAATTAGCCATTTTCCCTCCCCGGTGTCATGTGACTGGTTAGTGTTACAAGGTCTCAGGTGTGACTGGGGAGTAGGTGTATTAAATTTGGTGTTATCGCTCTCACTCTCTCATACTGGTGACTGCAAGTTCAACATGGCACCTCATGGCAAAGAACTCTCTGAGGAGCTGAAAAAAAGAAATTTTTGCTCTCCATAAAGATGGAAAAGGCTATAAGAAGATTGCCCTGAAACTGAGCTGCAGCACGGTGGCCAAGACAATACAGTGGTTTACCAGGACAGGTTCCACTCAGAACAGGCCTCACCATGGTCGACCAAAGGAGTTGAGTGCACTTGCTCAGCGTCATATTCAGAGGTTGTCTTTGGAAAATAGACGTATGAGTGTCAGTGCTCAGACCATACGCCGCCCACTGCATCAAATTGGCCATTCATGGCTATCGTCCCTGAAGGAAGCCGCATCTAAAGATGATGCACAAGAAAGCCCGCAAACAGTTTGCTTAAGTCAAACAGACCAAGGACATGGATTACTGAAACCATGTCCTGTGGCCTGATGAGATCAAGATAAACTTATTTGGTTCAGATGGTGTCAAGGCAACCAGGTGAGGAGTACAAAGACAAGTGTGTCTTGCCTACAGTCAAGCATGATGGTGGGAGTGTCATGGTCTGGGGCTGCATGAATGCCGCTGGCACAGGGGAGCTACAGTTCATTGGGGGAACCATGAATGCCAACATGTACTGTGACATACTGAAGCAAAACATGATCCCCTCCCTTAGGAGACTGGGCCACAGGGCAGTATTCCAACATGGTAATGACCACAAACACCTCCAGGACGACCACTGCCTTGCCAAAGAAGTTGAGGGTAAAGATGATGGACTGGCATGTCTCCAGACCTAAACCCTATTTAGCATCTGTGGGGCATCCTCAAACGGAAGGTGGAGGAGCGCAAGGTCTCTAACATCCACAAGCTCCGTGATGTCATCATGGAGGAGTGGAAGAGGACTCCAGTGGCAACCTGTGAGGCTCTGGTGAACTCCATGCTCCAGAGGGTTAGGGCAGTGCTGGAAAATAATGGAGGCCACATAAAATATTGACACCTTGGGCCCAATTTGAACATTTTCACTTAGGGGTGTACTCACTTTTGTTGCCAGCGGTTTAGACATCAATGGCTGTGTGTTGAGTTATTTTGAGGGGACAGCAAATTTACACTGTTATACAAGCTGTACACTCACTACTTTACATTGTAGAAAAGTGTAATTTCTTCAGTGTTGTCACATGAAAAGATTAATAAATTAATAAAATATTTACAAAAATGTGAGGGGTGTACTCACTTTTGTGAGATACTGTATATGTAAAGCATAATATAAAATATTTACAGTATATTATAAAGTATTCAAGACGTTACCATTTTTCTAGGTAAATGTATTTGTAAAGGTGCTTTTGACATGACATTTTCACCAGATGTCAGTAACAAACCATGCAATCCATACATACAAAGAAACCAAAACAAACAAGTTCAGAACTGAAGTTATGTGTAATAAAATGGGATGAAAAACCAAGACACCAGCTGAATTATACCAGTAATTAGAAAGCAATCCTGCCCCTTGTCAGTGAAAATTAATATCAGCTGGTTCAGTTTTAACTGATGGCCAATAAAATGGTGTCCAATTACCAAGGTGTCACACAACAAACATCTCATTATGGGTAAAAGCAAAGATCTCTCTCAAGACCTTCACAACATTATTGTTGCAAAGCATACCGATAGCATTGGTCATAGAAGGATTTCTAAACTTCTGAATGTTCCAGTGAGCACCGCTGAAGCCAAAATCCGGAAGTGGAAAGAACATCATTTCACCATAAACTGGCCATCACCAGGTGCTCCGCGCAAGATTTCTGACAGAGGAGTGAAAAGAATTATCAGAAGAGTTATCCAAAAGCCAAGGACCACTTGTGGAGAGCTTCAGAAAGACAGGTATAATTGCTTTAAAGAAAACAATAATAGGATTTTTATAAAAGCTTACCTGTAAAATCCTTTTCTTGGAGCACATGACGGGACACAATGAATGAATGAATGACTTGTATAGCGCTACCTATGCGAACTGAATCGCCTCAGGGCGCTTTTTGCTGCCGGTGTCCATCTGCAGTATAGTGCGGTCCTTGCCCCATGGGGTCCTGACACGCTTACAAACACATACACATACACATACAACATACACATATTTGGCCAATTTTTCGACAGGGTCTAATTAACCTACCAGCATGTCTTTGGAGTGTGGGAGGAAACTGGAGTACCCGGAGGAAACCCACGCAGGCACAGGGAGAACATGCAAACTCCAGGCAGATGGTGTCGTGATCGGGATTCGAACCAGCGACCCTATTGCTGCTAGGTGAATGTGCTAACCACTACACCACTGTGCTGCCCCTATACCCATATAGTAATAACTATATGGGTATATAGGCCACGTTTAGGTGATGGACACTGGCACACCCTAAGACAGGAAGTTCACTCCCTATATAATCCCTCCCATTACTGGGAGCACCTCAGTTTTTTGTAGCAAAGCAATATACGTGTATCCAAAGAGGGGAGGGACATCTGTGTCCCTTGATATACTCAGAGAAAAGGATTTTACAGGTAAGCTGTTATAAAAATCCTATTTTCTTTATCGTACATCACGGGACACAGAGCGCCATAGTAATAACTATGTGGGATGTCCCAGAGCAATGCTATCTGAGGGGAGGGAGACACAAACAAAACAGGGTGCCATCAGACTTGAGGACCTATACTGCAGCCTGCAGCACACTGCGCCCAAAGGCGATATCCTCATGCCTTTTTACATCCACCTGATAGAATCTACTGAATGTATGGACTGAAGACCAAGTTGCGTTCTTGCAGATTTGAGCCATAGAGGCTTGGTGATGCACTGCCCACGAAGCACTAATAGCCCTGGTGGAGTGCGCTTTGATTTGAAAAGGTGGAATCTTCCTCCTCAAACCATAAGCTTGAACAATTACTTGCCAAATCCATTTAGAAATGGTAGATTTTGCTGCTGCCTGTCCCTTCCTAGGACCTTCAGGCAGCACAAACAAAACATCCGTTGTTTTAATCTGAGCAGTCGCTTTCAAGTAGACTTTCACTACATCCAGCGAATGTAGCGATTTTTCCTCCGTAGAACAAGGTTCAGGAAAAAAAGAAGGTAGAACAATATCCTGGTTTAGATGAAAACCTGACACCACCTTTGGTAGAAAGTTAGGATGAGGACGCAATACTACCCTATCCTTGTGAAAAATTTAATTTGGCTCTTTACAAGAAAGAGCCACCAACTCTGATACCCTTCTTGCAGAAGATATGGCTACCAGAAAAACAAATTTCCTTGTCAAAAGGACCAAGGGAATATGTCATATTGGCTCAAAAGGCTGTTTCTGTAACACCGACAGAACTAAATTCAAGTCCCAAGGATTCAGGGGTGACCTAACCGGTGTATTAAGCCACGTTGCCTCCTCTATAAAACTATGGAACAGGTAATGCGAAGCAAGAGGTTGTTGAAACAATACTGATAAGGCCGAGACCTGGCCTTTGATAAAACTCAAGGCCAGCTTCATCTCTAACCCTATTTGCAGAAAAGCAAGGATTCTACCTATGACATACTTTCTAGGATACCAACCCCTGGATTCACACCAGGAAACATATACTTTCCAGACTCTATAATATATGACTCTGAAAGCTGGCTTCCTTGCATTAACCAAAGTAGATACAACTGGCTCTGACAGCCCACGCTTCTTCAGAATGTTTCAATAGCCAGACTTTTAAATTTAGCGTTTGTAAGGAAGGATGGAATACCGGACCCTGCGAGAGCAGGTCTGGACCTAATGGTAGGGTCCACGGGTCCCCTACCGCCATTTTTACGATCTCTGCATACCAAGATCTTCTGGGCCATGCCGGGGCCACAAGAACCACCGACTTCCTTTCCTGCTTGACCCTGCAAAGAAGTCGTGGAAGCAGCAGAATAGGAGGGAATGCATAAATCAGTGAAAACTGATCCCACTGGGTCACCAAGGCATCTGCTCTGCATGCTAGTGGATCCCTTGTTCTTGACACAAAGTTGTCGATCTTCTTGTTGAACCTGGACGCAAATATGTCTATGTCCGGGCTCCCCCATCTCCGGCATATTGCCAGGAAGATATCGGGGTAAAGGGACCATTCCCCTGGGAACAACTGCTGGCAACTCAAGTAGTCTGCCTGCCAATTTTCTATTCCTGGAATGAAGACTGCCGATAGGCAAGGTACATGGTTGTCTGCCCAAGTTAGGATATGGTTCACCTCTCTCTGGGCCGCATGACTTCTTGTGCCCCCCTGGTGATTGTTATAGGCCACTGCCGTGGCATTTTCGGATTGGATCCTGACAGGACAATTCTGCAATCTGAATGTGCAGTCCCTCAGGGCCAAGTGTGCTGCCCGAATCCCTAGAATATTGATGGGCAAGGTCCTTTTGATTCTGGATCATTTCCCCTGGACAGTCGCCTCTTCCAGGACTGCTCCCCAACCCGAAAGGCTGGCATTTGTTGTTACCACTTTCCATGTTACTGGTATAAAGGATTTCCCCTTCTGCAGATTCTTGGTTAACCACCACCAACTGAGGCTCTGGCGCACCCTTGGAAATAGATGCATTGGGAGGTCTAAGGCTTGAACCTTTTTGTTCCAAGCAGATAGAATACTGTTTTGCAGCAGTCTCGAATGAAACTGAGCATAGGGAACAGCTTCGAGCGAAGCCACCATCTTCCCTAACAACCTCATGCAAAGGCGAATAGGAGGGTCCTTCTTTGCCCTGACGACCTGGACCAGCTCCTTTATGGTGCTGATCTTTGCTTGGGGCAAAAATACTCTTGTCTGGTCTGTATCTATGATCAGACCTAAGTATTCTAGCCTTCTTAATGGTTTTAAGGAAGACTTCTCTAGGCTGAGGATCCAACCTAGGTCTTCCAGGTAGTTGACTGTGGTGACCACGCTTTTGTCTAAGCGGGCTACTGACCAGTCTATCAAGAGCAGGTTGTCTAGGTATGCAATAACTGTTATACCATGAGCCCTTAGTCTGGCCACAGGAGAGGCCAGAACTTTAGTAAACACCCGGGATGCAGTGGCTAGACCGAAAGGCAAAGCTACAAACTGAAAATGGAGCTTTTCTACCTCGAAACATAGATATTTCTGGTGAGCGGAGAAAATAGGCACATGCAGGTATGCATCCTTGATGTCGATTGATGTCAGAAGTTCTCCTCCTTGCAGGATGGAGACTACTGATCTGATTGATTCCATGCGAAACGAGCAGAAATTTAGGAATTGGTTCAGATCCTTGAGATCTAGAATGGGTCTGACATCTCCATTTGGTTTTGTCACCAGGAAGAGCTTTGAATAAAACCCCAACCCCTGCTCTTCCATGGGGACCTCCATGATCACTTTTTGGGACAAAAGCCGGTCTAATGCTTGAAAGAGAGATTTCTTTTTCTCTGGATCTTTGGGGACGTTTGATTTCAGAAAACGAGGAGATGGGAACTCCCGGAACTCTAATTTGTAACCCAGAGCTACTGTGGAGACCACCCATCTGTCCCGAAACTCTTCCTGCCAGACCCTTGAGAACTGCAGAAGTCTTCCCCCCACTCGCGCGAGTGGGGGCGCCCCTTCATAAAGAGGCCTTAGCATTCTGCTTTGTAGGTTTCCTTCCCCGGGACTTCTTCTGTCCTGAGATTTACCTCTTGAACCTGATGGTGGAGGCCGTCGCGACTGCCTAGAGGCTGATGCCCCTGACCCTGGAGAAGGAGCTCGTTTAAATGAAGGACGTTTATTCCTTTTCTTAATTGGCAAAAGGGTACTTTTCCCACTTGACATTTTCTGGATGTATTTATCCAAATCATCTCCAAACAGTCGTTCACCGTGAAAAGGAAAACCAGCCAGGAGTTTTTTGCATGGCGCTTCGGCTGACCAATTTTTCAACCATAAGATCCTACGAATATGCACAAGTACAAGCGTAAGGTGTGAAGCCTGAAGAATAGAATCTCTAACAGCATCAATAGCAAAACATATTACCCCTGGCAGCTCGGCTAAATCCCGTGCCTGCTGATCAGGGATGACCTTGAGTACTTGTCTCAACTGGTCCTTCAGGGATTGACATACACCTATTGCCATCACTGCAGGTTGAGTTACTGTTCCTGCCAAAGAAAACAAGCTTTTTAACAGGAATTCCAATATTTTATCGGTTGGATCCCTAAGCATTTGAGCATTGTCTACCAGACAAGTTAAATTTTTATTCACAGAGGAAATAGCAGCATCAATTGCCGGTATATTCCACTTTTTGTGAATTTTTCCTCCATAAAGTGTTGAGAACTTTTTAGGAGGGAGAAAATGCTTATCTGGGTGATCCCACTCAGAATACATAAGCTGTTCCAGCAATGGATGGACAGGAAAAGCATACGTAGCTTGGGAAGGCTTTAGGGAACCCAAAGAAGGAGGTTTTTCAGCTGACTCATTTAAGGGTAGCTTAAATGTGGAGCGAACCATTTCTGTAAACGATTGTACCAGCAATTTTTCAGATTGTGAAGCTGAAAAAGGTTCTTCCACAATTGATTCCTTGGAAGAGGAGTCAGCCTCCTCACGGTCCCCTGAGAAGACCTCATCCTCCCCCGCCCACCGATCCTCTGCTTCAGGGTCTTGGGCGGTAGAAGGGGACCTATCACGTTTTCTCCCATGCTGGGAAGATGCGATTAGAGCAGTGAATCTTTCCTCCAACCCCACCAAGGCTGAGGAGAAAACATCCTCAGCAATGTAGACAGGGGCCGAAGTGTTGGAAACAGTTGCAACACTTGACAAACCCGATGGCTCACCCTGATCAGCTACCTCTGGTTCTTCAGGGGGGATGGCATTGCTGAGGTGAGACTAGGGTCCTCAGAGCCTGAGGGTGATACCTTTGGTCCCCTTTTTGAGGAATTTATACGTCCCCTTCTGGAATGCATAGTCCTAAGCACAAATGCAGAGGTACTGCCAAAGAAAAATGCACCCACTGCCGAGCAATAGTCTAGTAATTGTTACTGCTATCAATGCTCAGCCTGATGCAGAGTAAATGTGCCTTGGGGAATGCCTGTGTCCCACACTCACATGCCCAGGTCTGCTTCTGTGTCCCTCCGTTAGCCAAAATGAGTCTGGCAATGGAGGTTTTATAAGCTATGCCAACTATGCATTTCCTCACTAAGCCCCCCTTTTTAAAAAAAAAAAAGTGATTCCCACTCACGCGTGGGCATCCGATCGGATCGGTGTGTGGGGGGGGGTGGAGGAGGAGAGCTCTAGGGAAGAGGAGAACCGCTGCTGCTAAGAGCGATGGAAGGGGGAGCGGAGCGGCAAACCGCCGGACCCAAAAACATCCCTCTGCTTGCTCCTGGAGAGGGGAAAGGAAAACACTGCCCAAGTGGGGGTAATTCCAACAAAATCCCCCCTCCAAACATCTTACCCAATCTTCACCTATCACGGCGGGCTCCGTTAAAAAACCTTCAAGGACTGGGGTCCCTTTTTATCGGAATTCCACTGCCTTGGACCTGTATAGCACCTGCCAGAAAGCTTTATGGTATTATAGCATGACCAAAGCACTGGATCCCAGGGTTAGGCTCTCAAAGAGAAGCGTTACAGACAAAACCTTGTTTCTTCCGCCACGAGGCCCGGGTACCATGCACCTTGGCCTCAATGGCACTTTGGATGGATCTGGTTGCATAGCTTGCTCCAGCAAGGATTATTCCAGTGGAGCCTCTGCATAGCACATGGCGAAAAAACTGAGGTGCTCCCGGTAATGGGAGGGGTTATATAGGGAGTGCCAGTGTCCATCACCTAAAGGTGGCCTATATACCCACATAGTTATTACTATGGTGCTCTGTGTCCCGTGATGTACGATACAGAAAAGTAATGCACTCATGGCCTGTATGCATGCTCACTGCGCAAGACTCCATTGCTGAAAAAAAGCATGTTGAAGCTCCTTTAAAGTTTGCTGTACAACTTTTAGACAAGCCTGTAAAATACTGGGAGAAAATAGTCTTGTTAGATGACACCGAAATTGAACTCTTTGAATGACATAACACACACCATGTTTAGAGGTCAAATGGCATTGCACATCACCCCAAAAACACCCCCATACCAATGGTGAAGTTTTGAGGTGGGAACATCATGGTGAGGGGCTGCTTTTCAGCATAAGATACTGGCAAACTTCATATCATTGAAGGAAGGATGATTGGAAAAATATACCAATGTACCAAGGCATTCTTGATAAAAATCTACTGCCATCTACCAGGATGATGAAGATGAAACGAGGGTGGACATTTTAGCAAGACAATGATCCCAAAACACAAAGACAGGGAAACTCTCAATTGGTTTCAAAGAAAGAAAATAAAGCTGCAAGAATGGCCTAACTAATCACCTGACTTGAATCCAATAGAAAATCTATGAAAAGAACTAAAGATCAGAGTTCATAGAAGAGGTCCACGGAAACGTCAAGATTTGAAGACTGTTTGTGTGGAAGAATGGGCCAAAATCACAACTGAGCAATGCATGCGACTAGTTTCTCCATATAGGAGGCGTCTTGAAGCTGTCATTACCAACAAAGAATTGTGTATCAAGTATTAAATAAATTCCAGTTAGCATGTTCAATACTTTTTCCCTGTGTCATTCTATTTTTTTACGCATAACTTCATTTCTGAACTTATTTGTTGTGGTGTCTTTGTATGTATGGATTGCATGAGTTGTTACAGACATGTGGTGAAAATTTCATGTCACTAGCGCCTTTACCAATATAGTTACCTAGAAAAACGGTGACGTGTTCAATACTTATTTTACCCGCTGAATATATGTATACAGTATATATATATATATATATATATATATATATATATATATATATATATATCTCCTGAGTGCATCTCTGGAGCTCAGCCACAGTGATCTTTGGGTTCTTCTTTACCTCGCTCACCAAGGCTCTTCTCCCCCGATCGGGCAGTCTGGCTCAGTTTGGCCAGACGGCCAGCTCTAGGAACCTTAAGTGCAGCAGAAATTTTTTGTAACCTTGGCCAGATCTGTGCCTTGCCACAATTCTGTCTCTGAGCTCTTCAGGCAGTTCCTTTGACCTCATGATTCTCATTTGCTCTGACATGCACTGTGAGCTGTAAGGTCTTATATAGACAGGTGTTAACCTTATCAGGTGTGTATAAAAAAGAAGAAAAGGAGAAGGGGAGGAGTTGGAGTGAGGGAGATATCACCTTCCCCACCCACACTTCCCCATAGGTGAGTTCAACATTAATAGGAAATACGTGCAAACCCCCTATGGGACAGTACCCCAGACCCTGGAGGGGAGGGTATAGGGGCAGGGGTAGAGGGTATTACAACTACAACCCCAATTACAATCCAAACTATGGCCCACCCATGTGGCAGGGGGAATGGGTGGGATTGGAGAGAACCCTACAAACCACCCATGCCAGTATTTCAAACCAGCAGGGGGGGCTGGAACAGGAACCCCCAGGAATCTGGAGAAAATACAAACCAAAGAGAAAAAGAGGCTGTAGAGGGGGAGGCAAAAAGGAAAAGAGAAAATTAGGTGAGGGTATTTTTAACCTAACTGACGTAACTTTCACTCAGGAAGAATTATTAGTACTAGATAGCGGAATTAAATATGCACCTAGTGCAAATTTTAACCAGTTTGAAACATTTATAGACTTGCAAAAGTTTATTAGAAAATTAAATCTAAAGAAACATTTTTTAGAAAAAGGAGAACCCCAACATCAACCAACTGACACAGAATACAAGCACAGTAAATTGAGGAACAGATCCACGTTCAACCCCAGGTCCAATACCAACCAACACATAGAAGTGTTCAAAAGGATAGTAGAGAAGGAGATAAAAAATATTAAACCAACAAAACGCAACAAGGATAGAATATGGCAGGGAATAAAGAAACTGGAAAATAGGAAAAACATAGTGATACGCCCAGCCGACAAGGGGGGAGGAGTAGTGGTCCTAACTAAAGAGGACTACCACAGGGAGTTGGAAAGACTGGTTAATGATCTGAGCACATACCAACCCCTCAAAAAGAATCCAAATAGAGAGCTGAAGAAGAAATTAAAAGAATACCTAAATAAGGGCATAGCAGATAAAATCCTAAATAAGAAGGAAGGAAGATACCTACTGACAGAGGCTCCAAGAATACCAGTGATATACCAAGTCCCAAAAATTCATAAAAATAAAACCAAGCCACCAGGAAGGCCTATAATCAGTGGCATAGAGTCGGTATACTCTAGGCTGGGGGAGTACTTAGACGTATTCCTCCAGCCTATAGCAGGAGAGGGAAAGGCATTCCTCAAAGACAGCAAAGATGTTATCAATAACCTAAAGAATTTAAATGTAGACAACTCCACACTACTGGTAACACTAGATGTGGAGTCGTTGTACACCAACATAAAGCAGACAGACGCCCTGGCAGCAGTGGCATGGGGGATGAAAAACCTATCGGATCTAAAACTGAAACAAAGAAAGTTCATCCTAGATGGACTAAGAATGGCCATGGGGAACAATTTTTTCTGGCATAACCACAAATACTATAGGCAAATTAAAGGGGTAGGAATGGGCAATAAGTATGCACCGAGTGTGGCCAACATCTTCCTAAGTAAATGGGAGGAGGAAGACATTTACGGAAGATGCTGGCCACATTTGCTGCTATACAAACGCTATATCGATGATATCCTGATAGTATGGAAGGGAAGCCGAGAGCAGCTGGAACAGTTTATTCAACATATTAGCGGCAACCAGTATGATATAAAATTTACTGCTACAGTACACCAACAGAAAATCAATTTTTTGGATTTGGAAATATACAAAAATAAAAATAGGCTCGGAACTAGAACACACTTTAAAGAAACGGATCGGAATGGATATATACCGATGGGGAGTTGTCACCACCCCCAGTGGAAGGCAGCCATTCCGAAGAGCCAGTTCATCAGGATCAGGCGGAACTGCGACCAAGTGGAGGACTATTTACAGCAGACAGACATCCTGATAGATAGGTTTGTAGACAAGGGCTATAAAAGAAATGTATTGGAGAACACGCGCTCAAAAGTGGCTAATATGGACAGAGAATTAATCCTTAGTAATAAAACAAGAAAGCATAATCAGGATAACAACATACCATTTATTACGGGATTCAACACACAATACAAAGAATTAGAGAATATTATAAAGAAAAACTGGTCGATTATCAGCAGTATCGATCGATCACTGACACTTACAAAACACTAAATGCATAACTGCAGCGTTCACAGAGTCAGGCCTGATCCCTGCGATCGCTAACAGTTTTTTTGGTAGTATTTTGGTGAACTGGCAAGCACCAGCCCCAGGCAGCGTCAGGTTAGCGCCAGTACCGCTAACACCCACGCACGCACCGTACACCACCCTTAGTGGTATAGTATCTGAACGGATCAATATCTGATCCGATCAGATCTATACTGGCATCCCCAGTAGTTTAGGGTTCTCACAAACGCAGTGTTAGCGGGATCAGCCCAGATACCTGCTAGCACCTGCGTTTTGCCCCTCCGCCCGGCCCAGCCCAGCCCACCCAAGTGCAGTATCGATCGATCACTGTCACTTACAAAAGACTAAAACGCATAACTGCAGCGTTCGCAGAGTCAGGCCTGATCCCTGCGATCGCTAACAGATTTTTTGGTAGCGTTTTGGTGAACTGGCAAGCGCCAGCGGCCTAGTACACCCCGGTCGTAGTCAAACCAGCACTGCAGTAACACTTGGTGACGTGGCAAGTCCCATAAGTGCAGTTCAAGCTGGTGAGGTGGCAAGCACAAGTAGTGTCCCGCTGCCACCAGAAAGACAAACACAGGCCCGTCGTGCCCATAGTGCCCTTCCTACTGCATTCGCCAATCCTAATTGGGAACCCACCGCTTCTGCAGCGCCCGTACTTCCCCCATTCACATCCCCAACCAAATGCAGTCGGCTGCATGAGAGGCATTTTCTTTATGTCCTCCCGAGTACCCCTACCCAGCGAACGCCCCCAAAAAAGATATTGTGTCTGCAGCTAGCGCGGATATAGGCGTGACACCCGCTATTATTGTCCCTCCTGTCCTGACAATCCTGGTCTTTGCATTGGTGAATGTTTTGAACGCTACCATACACTAGTTGAGTATTAGCGTAGGGTACAGCATTGCACAGACTAGGCACACTTTCACAGGGTCTCCCAAGATGCCATCGCATTTTGAGAGACCCGAACCTGGAACCGGTTACAGTTATAAAAGTTAGTTACAAAAAAAGTGTAAAAAAAAAAAAAAATATATATATATATATATAAAATAAAAAAAAATAGTTGTCGTTTTATTGTTCTCTCTCTCTCTATTCTCTCTATTTTTCTGCTCTTTTTTACTGTATTCTATTCTGCAATGTTTTATTGTTATTATGCTTTATCATGTTTGCTTTTCAGGTATGCAATTTTTTATACTTTACCGTTTACTGTGCTTTATTGTTAACCATTTTTTTGTCTTCAGGTACGCCATTCACAACTTTGAGTGGTTATACCAGAATGATGCCTGCAGGTTTAGGTATCATCTTGGTATCATTCTTTTCAGCCAGCGGTCGGCTTTCATGTAAAAGCAATCCTAGCGGCTAATTAGCCTCTAGACTGCTTTTACAAGCCGTGGGAGGGAATGCCCCCCCCCCCACCGTCTTCCGTGTTTTTCTCTGGCTCTCCTGTCTCAACAGGGAACCTGAGAATGCAGCCGGTGATTCAGCCAGCTGACCATAGAGCTGATCAGAGACCAGAGTGGCTCCAAACATCTCTATGGCCTAAGAAACCGGAAGCTACGAGCATTTTATGACTTAGATTTCGCTGGATGTAAATAGCGCCATTGGGAAATTGGGGAAGCATTTTATCACACCGATCTTGGTGTGGTCAGATGCTTTGAGGGCAGAGGAGAGATCTAGGGTCTAATAGACCCCAATTTTTTCAAAAAAGAGTACCTGTCACTACCTATTGCTATCATAGGGGATATTTACATTCCCCGAGATAACAATAAAAATGATTAAAAAAAAATAAAAATGAAAGGAACAGTTTAAAAATAAGATAAAAAAGCAAAAAAATAATAAAGAAAAAAAAAAAAAAAAAAAAAAAGCACCCCTGTCGCCCCCTGCTCTCGCACTAAGGCGAACGCAAGCGGCGGTCTGGCGTCAAATGTAAACAGCAATTGCACCATGCATGTGAGGTATCACCGCGAAGGTTAGATCGAGGGCAGTAATTTTTGCAGTAGACCTCCTCTGTAAATCTAAAGTGGTAACCTGTAAAGGCTTTTAAAGGCTTTTAAAAATGTATTTATTTTGTTGCCACTGCACGTTTGTGCGCAATTGTAAAGCATGTCATGTTTGGTATCCATGTACTCGGCCTAAGATCATCTTTTTTATTTCATCAAACATTTGGGCAATATAGTGTGTTTTAGTGCATTAAAATTTTAAAAAGTGTGTTTTTTCCCCAAAAAATGCGTTTGAAAAATCGCTGCGCAAATACTGTGTGAAAAAAAAAATGAAACACCCACCATTTTAATCTGTAGGGCATTTGCTTTAAAAAAATATATAATGTTTGGGGGTTCAAAGTAATTTTCTTGCAAAAAAAAAAAACTTTTTCATGTAAACAATAAGTGTCAGAAAGGGCTTTGTCTTCAAGTGGTTAGAAGAGTGGGTGATGTGTGACATAAGCTTCTAAATGTTGTGCATAAAATGCCAGGACAGTTCAAAACCCCCCCAAATGACCCCATTTTGGAAAGTAGACACCCCAAGCTATTTGCTGAGAGGCATGTCGAGTCCATGGAATATTTTATATTGCGACACAAGTTGCGGGAAAGAGACAATTTTTTTTTTTTTTGCACAAAATTGTCACTAAATGATATATTGCTCAAACATGCTATGGGAATATGTGAAATTATACCCCAAAATACATTCTGCTGCTTCTCCTGAGTATGGGGATACCACATGTGTGAGACTTTTTGGGAGCCTAGCCGCGTACGGAACCCCGAAAACCAAGCACCGCCTTCAGGCTTTCTAAGGGCGTGAATTTTTGATTTCTCTCTTGACTGCTTATCACAGTTTCGGAGACCATGGAATGCCCAGGTGGCACAAACCCCCCCCAAATGACCCCATTTTGGAAAGTAGACACCCCAAGCTATTTGATGAGAGGTATAGTGAGTATTTTGCAGACCTCACTTTTTGTCACAAAGTTTTGAAAATTGAAAAAAGAAAAAAAAAAAAGTTTTTTCTTGCCTTTCTTCATTTTCAAAAACAAATGAGAGCTGCAAAATACTCACCATGCCTCTCAGCAAATAGCTTGGGGTGTCTACTTTCCAAAATGGGGTCATTTGGGGGGGTTTTGTGCCACCTGGGCATTCCATGGCCTCCGAAACTGTGATAGGCAGTGAAGAGTGAAATCAAAAATTTTCACCCTTAGAAATCCTGAAGGCGGTGATTGGTTTTCGGGGTCCCGTACACGGCTAGGCTCCCAAAAAGCCCCACACATGTGGTATCCCCGTACTCAGGAGAAGTAGCTAAATGTATTTTGGGGTGCAATTCCACATATGCCCATGGCCTGTGTGAGCAATATATCATTTAGTGACAACTTTGTGCAAAAAAAAAAAAAAAATGTGTCACTTTCCCGCAACTTGTGTCAAAATATAAAATATTCCATGGACTCAATATGCCTCTCTGGAAATAGCTTGGGGTGTCTACTTTCCAAAATGGGGTCATTTGGGGGGGTTTTGTGCCACCTGGGCATTCCATGGCCTCCGAAACTGTGATAGGCAGTAAAGAGTGAAATCATAAATTTACGCCCTTAGAAATCCTGAAGGCGGTGATTGGATTTCGGGGCCCCGTACGCGGCTAGGCTCCCAAAAAGTCCCACACATGTGGTATCCCCATATTCAGGAGAAGCAGCAGAATGTATTTTGGGGTGCAATTCCACATAGGCCCATGGCCTGTGTGAGCAATATATCATTTAGTGACAACTTTTTGTAAATATTTTTTTTTTTTTTTTTTTGTCATTATTCAATCACTTGGGACAAAAAAAATAAATATTCAATGGGTTCAACATGCCTCTCAGCAATTTCCTTGGGGTGTCTACTTTCCACAATGGGGTCATTTGGGGGGGTTTTGTACTGCCCTGCCATTTTAGCACCTCAAGAAATGACATAGGCAGTCATAAACTAAAAGCTGTGTAAATTACAGAAAATGTACCCTAGTTTGTAGACGCTATAACTTTTGCGCAAACCAATAAATATACGCTTATTGACATTTTTTTTACCAAAAACATGTGGCCGAATACATTTTGGCCTAAATGTATGACTAAAATTGAGTTTATTGGATTTTTTTTATAACAAAAAGTAGAAAATATCATTTTTTTTCAAAATTTTCGGTCTTTTTCCATTTATAGCGCAAAAAATAAAAACCGCAGAGGTGATCAAATACCATCAAAAGAAAGCTCTATTTGTGGGAAGAAAAGGACGCAAATTTCGTTTGGGTACAGCATTGCATGACTGCGCAATTAGCAGTTAAAGCGACGCAGTGCCAAATTGGAAAAAGACCTCTGGTCCTTAGGCAGCATAATGGTCCGGGGCTCAAGTGGTTAATGTTGAACTCACCTATGGGGAAGTGTGGGTGGGGAAGGTGATATCTCCCTCACTCCAACTCCTCCCCTTCTCCTTTTCTTCTTTTTTATACACTCCTGATAAGGTTAACACTACCTCTTACGAGGCATCATCACTAGCGCCACACTTTATATATATTTTTTCACATTTACACGGGTCAAGTTGTTGTGTTGGCTGCTTTATTTTCTGAGAGTTGGCGCAAATTTTTTTTGTATATACAATTATATAGACAGGTGTTTGGCTTTCCTAATCAAGTACAATCAGTATAATCAAACACAGCTGGACTCAAATGAAGGTGTAGAACCATCTCAAGGATGATCAGAAGAAATGGACAGCACCTGAGTAAAATATATGAGTGTCACAGCAAAGGGTCTGAATACTTAGGACCATGTGATATTTCAGTTTTTCTTTTTTAATAAATCTGCAAAAATGTCAACAATTCTGTGTTTTTCTGTCAAAATGGGGTGCTGTGTGTACATTAATGAGGAAAAAAATGAACTTAAATGATTTTAGCAAATGGCTGCAATATAACAAAGAGTGAAAAATATAAGGGGGTCTGAATACGTTCCATCCCCACTGTATATATATATATATATATATATATATATATATATAGTAGAAGAGCATCCCAGAGAGAGCCAGGAAAAGTCCTGTACAGGGTTTATACATCTCCCAGGCTCCTCTCATACACGTTCAGGGATCTCTGATCCATGGTCCGGTTCAGGTTTTGGTCCTCTCCCCCAGGCTAATTTAAGCTCACCTGAGCAGACAGCCTTTGCTCTTGGCCTGGGATACTCAGGCAACTTCTGTGTAGGAGAGCAAAAAGGTATGTGGAAGCTGACAAGCTGTAGGCTTGCTCAGCCTGGTAGTCAGGATCTGTAAATATTGTTTAGTTAGTGCCGAGACACGGCTAGGTTTTACTTTGGCTATTTTGTTCCTATTTGTTTTTTTTTGGAACACTGTACAGCACCTGTAAATAGACTTGTATATATCACAAATAAACACTGCACTGTTTGTCACTATTCCACTGGATTTGGTATCTGTGCCTGAAAGACTGCTCATCCCAGGGAGCTTTGTACCTGCTACCTGTCCCCCAGGTTACATATGGTGGAGACTGCGACCAGCTGTAGTAAGTTACTACTTAAAAGGCCAGTACCTAGAGTGACTAAACATGGAGGAAATCCTAAAACAATTGGTGATATCCAATGCTGCACAGCAACAATCCAATGCTGCACAGCAACAAGCAAACGCTGCACTGCATCAAGCAAACGCTACACAGCAGCAAACAAACGCTATCGCACAGGAGCAAACCAAGACACTGTGCCAACAGATTGGTGCTGTACAAGAGCTATCGCAGAGGCTGTTTGAACAGCTAGCCACTGATGCAAAAGAGGATAGGAAAACCCTGGCTGCGGTTGTGGAGACGCTAGCACAGTGGTCACCTGCTAAAGTTAATGTTGTTGGAGACAAGCCCTCAGCCATCCATGTGGGTCGCTTTCTTTCTAAGATGACTGCAGATGATGATCCAGAGGCCTTTCTCTTAACGTTTGAATGGACCGCTGAGAGGGAAGGTTGGCCCAAAACCCAGTGGGCAGGACTGGTCGCCCCCTTGCTGTCTGGAGAATCGCAGAAGGCCTACTATGATTTGGAGTCAGCAGAAGCAGGAGACTATGAAAAGGTCAAGCAGGAAATCCTGGCGCGACTTGGTGTTACCTTGGTAGTTCGAGCACAGCGTGTCCACAGCTGGTTCTTCCAAGACAAGAGGCCCCCAAGATCGCAGATGTTCGACCTAATTCACTTGGTGAGAAAATGGCTACAGCCGGAGTCCCTGTCTGGGCCACAAATAGTGGAGCGTGTGGTCATGGACCGGTTCCTGAGGTCACTACCAGTTCTCCTGCAGAAGTGGGTGAGTCAAGGAGACCCCAACTCGGCGGACAACCTCGTGGAACTTGTTGAAAGGTACTTTGCTGTAGAGAACCTGGTCACCACCCCTACAGCCGCACGGACTTTCCGCCCACAGCCACGGTCTCCCCAGGCAACCGGTAAGACTGTTCCAGGGGAAGTGGGTGGTAAGCATGGCAAGGAAATAGGGGGGAGGATTTTTGGTGCCAGGACTGAAGTTTGGCGTCCCAAACAAGGGAAGCTACTGCCTGTCAGCAAACCAAACTGGGGAAACATCAGGTGTTTTTGTTGCCAAGAACTGGGACATGTTGCAGCAAACTGTCCATTGACAGATGAACCAATGCAGTGTGATCTGTCTATTAGAAGGCAGTCTATGTTTGCTGCTGTTTTATGCGCTGCAGCACCAAGTATGGGAAAACACATGTGCCAAATGACTGTTAATAATAAGCCTATTACGGCCTTGCTGGACTCTGGAAGTCTAGTAACTTTGGTTACAGCTGAGATGGTTGAAACTGTGAATTTGCATGCTAAAAAAGTTGCTGTGATCTGTGTACATGGGGATACCCGCGAGTATCCTATAGCCACTGTTCAGTTTAAAACTGGCTTAGGTACGGTGACCCATCCGGTCGGACTTGTGCCCCACTTGGTGCACGAGGCCATCATTGGTAGGGACTTCCCTAAGTTTTGGGAACTGTGGGATCGTCCCGACCCGGTCGCAGTAGCTGACTCAGTGACAGAGCCAGAACTCCTGGCCGCTACTGACAATGTGGGTTCAGGGGACTCTTCTCAGGGCTCCCTGGGTTTTCCTTTCTCAGTTATGGCAGGAGAGCTGGAGGAGCCTGAGGAGGTCCCCACAACCAGTGTAGCTGGACAGCCATCTGCTGAATCTGAGCCTACGTTGGAGTTTGCTGACCTTAATGTACACAAGGGTAATTTTGGTACCGAGCAGAGAAAAGACCCAACCCTTGCCAGGGCCTGGGAAAATGTAATGGTGATTAATGATGTACCTGTTGAATCAGGGGACAGGCTCTGTTTTCCTTATTTTAGCAGCAATGAGGTTTTCCTGTATCGTGTATGTAAAAAAAAGATGAAGTGGTTGAAAAGTTGGTGGTCCCTAAGCCATACAGACGGGTGGTGTTGGAACTTGCCCATGGGCACTTGCTAGGAGGTCATTTAGGGGTTGAGAAAACTACTGAAAGGGTGTTGCGCAGGTTTTATTGGCCCGGGATACAGAAGGATATTGAGAATTATTGTCAATCCTGTCCTGTGTGTCAGATGTCAGCCCCACTACAACACTTCCGAAGTCATTTAGTGCCCTTGCCCATTATTGAAGTGCCCTTTGAGAGGATTGCCATGGACCTTGTGGGTCCACTCCCCAAGTCTGCCCGAGGTCATCAGCATATCCTTGTAATCATGGATTATGCTACCCGTTCCCCCGAGGCCATTCCCTTACGCACCGCGTCTGCTAAAAACATTGCCAAAGAGCTGTTTATGGTGTTCAGTCGTGTTGGAATCCCTAAAGAAGTCCTTACAGACCAGGGCACCCCGTTTATGTCACGAATAACTAGAGAGCTGTGCAAGTTATTTAAGGTGTCGCAATTGCGAACCTCGGTGTACCATCCTCAAACGGATGGCTTGGTGGAACGCTTCAATAAGACATTAAAGATCATGTTAAAAAAGGTTGTTGACAAGGATGGGAAAAACTGGGACTTTCTGATACCATACTTGATGTTTGCCATCAGGGAGGTTCCCCAGTCCTCCACGGGGTACTCTCCATTTGAGTTGCTTTATGCTTTATTTACACCCTCGGGGACTCTTGGACATAGCCAAAGAAACTTGGGAGGGGGAGCAGACACCCCATAAAAGTGTCATTGAGCATATCGCTCAAATGCAGGACAGGATTGCAGCAATCATGCCGATGGTAAAATAACACTTACTGCAGGCCCAAACAGCTCAACAGAGGATATACAACAGGGGGGCCCAAATCCGTGTTTTCTCACCTGGTGATAGGGTCCTGGTGTTAGTTCCCACTGTTGAGAGCAAGTTCCTGGCTAAGTGGCAGGGTCCCTTTGAAGTAATTGAAAGAGTTGGGGAGGTCAATTACAAAATATATCAACCAGGAAAAAGGAAGCCTGAACAGATTTACCACATAAACCTGTTAAAGCCCTGGAAGGATAGACTGGCGTTAACTGCGAGGTCCCTCCCGGTAACGCCTAAGGGTACTGAGTCCCCTCTGATCCCTGAGGTCACGATTCCAGACACCCTGTCATATTCCCAAAAGCAGGAAACTAGAGAATTCCTGATAAGAAATAGAGAGAAATTTTCAGAGTTACCTGGCACGACTTCAGCAGTTCAGCATGATATTGTTACTGAACCTGGGGTTCGTGTCAAGCTCAAACCATACCGAATTCCTGAAGCGAGGAGAAAGGACATCAGCGAGGAAGTTAAAAGAATGTTGGAGCTAGATGTCATTAAGGAATCCAATAGTGACTGGTCTAGCCCCATCGTGTTAGTCCCAAAACCGGATGGCACTTGGAGGTTCTGTAATGACTTCAGGAAGCTTAATGCAGTGACAAAGTTTGACATGTACCCAATGCCCAGAGTGGACGAACTTGTAGACCGACTTGGCAAGGCTCGCAATCTGACCACTTTGGACTTGACAAAAGGTTATTGGCAAATACCCCAGACTGGTAGCGCCAAAGAGAAGACTGCATTTGTGACCCCGGAGGGTTCCTTTCAATATAAAAAATGCCTTTTGGGTTGCAAAATGCCCCCGCAACATTTCAGAGGGCCATGGACAGGACTCTAAGACCCCACCGACAATATGCAGCTGCATATCTAGATGACAGAGTGGTACATAGCACTGACTGGGAGTCTCACTTGCCCCGGGTCCAGGCTGTCCTCGATTCCCTCTTCAAAGAAGGTTTTACAGCAAATCCAAAAAAATGTGCCATTGGTCTAGAGGAAGCGAAGTATTTGGGCTACACTATTGGGCGTGGTGTCATAAAACCTCAAGTGAATAAAATAGAAGCCATCCAGGAATGGCCACGTCCTGCAAACAAGAAGCAGGTCAGGGCCTTTCTTGGCATTGCGGGGTATTATAGAAGATTTATCCCAAATTTTGCAACTATAGCTGCCCCACTGACAGACCTTACGAAAGGGAGAGACTCTGTAATGGTGAAATGGTCCTCAGTAGCAGAGGAATCTTTCCAAGTCCTGAAGAAGGCTCTTTGTGCACAACCAGTACTGTACTCCCCCGATTTCTCCAAAGATTTTTTGGTTCAGACGGATGCGTCTGATGTTGGTATCGGGGCAGTACTATCACAGGTACACAATGGGGAAGAACACCCTGTGGTGTACCTAAGCAGAAAACTCAATGACCATGAGCAAAGGTATGCAGTCATTGAAAAGGAGTGTTTAGCCATAAAGTGGGCCATGGACGCCAAAGTACTATTTGTTAGGACGCCAGTTTGAGTTAATAACTGACCATGCTCCTCTGAAATGGATGGCCCAAAAGAAGGAGACTAATAGACGGGTGAACCGGTGGTTTTTGGCTCTACAGGATTACTCATTCACTGTAAAACACAGGCCAGGTGTTGAGATGGGGAATGTAGATGCCCTGTCCCGTGTTCACTCCTGTTGGGCTACAGGTGTTCCAACCCTGGGGTTGAAACAAGGGGGAGGATATGTAGCAGAGCATCCCAGAGAGAACCAGGAAAAGTCCTGTTCGGGGTTTATACATCTCCAAGGCTCCTCTCATACAGGTTCAGGGATCTCTGATCCATGGTCCAGTTCAGGTCTTGGTCCTCTCCCCCAGGCTAATTTAAGCTCACCTGAGCAAGACAGCCCTTGCTCTTGGCCTGGGACACTCAGGCAACTTCTGTGTAGGAGAGCAAAAAGGTATGTGGAAGCTGACAAGCTGTAGGCTTGCTCAGCCTGGTAGTTAGGATCTGTAAATATTGTTTAGTTAGTGCCGAGACACCGCTAGGTTTTGTTTTGGCTATTTTTGTTCCTATTTGTTTTTTTTTTGGAACACTGTACATCACCTGTATATAGACTTGTATATATCACAAATAAACACCGCACTGTTTGTCACTATTCCACTGGATTTGGTATCTGTGCCTGAAAGACTGCTCATCCCAGGGAGCTTTGTACCTGCTACCTGTCCACCAGGATATATATTTATATATATATATATATATATATATATATATATATATATATATATATATATATATACCTTTACAATCTCAGAATGCAGCGTGTTTTTCCAAATCTAGAAATCAATAACTTTTTGGTTGTTCTTGCTCCCAACACAGACACGTGTCCCGGATCCCCAGCGTACCCCAATCCAGCCCCCCCAGGGTGTGATAAAGAGGGCGAGAATAATTGCACCAAGGATTCAGATTGTGGTGTAAATCAAAAGTGCTGTGCAACCTACTGTGAAATGAGGTGCACAAAACCCGGACGTAAGTAAACCTTAGAGTATGTGAATCCCAAATGTGATAGGATGGGTAACAAAACCTCTACAACTAACTTAGGTTACAGCTGATTCACAGGACTGTTATTTCTCCAACTCATTGGTGACATAGATACTGGGGAGTGAGGTGTGTGTACTGTAGTGCAGATCTAACTGGTGACATGGCTACTGGGAATGAGGGGTGTGTGCTAAAGTACCAAACTCCCTGATGACATGAATACTGAAATGTGAGCTTTGTGTACTGGAGTACAGTTTTCACTGGAGAATGAGCTGTGTGTACTGGGGTGCAGATCCTACTGGTGACATAGGTACTGGGGAGTGAGCTGTGTGCACTAGAATGCAGCTCTCATTGGTGACATGGATACTGGGGAGTGAACCGCGTGTTCACTCCCCAGCGTGTTCTGGAGTGCAGATCTCACTAGTGACATGAATACTAGGGAGTGAGCTGTTTGTACTGGAGTGCATATCTCACTGGTAACATGGATACTGGGGAGTGAGGTATGCGTTCTGGAGTGCAGATCTCCCTGGTGACATGGATAATGGGGTGTGAGGTGTGTGTACTTGAGTGTAGATCCCACTGGTGACATGGATATTGGGGTTGAGGTGCGTGTATTGGAGTGCAGATCTCCCTGATGACATGCACACTGGGAAGTTAGCTGTGTGTACTCAAGTGTAGATCTCCCTGGTGACATGCACACTGGGAAGTGAGGTGTGTGTACTGGAGTGTAGATCTCCCTGGTGACATGGATACTGGGGGAGAGAGGTGTGTCCTGCCCTTAGGGGAGATGGGTTCCCTGTCCCCAGGGGAGAAGGAGTCTCTGTCTCCAGGTGAGAAGGGGTCCCTGTCCCAAGATGAGAAGGGGTCCCTGTTTGCAGGGGTGACTGGGGGCCCTAATAGGGTCCCCCATTTCAGTGTCCTCTGTACCCCCATAGCAGTGTCCCTTTACATCACTCCCATAGTTTCCTGTGCCCCCCTCCCCCCATAGCAATGTCCTCTATCCCCTGCACCCCCCCCCTTTGTAGTGTCCTCTGTAGCCCCATAGTGTCCTCCGCCCCCCTGCACCCCACCCCACACAAACACACACTGTGTAGGTAGAACTCTCCTACCTTACACAGGTGTAAACCAGAGCAGAGATTGGCCTGTATCACAGGGCTGGGTGGGGGCGTTAACTGCTGAAGTTAACTTTTCACATTAACAGGCTGGTGATTGGTTGCTAGGATAACCCAGCAATCAATCAGCTACTGTTTAATGTGAAAAGTTAACTCCAGCAGTTCCCGCCCCCGTCCAGCCCTGTGATACCGGCCGCTGTCCAATAAAGAGAAGAGCAGCGAAAATGTTTGTGGTCCGGGTGCCCGTGAATTCATCACGGGCACTGACGGGCCGGACATTTAGTGGTGGAGGGACGGGTGCGGCCCGCGGGCCATAGGTTGCCGACCCCTGGTTTAGGAGATATTTCAGTGAGCAACAGCCGGTTGCATCATCGGCACATGTGCTCTGAAGGAATGGCATACCCGTTGTTAACAGAAAATAACTAAAGATAAACTTTTTTTTTTGCAGCAATAAAACCAGGAAAATGCCCTGTAAACCCAAAACCTTGTTTACACAACATGCGACATAAGTGCCACTTCGACCTAGAATGTCCTAGAAAAGAAAAATGCTGCGACCAACATTGTGAACTTAAATGTATCAAAGTTAAAAGTTAAGGTGAGTGATTGTGATTGGACAACATGCATACAGGCCAATGAAAATTAAACTCATTGACCACAATACAAGCTGGCTCAGTTTGTATTGTCTGTTGTAAACAGTCAGGTACTTGCTTCCCTTTCTCAGCATTGTATGGATTACTTAATTGTTAGCTCTGGGGCATCATAGAACGAGGCAGTAACACACACAGACAGTGTGCTCATTGGGGATCTCCATCTCCCGAGAAACAGGAGGAGAGCTTTAGCTTTCCATCTGGTTCTGATCCTTCCCTCACAGAGTTGGCATGATAATTGCGCAAAGAAAAATGACACCCCATTTTTATCCTCAGTTCCCTATTTTGTATTTCGATTATATGCCTCTGTTTTATATACTGAGATCACCATTACTTGAACCTAAAGTAGTACCCCAAGCAAGAAGGTTTGAAAGAGTCAGAACCTCTATAATGGTCTTATTGGTTGGTTTCCCCACTTCCTCTGCCAGTGATAGGCAGGGCTGCTATTAGAAATCATGATACCCTGTACAATCTACCTAACAGAGCCCACCCCCCAGTAGCTGAGTAGACACATACCCCCCCAATGTGCTTCCCAGGTATACTGCCACACCACATCTGCCTTTAAAGCAGGAGACCAACCATTACTTACCAATTAGCTCAGCTAAGAGAACCGCTTGGACCCTGACATTGAATAGACACCAATGACTGAAATAAACCTGTACTGTACCGGAAATGAGATAATATCAGATCTCCAGAAGTAAATATTGTTAGACTCTGAGCTTAGTGGAATTTAATCCAACCTTGAACAAATAAAAGTGATGCGGAGACTGCACCCACTTATGCCTAAATACTGTACAAGGTAATAAATCTGATGAAAAAAAAATCTGTTTTGCCCTTTCCCATTGAATTTTCAACCCAAGACAAACAACTTGTGCTCTCAAATAAACACCACCACAAATAATGCACAAGACAATAAAATACATTTATAATCATGTGAGAATAAGCAAAGTCCAATAAGCATGTGTCCAGGGGAAAACTTTTCATGAAAAGCCAATAAGCATGTGCACAAGCGAAAAATTGCATGTGCAAACCAATACTCCAAATGTGCCAACCCCAGTCCACCACCGAGAGACAAAAGCATCTTACCATAAATACATGACCTCTACCAACCAAGGTGATGTGCTCCTACATGTACTGAAAGTGTCCACACAGGATGGAGATGACCAGCTTGGCACGGATGACAACTCAGACTTCGATTAGCTCAGCAATGAAATGACGGCAGCAGGAGACATGAGGAGAGAAACGAAGCACATCAGATAGTTTGAAACCACTACACTTATTCAGTACAGAGGGTGTACAATAAATGAAACAAGCTCAAAGTTCTTGCACAAGCGCCAGCAGACGTGATGAAGTCAGCAGCTTAGGCTGTAGGCAGGTGCAGTCTACTTTCCCCACTGCAGGTGGTGCTCATCCACATTGCCATTAAAAAGTGAGAGGAAGTCAAGAGTCACATGGTTCCTCTATGATTTACTGGGTCACTGGGGGGGCTATCTGATTGGACGCTCCACCCCACATGACTCTGGTGGCCATCTTGGGTCAGGCAGAGTCTATGTAATGTGATTCAAGAAATGCTCTTCTACATTTGAGTAGTAAGCTTTAAGGTGTATAGTGTCAACTCTTCGTCTGCGCCAATTAGCCTTGCTGCCTTGTAGGACAATGGGTATCCTTATATGCACTGCAAAAAAACAACAAGAGAAGGGCGCATTGACCTAGCGCATTACCATAGTACATTTTATTGAAAGATAAAAAGCAACAAGTGTTATAATCACAAACACATGACATAGATATGCATGTCATAACAAGTAAAGGAGATCGCCTGCAGGTCCGCTGCAATCAACCGGTATTATGGGAAGACCGGACAGCGTCCGTAACGGCTAACACATTTCAAGGGAGAACCCTATTCATCAGAGCCAATCCTATTTAATACCCTGGCTCCCGAGTTTGGCGTGCATGTGGGTAGTGTAGAAACAGGTCACCAGTCTGTCAGGAACAGTAAATAGCAGTGGGAAGAAGTTCCAGATGAGTAGGGAAAGGATAGGGACATGCCATCCTTCCTGAAAGCCTCCCCATTTGGGTACGGACCAGCCAGGCCTACCCCTAAAGATAGGTGCTGCCAGCACCTCTAAGACCTGCTTTGCTACACATCGCTCTTGCATCCTGTGAGTGTTCCCGGTCGGGTGCCATCCCCCTGGGGTTCTTGTGAATTGTTGAACTTTGACTTTAATACAAGTTCTGTTTCCAGCAACTGGACCTCCCCACATGGTTATCATAACTATCCGGAGGGGGGGCTTGTAGATCAAGCTGACAGTACTCGATACCCTATGAGATCTTAGGCCCGAGGTGAAATGTGTCCATTCCCCCTCCTCAACAGAAAAAAAAACAATACTTTGGTGGTCAATGGGAAAAAATGCTCCCTGTACAGTGGTGGACAAAATGCACCCCTTACAGTTAATTCATTTGCTGGTGTCATGCAGATGGCTCTACCTAATGGTGTTAGAGCTGGAACTATGCAGGCACCCTAAAATAAAAGGTGAGCTTGAGGAACCTCTGGCAACTGTTGGAGGAACCCTAGAGTTCCATGAAGCCCTGGTTGAGAATGGCTGGCCTATATGGAGGGAGAGAAAGCAAAAACGATCATTTTAGATATGTTGACTCACTTTTCATGCTTTTTACCCCAGAGGAACCCACTGAAATAATTTTCAGATCTTGAGGAACCCTTGCTAAAATCAACACATCGGTCATCAATGGGAAAAATGATCCCTGTACAGTGGTTATCAGAATGCACCCCTTAAAGACAGCTAATTCAATAACTGCTATCAGGCGAATTGCTTTTCCTAATGGCTTTGGAGTTGAAACTATGCAGGCACCATAGAAAAAAAGGTCAGTTAGCCACAGCTTGGGGAACCCATGATAACTCCGGAGGAACCCTAGATATCCATAGAACCCCGGTTGAGAATGGCTGGCCTATACGAAGGGAGAGAGCGCAAAAAAGATCATTTCAGATATGTGGACTCCCTTACAGATGAATATAGGGAACCCATTTGGACTCCAAGAAGACCCCCAACATTTTGAGAGGTCTGGACCTTTTTTTTTTTAGATTGGAGTCAAGGCCCAGAAGAACATGTATAAAGAAGAGGGGTTACCAAGGAGGTCCCAAAAAAAAAAAAGTTTTAAACTGTGAATGTATTTTTAACTTAAACGGAACAGTTCTAACTAATGCTGAAATGTCCACATTGTATAAAGGTTTGACATAAGTCCTGTCTTAGGATTTGAATATATTTCAGACATTTATGGATGTCCAGAATGTTGTTTGCAAATTAAGTATCAAAAGGCATTTTATTATCAATCCTATTGTGAAGTAACGTTCTAGCGTCAGAAAGGTCTATTCATACAGGTTTCTGTAATGCATCCCCCCAGAAATATGTGTCAGTTTTTTCGGGGTCTAGAGCTGAAAGGTTTGGACATGGTGAAAGTCGGGAATAATTTTGATGTTAACATTCAAGAAAGCATCACTTCATGATGTTATTGCAAATAACTAGTAATCCACTCCGCCGACAAGGGAGAAATCAGGTTATTGAATAAAAAAAAAGTTATTTATCAGAGATGGAGAGAGGATCCTATCTGATAGGGATATATATGAGATATTAGGCAAGGATCTGATGCAGCAATATAAGAAAAAAAATAGATAATTAAATATAGACAGGCTTCCAGGAAGGCATTCTAGACAGAAAGGAGTTAGCACATTTAGTACCACCATCCCCTAGGGCAGTGATGGCGAACCTTGGCACCCCAGATGTTTTGGTACTACATTTCCCATGATGCTCTGGCACTCTGCAGTGTAGTGGAGCATCATGGGAAATGTAGTTCCAAAACATCTGGGGTGCCAAGGTTTGCCATCACTGCCCTAGGGTGACTATAATGTATTATTTGCCCAAAATGCACAAGAGTCTTGAGCATCCACCAGGTCGTTCTCCTGCCATTAGGATACAACAATACTACCCAAATTCCTGGAAGTCTTTTTTTTTTTTATTGTCTCTCGTAAATGTTACCTTTTTACATATACTCACCGGCCACTTTATTAGGTACTACCTTGCTAGTTGGACCCCTTTTGCCTTCCGAACTGCCTTCATTCTTGGTGGCATCGATTCAACAAGGTGTTGGAAACATTGCTCAGAGATTTTGGTCCATAGTGACATGATAGCATCACACAGTTGCTGCAGATTTGTCGGCTGCACATCCATGATGCTAATCTCTCATTCCACAACATCCCAAAAGGTGCTCTCTTGGATTGAGATCTGGTAACCGTGGAGGCCACATTGGAGTACAGTGACCTCATTGTCCAGTGGTGAAATGATTGGAGCTTTGTGACATGGTGCATTATCCTGCTGGAAGTAGCCACCAGAAGATGGGTACCAGGCCCGGACCGGGACAAAAAAATAGGCCTGGGCATTCTAAGCTGAGCAGCCCATTTAAAAAAAAAAAAAATTACAAAAAATGGCAACCCGTTTCTCAATGTATTTTAGTTATATTTAGCCTGCTTCACTCACTGTAACTTGTCAATCATTTGGAATTATGTAAATATATGATAATAAATGTTTTTAACCCCTTGATAACCCCTTCTTTGGGGTTAAAAGCGCTCCGCTACCACACGCAAAGTGGCGCTGCAGCGCCGCTATAGCGCCGCTAAAGCGAGCAGTGCTTTAACGCTACCACAAGGCGGTCTGGGTGTGAGGGCCGGTTCACACTGGTGCACTATGCGAGAGCAAATCAAATGTGATGCCCGTGCAGTGTGATTTCAGCCATAGGGCCGGTTCACACTACTGCGATGTGGGAACCCTGCGAATCCACTAGGGGTTCCCGCACCGCACCCGAATCACACGGCAGTTCACACTGCCATATGCGAACTGCTGGGGAGTGTCATACAATGTTAACGACACCCCCATTTCATCTCGCATATCGCACTGCGAACTGACAGTTCGGACATGAATCGTATTGCATAGGTGTGAAAACCCATGCGATCCAATTCTGATTCATGTCCAAACTGTCAGTTCGCAGAGCGATATGCGAGATGAAATGGGGGTGTCATTAACATTGTATGACACTCCCCAGCAGTTCACATATGGCAGTGTGTGCGGGTCGGGTGCGATGTGGGAACCAGCAGTGGATTTGCAGGGTTCCCGCATCGCAGCAGTGAGAACCGGCCCTGAAAGGGGTCCTTCAACCTTTGTTCAGTATCAATCACAGACCCCTTTCATACTGAGGTGCTTTACAGGCATTTTTGCACTAAAAATAGCGCTTGTAAAGCGCCTGTAAACTGCCTCTTCTGGGCTTTCACATTGGAGCGGTGCGCTTGCAGGAGGGGAAAAAAAGTCCTGCAAGCAGCATGTTTGGGGCGGTGTGAGAGCGATGTATACATCGCTCCTCCACCGCCCCAGCCAATTCAAATAATTGGGTACAGCTTTCAAAGCGCCTTGGAATCGCTTTTGAAAGCAGCGCTAAGCGCGCTCTTTTAACCCCTTCTGGGGGGTTAAAAGCGCCTGCCAGCTGCGCCAAAGCGCTGCTATAACAGCGGTAAAGCGCCACTAAAACTAGTGGCGCTATACCGTTAATGCTCTCACCGCCCCATGTGAAAGGGGTCTTTAAGAGAGACTGACCACAGCATGCTTTTATTATGAATAGTTTAAAACATTGGCAGGCAGCAGGATAAAAAAAAAAACATTGGCAGGCAAGATACAAAAAAAAAAAAAAAAAACATTGGCAGGCAAGATACATAAAAAAGTAAGAAAACATTGGCAAGCAAGATACATAAAAAAAAAACATTGGCAGGCAAGATACATAAAAAAAACAAAACAAAACATTGGCAAGCAAGATACATAAAAAAAAAAAAAAAACATTGGCAGGCAAGATACATAAACAAAACAAAACAAAAAAAAAACATTGGCAGGCAAGATATATAAAAAAGTAAGAAAGCATTGGCAGGCAAGATACATAAAAAAAAAAAAAAAAACATTGGCAGGCAAGATCCATAAAAAAGAAAAAAAAACATTGGCAGGCAAGATACATAAAAAAGTAAGAAAACATTGCCAGGCAAGATACATAAAAAAAAACATTGGCAGGCAAGATCCATAAAAAAAAAAAAAAAAAAAACATTGGCAGGTAAGATACATAAAAAAGTAAGAAAACATTGGCAAGCAAGATACATAAAAAAAAAACCATTGGGAGGCAAGATACATAAAAAAAAAAATAAACCACATTGGCAGGCTGGCATAGTGTCACTTACCTTTCTAGCAGTCTTGGGTCCTTTCACGACATCATGCAGAGGCCAGAGCTCCTCCCCCTTCACGGTCACATGACCTGTCCTCCTGACCTCTTCATTTCCTCCTAAGCCGAACAGAAGGCTGGCCAGAAAGCTGCGGAGGCGGCCCAGCTGCTTTGAGAGTGGGGACCCGGGACTCTGCCAGAAAGAAATGCGGCCGTCTCCGCGGAGTCGGCCGTGGAGCCGGCCGCAGAACTGGCGGCAAAGAGACACAGCGGCAGATGAGAGTGGGGAGAAGTGACATGCGGCCCGGTGGCCCCCGGCCCATCGGGCACATGCCTGGTGTGCCCTATGGCCAGTCTGGGCCTGATGGGTACACTGTAGTCAGAAAGAGATGGACATGGTCAGCAACAATGCTCAGGTAAGCCGTGGCATTTAAACGATGCCCATTTTCTGTAAACCGTAGAGATGGTTGTGCGTGAAAATCCCAGTAGATCAGCAATTTTTGAAATACTCAGACCAGCCCGTCTGCCACCAACAACTATGCCACGTTCAAAGTCACTTAAATTCCCTTTTCTTCCCCATTCTGATGCTCAGTTTGAACTTCAGCAAGTCATCTTCACCACGCCTAGATGCCTAAATGCATTGAGTTGTTGTCATGTGATTGGCTGATTAGCAATTTGTGCTACCATGAGTATAGATTCCAATGGCATAATTGACACCAGTGCAGTATGTTCCAGTGCAGGCAGCAAAAGTAGAACATGCAGCATTATTTTGTATGGAACATGGCAAAACTGGAATGCATTTTTGCTGTGATTTCTGTTGTTTTTGTTTCCTAACAATGATGAGTCATCCCAGTGAGTCAGAATGTGAAAAAAATGTCTGGCATTAAAAATAAAAACATTGCGGGGGTCCCCTCAATCCATACCAGGCCCTTTGGGATTTTTAAGGGGGCCCATGGCAAAAAAAAACACAAAAGAATGCATGGAGTCCTCCCCAAAATCCATACCAGGCCCTTAAGATTGAGATGGGTTTTAAGGGGACACCAACGCCCAAAAAAACTGGCATTAAGTCCCCCCAAACTCCACACAAGACCCCTATCCAAGAATGCAGCCCGGCAGGCCAGAAAAAAGGGCAACTGAGCAACTGCCACCCCCCCCAATCAAACCATACCAGGCCAAATGCCCTCAACATGGAGTGGGCATGTTAATGAGGACAAGGGCCTCTTCCCCACAGCCTAGTGTTTGTGAAGAGGCAGGGGGTAGATTATCAGAATCTGCAAGACCCCTCTAACAAGGCGGCCCACAGATCCTGCCCCCCCCTATGTGAATAAGTATGGGGTACATAGTACCCCTACTCATTCACCAAAAAAACTAAAAAAACAAATAAAAACTCAAACTTGTAAAAAAAAAAACATGTCACCCAAAGTGAATCCATCGTCAGTCATGATGGACACCAGCCGCTGACCCACACAAAAAAAACATGACGAACACGACCGCTTCCATTGTTTGACACTCCCCAAATGACATCGCTGTTTCCCCTGCCACTAAGTATAGAAAGGGGCGTGGTAACCTGGTGACGCCACCGCGTGACCCCGACCCCATGATGTCATAAGGGGTGGAGTCACCTACATGTAACGTGTGATGGGCTTATGTTTGGGCAATGACGTCAGGCAGTAGATCTCGGGTGACAGGAGTGGCAAAATAGGGTCATGACCCTATTTGGTCACTGACGTCACCTGGGATTTCGCAGCCGTCAACCAGGTTCTCCCAACGGGGTTGATTTATACATGAAATAAGCCAGCAGGCAGGGCAGAAAGTAATGATACCACCACTAAATGAGCCACTTCAGAGTGCCGTAGCAGCCAGTGGTTCAGATGATGAAACAAGCCAAATCTGGCTATTCAGTGACTTTAAACAACTAGAGTTCAAGTCAAACACTGTTGACCCAAACTCGATGCTCATTTCTAATGACAACGTAAGAATGATTTCCAACTGGGATATCTAGTGTTGGGCTTTAGGTTAGGCTGTGGTTTAAGTTTTTATATTTAGGGTAAATATTTAGTTATGTTTTAGGGTCAAAGTAAGGGTGAGGGGTTAATTGTCAGTGATGTTTTTTGGGTTTAAATTGAGGGTGGTAGTCTAAGTATCGGGCTAAAGTTAGGGGTTTAGGGAGTGTAGGGGGACATTTTTCTTTAGAGCAAAAATGTCAGGACTAACAGTGGGGTGGCAATACCAACATCCATTAATGTTCTCCCTGTCTTACCATCCACAGCATGAAGTTCTGTCAAGAAAGTACACAAGATGCTTGAACCTACAAGATGTGTTGATGAGATACAATGGTGAAATTATCTTTGTGATTGGGGAGAGGTCACCCTATATATGACATTACCATGAATAACAAAGGATAATTAAATTCTGCTCCATGATGAATTGTGCGTGTATCTATGTGTTTTTTTTTTTAAGCAATACTAAACTCCCCAAAACAATTTTGCTCAAAATCAAAGTGCATCTTACATATGATCAAATAATTCTTTCCAAGTTCTCTGAAACCTTAGGATTTAAGATTTTAGCTGATGACTCAGTTGAGTTGAGCAAGCTTAGTAACTGTTGCATTCTCTGTGCCGGGATCTGCACCTCACATTGGGCTCCATTCACAAAGCAGTATCTTACCGCATCCGAGTATGCAGTAAGATACCGCACAACATTTTTCAAAAAGTTAAATAGCTGGTTGTTAAGGAGTGGGTGGCCACCTGCGTCCTTAACCAGTAACTGTCATGCTCGTTAAGGAGCGGGCGGCAGCCACATCCTTAACAACCAATGAGTAATCAGCTGTCAGTGGGGTACCCTGCTGACAGCTGAATATAAGAAAAAATAATTGCCAGCAATGAAAAATTAAGAAAAAAAAATGTTGTGGTGCCCCCCCAATCCCAAAGGGCCTGGTATGGACTTTGAGGTGAACCCCCCACATCATAATTTTTTTTATGGCGTGGAGTCCCCGCAAAATCAATTCCAGACATTTATCCGAGAATGCAGCCTGGCAGGTCAGGAAAGGGGGGGGACGAGCGAGCGCTCCCCTCCTTCTGAACCATACCAGGCAACTTGCCCTCAATGTGGGGGGTGCTTTGGGGCAGGGGGGCTCTGCCCCCTTGTTGATGAGAACAAGGGCCTCTTGCCCACAACCCTGGCTGGTGGTTGTGGGGGTCTGTGGGCAAAGTGTTTATTGGAAACTGGAAGCCCCCTTTAACACCAAGATCCTGCTCCCCCATGTGAATGAGTATGGGGTAGAAGACAGGAGACAGTTTTTAAATTCTCTCGTAAAAAAAAATGTCCCCCAGTGTAGATCCATCGTCAATCACAATGCCCGCAGACACCGTTGACCCCCCAAAAAAAAACTGCGTTGCAGATTCAGGCTTCGTCTGTCTGACAGCTCTGCCGCTTCCCAAAATGAAATAAAGTAAGGGGCAATGCAACCGGGTGACGTCACCAGGTGGCCTTGCACCCTTGTGAAGTCACAGACCCAGCATGACCCTGGTCAGTGACGTCACACAGAGCGGGGTCGCCTGGTGACATCACCGGATGGCACCTCCCCTTAGTTTATTTAGCAGCCAGCCCCCCCTACCCCAAAGCACCCCCCCATGTTGAGGGCATGTGGCTTGGTATGGTTCAATAGGGGGGTGCTCACCTGTCCCTCCCACCTTTCTTGACCTGCCGGGCTGCATGCTCAGATAAGGGTCTGGTATGGATTTTGGGGGAAACCCCCCACCATTTTTTTAATTTCCCCTTAAAATACATACCAGACCTATAGCATAGGTCACAACATGGAATTACAGCTTCAACATCAGTCACACAGGGATGGCATCTGGATAATTTGTCTGAGCCAGGCTGGCTCAAAATATGTGTGTGTTGGGGGGGGCACATGGGGGTACCTCTCCTCTTGTCCTCATCAATTTACAGAACTGCATTGATGTGAAAGTCAACATTAAGGAGGAACCCCGGCTTAGAGATGAGCCATACACTGTGTGCAGTTGGGTAACATACAGAATTCTTCTGTGAAGTATACCGTCCCATGTTACTACACACATTCGCCTGATGAATGTTGCAATAGGAAGGACACTGCTGTTACCCATGGCAACTATTCTCCTGCTTCATCTCTTCTGCTAACCTTCCTCTTGTACCCTGTGTGTGCTTTACAGGCCCTGTTCTTCTGATTCGCCATGTACCACCATGCACGCCTTTGCATAATTTCAGACAAGACTCAAGTACAGTTAACAAAGCTTTACTTGTAGGCTGCAGTGGTACAGTTCACAAACCTTTCCGTTCCTAACTAATTCTCAGCTTCCCAGGCATACCTTTACATAGAAGTCCATAATGGAGGAGTCTTTCACAGATAGATTCCCTTAGTGCGGTGTTAATGGAAGGTTGCTCTGGGTTAAATCCCCGTCTGGCCTGAACCCTCTTCCCTTTCCCATGTTGTCCCGCTCGCCCTGAGCCCAGCCTTGCCCTGGTTTATATGCTGGACAGAGTGGAGAGCAGAACTCCGAAAGCTCTGGAAATTGTCAGACTCAAAGTTAACCATATGGTAACATACCTACCTACATGTGTTTGATTCAGTCCTGGAGTTCTTATTTAAAGGGGAATTTTAGCTGACACCATGTTGCCTTCAAAAAAGTGTTTAGACATCTAAAGTACTACATATTGGTGGACTTCTCATTTCAAACCCCATTAATATGCAGTTGTTTCACTTTGTGACTATAACAGCCTCCACTCTTCTGAGAAGGCTTTCCAGAAGACTTTTGAGTGTATCTGTGGGAATTTGTTTCCACTTTCAAGTACTGATATTAAAACAAGAAATGTAAGTCAGGTCTTCTCATCCATCCTCAGTACCTGGCTTCTCAAATTGACACTCCAAAATTTTGTGGAAAGACTTCCAAGAAGAGTGGTGGATGTTATAATATAACATTGTATAAAACAATAGAGTGTGGGGTCTGGGCAAAGGTGGTGGTGGAGATTAAAATGTGCCGTGACATCTTCAGATGTAAGAATAAGTACATAGGACAGAATACAATTCAGAAGTGGTCATTGGATGGGCTCCACCTGGAGAGATTCTGGTAGGAAGCAAGGCAGTTCAACGTAAGCTGCTCCACACAAACAGGTGTCAACCTGGTCTTCCCAAAAGGGAGAGAAAGGCCCAGCCAGTTGCACCACTCAACAGATCCAATTCCAGAAATATCATGAGTCCGAACATTCAGTTTTAATATTAACTGTTTAGAGAACATACAATATGGCCTATTGGTTCAAATGGGGAGATCTGTACAACAAGTGAATGCTGGAGGCCACTATGCGTAGGACTACCCATAAAAACAAATCAATGCACAGAATGAAGAGGAGCCAGTTGGTTCTATGCCGGAAGTAAGATCATGGCTGAAGGTAAGTATAAGCCAAGGCTGCCTGCACTTGACAGCTTGATTAAAAGACAACCATGCCAAAGCACCTATTAAACAAAAAAACTCTTTTCAGATGAACAATAAAGAGGTTAAAACCATTCATGCGATCCCAGCCTGAGTGGAACTTGTGTATTAATGGATTGCAAGTGACAACATGAACACAATAATGATCATACTATACATGTACATCTAGTGTACATTTTCCATCATCCTTTTTCTCAGTTTCCTATCTGCCCAAATCTGATGCAGAATTCATGCTGATAGACCACTCTAAACTCATTCTGTACAGATAGAAGAGCCAGGACCAATGCACCACATTAGATATTCTGCCAGATGCCTAAATGTCCTTCAATCCAACTGTATTAGTGTGAGAAGAGACTAAAAAGGACATTGCCTGCATGCATGTACATTGCTGGTGGGAAAAGACTTAAAACCAATTTGGCCAACCAGGACTTTTGCTTTATAACCCAGATACAGCCTAAATATAGAGCCATTTATCCAACTGTCTATCCAGAACTGCTGGTTTATAGACCAGATACACCCTAAATATAAAGCCATTTATCTAACTGTCTATCCGGAGCTGCTGCTTTATAGACCAGATACTGTCATCCTAAATATAGAGCCATTTATCCAACTGTAGCCTCTGGAGCGTCTGGTTTATAGACAAGATATATCCTAAATATAGAGCCATTCATCAAACAGTCTATCCAGAGCCTCTGGTTTATAGACCAAATACATCCTAAATATAAAGACATTTATCCAACTGTGCACCCAGAGATGCTGGTTTATAGACCAAATACATCCTAAATATAGAGCTATTTACCCAACTGTTTATCCAGGGTTACTGGTTTATAGACCAGATCCATTCTAAATATAGAACCATTTATCCAGCTGAAAATCCAAAGCCTCTGTTTTATAGACCAGATATATCTTAAATGTAGAGAAATGCATCCAACTGTACATCGGACGTTGCTGGTTTATAGACCAGAAACATCCTAAATATATAGTAGATCCATTTATCCAACTGTACCTCCAGGGTCAGAAACCATGGTTCAGAAACTATGTTTCTATGAATGGTCTGAATGGCAACAAGCTTTTGAAGACTAAGGTACTTATGGTGGTGGATAAAAAAAGTGGTGAGACACACTGTATTTAGTTAAGTCTTTTTCCACATTTCTCTTATGCTCCCCAAATCAAACTCGTAAAGGTCTGATGGTCATCTCAACATAAAAAATTCCTAAAGGGCATGTCAACACATATACAACAAATTTGGTGGAAAAGTTTAGGGATTCTTTGATAGGAAACACATAGCCTTTTTTAATCAGTAAGGGACATTTGACCATGATGAACATGTGCACACGCAAGACATTTTCTCTTTTTACATTCCTATGACAGACAGGAATGAGGGAATGGTACTAATTAAGGTCTCTCATTTTGCTTGGAGAAACTGCATTTTTGATGTTTCTAGCTTTATGGAACACTACTCTGGGTGTATCAGGAATGTCTGGCCCTAATTTTGGCTCATTCAGTATGATTCCCCAATATTTCTGAATATTTTTTGTATAGTCAGATGACAGTCATTGAACTGGGTAATGAAAAAAGATCCCTTTGCATCTTTCTGAGATCTATCCACCCGGGGGTCCAGATATAAGAGGTATTTGGAAACGACTTGATCTGTGGACGAAGAGTCATGGCCCTTTTCCAGAAACTTTTTCTTTAAGATGTTACTCTGTAATAGGTAGATTTCCAAAGTGCTTAAATTTCTCCTCAAGTGACAACATTGGCTATATGGAATATTTATTTTCCAGCAAGGGTGGTGGCCGCTATCCCAATGGAGGTAGGAATTCCCTGTGGTAGGCTTGAAATGTGTCTTGGATTTTATTCTGTACTCTGTATCATGATAGAGTTCCAGGTGTAGACCAATAAGTCCTTGTCTACAACCATAGTGAATTGAATGCCAAAAGAATTGCTGTTGCGGTATCTACAAAGATCTCAATGATGGCATTCCCCACTTGCCGTATTATAATAACATCATCATTGTTGGGGTAAAATGGGGGTCCTGTTGGGGTCTCCAAATATTTGTTAAATAAAAAAACCCTCCCCACTTGGTGTACTCCACATGCTGTATGTAAAAATAAAAGCTGGCCTGGAAAATCAGAAACTACTTTCTATGCATGTATCTAACCACCAAAGCCTGCTTAGTCTGGGACAGCCACTATGAAGGTGGAGTGAGGAGCATTGGGCATTGGCACATGGCTCAGGTAAAAATGTGATCGGTGAGAATAGAAAGCAGAACCTGCAAAGATTTGTTGGTCATTGAAGAAGCTTTGCAAGGCAAGTGATTGTGTGTTGTGAATGCCATCAGTTCTACAGAGAGATTGGCTTCCAATGCTATTCTTAGCAGTACTCTATAATCCCCTGCCTGGAGCTTTTTTGCTCTCATTGTTACCGGTGAGTCAATCATCTGAAATCAGTCTGACACAAATCTTTTGATTCCAACAAAAAATTTAAAAACACAAATATGCAATATTGAATTGTAATTTGTGGCCCTTTTGAGGGGTGTTAATGAGTCGTTGACACCCAAATGGCATGGGAAGCCACCAAAGCTTGTTTGTTTTCTCCCAGATCCACCTCCTCACCCAGTGACTCTCATCTGTCCTGGCACAGTACCTTGATCTTAGTTGCCCCACTTCACTCTGCCCCAGCACCATTCTCCACCACATTTAACCACATCAAACTTCAATACATTCTAATGGAAATACAAAAATATATATTATGGTCAAGGGGCAAAAAAAGGCACTCCATTACCTAGCTGACTATCAAGGTCTACATATTTTCCAATATAAAGCGGAGTTCCACCCAAAAATGGAACTTTGACTTTAAGTGCTGGTGACCCCCTGACATGCCACATTTGGCAAGTCATTTTTTTTTTGGGGGGGGGGGGGGGGAGCGGGTACCCTGTTTTTACAGGCACCCAGCTCCCACTTCCTCCCCTGATGATGTGGCGGCAGAAGGAAGATCACCTCTCCCCCTCCCTCCCTGCAATTTTCTGGGACACATCACAGTGGTGTAGTGGGCAGCACAGTGGTGTATTGGGCAGCACAGTGGTGTAGTGGGTAGCACTCTCACCTAGCAGTAAAAAGGGTCGCTGGTTCAAATCCCAACCACGACACTACCTGCCTAGAGTTTGCATGTTCTCCCTGTGCCTGCGTGGGTTTCCTCCGGGTACTCCGGTTTCCTCCCACACTCCAAAGACATGCTGGTAGGTTAATTGGCTTCTGTTCAAAATTGGCCTGAGTATATGAATGTGAGTTTGGGGACCTTGGATTGTGGGCTCCTTGAGGGTAGGGCATGATGAGTGTGGAGTGCTGCATAAATTGATGGTGCTATATGGGTACCTTAAATAAAAATAATGATATAACAGATGAGTATCTTAAGGAGACACAATGTACAGGGATAGGGACAATTGTAGACACTCACTCAGGTTGAACTGGATAGACTGGTGTCTTTATTCAACCTTACAAACTATGTCACAGGTCCCAGAAGATTGCCCTGCCATTCACAGAGTGCAGCGGAGCTCGCACATGTGCAGTGAGTGTCTGATCATTAAAAGTCAACAGCTACACTTCTTGTAGCTGCTGACTTTTAAATGGGTGGAACTCCGCTTTAAGGGGTAACTTGTACATGGCTATAAAGACCAGAGCTTTTTTCTCAGAAAATAGGTACAGGTACTCCTCTCTTCCAAGTCACCCCTTGTCTCCCTACCCATCTCCAAGTTCCGTGCTGTCCCACCCCCTACCCACCTCCCAGTACCATCCCTTTTAGAGAAAACAGTATCAAGATTGGAAAAGAGAAGCTGCGCTGTGCGAAGATTCGATCCAACAATGGCTTGTAGGTATCAAGATATGGATGAGTAACAGTTCAATTGCATCCAAACAAACACCCAAGTGAGACTGATCCACAAATAAGTGCCACCACCGTATAAAAAAACTTGCTTACCAGATGGCAAGCAAAACCCAGCAGATGGCTATAGCCCAGCCAAGGCCTTTACTTGTATGGAAAGATCGTCTGGACAGATATGGATTGGTTGCCTATATAGTCCACACGCCCCGATACCGTGGAACTCCGATAGATCTCAGTATCTCAGCGGGGAATAAGGGAAAAAACCAACCATAGCGTAATATTGCTTCCACATATTTAATAAAAAATAGTATTGCACTTACATTTAAAACAAAAGTAAAATCGCGCTAATACAAACAGAGCCGGCCGGCTGCAAATCAAATCCCGTCCTCCTAGTGAAACAGAGTGGTGACGTCAGCACGTATCCTTCTCCTCCTCTATCAAGATTCACTTTGTGGTGTTAAGTAATTTGAATGGAATTTGTTAATGATAATAAGAAATGCAGTATAATAGATCCCCAGCAACCAGCAATAATAGTCCCCCTCAAGCAACAATAGATCCCCCCAGGAATAACAGATCCCTCAAGCAACAATAGACTTCCTGCAACAAAATACCCCCTAGCAACAACAGATACACCCCAGGAACAATAGACACCCACCAGCCAGCATTGGCTGCTGGGAGACTTATTGTTGGCCAACCCCTACCAGCCAGCCAACTGTAGATCTTCCAGGAACCAGCATTAATAGACCCTCCAGCAGCCAGCAACAATAGACCCCTCCCTCAACAATAGATCCCTCCCAGCAACAACTGACCCCCTAGAAACATAAGACAATAGACCCCCCAGCACCCATTGCCATTAAGTACATTCAGTGCTGGAGGTGGAGGAATTGTGTTCCCCTACATTCCCCTGTGTTCCCGCTTAAAAAAAGCCCTGTAAAGGTTCATCATTATCTAATTTTGCAAACTACAATTATTTGCTATTTACTTATACAAATATTAAATTGTTACATTAGGACCTACAGTATAAATTATGTAAGAAGTCTAGAAAAGGTCACCTGTACTACTGGGGCAGATTGCACCATTGCAGACTGTGCAACTGTACAAGGGCCCTCTAGGACTTAGGAGCCCATTTCTGTGGGTGGGTGCTAGAGACCCCTTCCATTGGCCAGGACATTGCTCATTTCTAGGTCAGGTGAGAAGCAGGGGCCATTCTAAAATCATCATTCTAGCTAATTTGAGAAAGGGGTCAAAATACTCTCACACAGGGGCTCTTTGCTGACTATTTCCACTAATTCCTGTACCAATTCATTGTACAAGAACTCTTCATTCTTCATCATTTATCGTGATTCTCCAATCATTCCCTTTAGTTGACAAAAATGCAACTGCACAAAGGCTCTATGGGTTTTAGGGATGTGTGTAAGGCAAATGCTGGGATCCACTTACATAGACCTGGGCAATGATGCCTTCTAGAACAGGTGACAGGTGAGAAGAGGGGGCATTTCTCATGATTCTCCAACCATCACTCTAGCTGACTGAGGTAAGGGGTCAAAAAATTTTCTCACACAGAGACCCCCCACAGATGGCTTTGTGGAAGTGGAGCGTCACCTGCTAGGATGCAGAAAAGACAGTTGGCTCCTGGTGACATCAGCAAAGAAGATGGCAGCACGGGAAACACAGCGTGCAGGCAGCTTTCAGCTGATTACTGCATGACAAATGTGTTATTTTCTAAACTCCAAATGAACTCTGTGCTAATGTCAAACCCCCACAAAAATTGTTATTATGGTGCTTGCAACAAAAAAATAAAAGAACAGTTGCCCACCTAAACATCCACAAACATAAACATCCACAAATGGGTGGCTTCACACTGATTTGCTGCTCTTTGGCTGCAGCGCAATGTACCCACAGTTTCCGTGCGGTTTTTCCCATGGACTTATATTATGTCAAGTGGTTTTGTTGTGCTCAAAGGACTTTTGGTGCACTTTCAGAAAATCCACCAAAACTGCGGGTACACTGCACTGCACCTGTGTTGTGGCCGAAGAGCAGTGGAAAAGTGTGAAGCCGCCCTAGGTTTGGCAACAGCATTCATTATAGACTAAAGAAGAGAAAGTCTGTGTAGAGGTAGGCCAACAAAAAGGAGTTGCAGTAGACTAGGAGAGAGTTAGCAAGGGAGTGAATTACATTGTAGAAGCTTTGTGGTGTCATATGTTAGAAAAGGGCAAATTTTGGAAATGTTGCAAAGTTGAAGGCTGCAAGAATTGAAAAGTGATTGGATGTGAGGCCATAAAGGACTGGTCAGAGTTCAGGATTACACTTAGGACCCTTGCCTAAAGTGATTGATTGTAATGCAGTTGATCTCGAGAGTGAAGTTGGGGGAGGGGACATCAACCAGGTGACTGTATAGGGTGCTCTAACATTTGCACCTGCAAAGTTACATGCAACCATGCCATATTTTAAATCATGAGTCTTGGGTGAGAAAAAGCTCAGGGCTGATGAGTTCTTGCCTTGTCTGCAAAAGCAAATCACTTTCTGGTTTTCCCTTTGTGGTCTACTAATGAAATCCTACATCATTGCCACCCTTCAGTTAGGGGCTTTAACCATTCTCCTTGCTTTGACCATAGTCTTTTTTGCAAAGATTCTTCAAGAGATTATATCCAGGATATGTTGGCCCTGACCAGGACACTCAGATTGCACTTATGTGTATCCTACACATCAAAATGACTGCTATTAGCCTTGCAAACATGCCACATCCTACCCTCATGTTGTTGATCTGCATACCTTGCTACAAACGCAGAACAAGAGTATATTTGGAGGCTTCCATAGGTAGCTATGTTCACATTTTGTTAAGCTACAATCTGTGCCCAACTCAGCCAAGTTTTTTTTATAATTCCAAACCAAATGTTTGGCACTTCTTTTCACAAGAACACCCCAAACCCAATAGGGTCGATTTACTAAAGCCAAAGAGTGCAAAATCTGGTGCAGCTCTGCATGGTAGTCAATCAGCTTCTAACTTCAGCTTGTCCGATTAAGCTTTGACAAGGAAACCTGGAAACTGATTGGTTTCAATGCAGAGTGGCACCAGATTTTGCACGCTCCAGTTTTAGTAAATCAACCCCAATGTGTCATCCACCACTGCCAGAAACAGCCCAGTACCACTATCAGCTGTTGTTCAACCACCAGGTAGAATAGTCCAAACTGTGCAGACAAAGTACAGCGTATTATAGCATATTATATTCAGTTTGAGTGTACCTGAGGGCTGCAACCTGTGAGCCATCTTGCAGCAAAGCCCATCAGTTCTTTTGGGGTAGGTAAGAGAATACCAGGTGGCTCATTAGACTTTGCTCCATAGGTCTTGGGCAAATTTGCCAATGGCACCACATTTTCCATACAATAAGCACAGGTCTAAAAAACAGTGCTGTGGTCACCATTGCCAGTGTTTCTCCCACATTCAGAATTCAGAAGATTTGAGGCTCATTTGCCATCGGAGGGGATGCTGCCACTATCAGGAAATGTGGCATAGATGTTCTTACACCAGGGCTCGACAAACCCCGGGCGCCAGGTCGCATTTGCGACTAGAATTAGCGACCTGGCGCCTGGGGCAGCACAGCTGGAGTATCCTGTGTCCGTTCGACACCCCCCCCCCTCCCGGCGCGATCGCGTTGGGCCGCGCCGTTAATTGAGGCCCCGGCTTTGCGGCCTACTGCAGTCCTATGGTTCCTTCTGCAATCGGGCGCCCTCTGGTGGTGGCCGTTGGTATGACAAGACATCCACCAATGCTAATGGAGCTTTCCCTACCTGTTTTCACTGCCCGCTCATCTCCTTCCCTTTACTTAGAACCCCCAAACATTATATATATTTTTTATTCTAACACCCTAGAGAATAAAATGGCGGTCATTAAAATACTTTCTGTCACACCGTATTTGCGCAGCGGACTTACAAGCGCACTTTTTTGGGAAAAAATACTTTTTTTAATTAAAATATAAGAAAACAGTAAAGTTAGCCCAATTTTTTTTATATTGTGAAAGATAATGTTACGCCGAGTAAATTGATTCCCAACATGTCACGCTTCAAAATTTCGTCCGCTCGTGGAATGGCGACAAACTTTTACCCTTCAAAATCTCCATAGGTGACATTTAAAAAATTCTACAGGTTGCATGTTTTGAGTTACAGAGGAGGTCTAAGGCTGGAATTATTGCTCTCGCTCTACCGATCGTGGCGAAACCTCACATGTGTGGTTTGAACACCGCTTTCATGTGCGGGTGCTACTCACATATGCGTTCGCTTCTGCAAGCGAGCTCGGCGGGACGGGGCGCATTTTAAAAAATTATTATTTTTTCTTATATATTTTACTTTTTATTTTTACACTGTTTTTTTAAAAAAATAAAAATGGTGTCACTTTTATTTCTATTACAAGGGATGGGGCATATTTAAAAATTTATTTTTTTTTCTTATTTATTTTAACTTTTATTTTTTCACTGTTCTTTAAAAAAAAAAAAAAAAAAAAAGTCACTTTTATTCCTATTACAAGGAATGTAAAAATCCCTTGTAATAGAAAAAAAGCATGACAGGTCCTCTTAAATATGAGATCTGGGGTCAAAAAGACCTCAGATCTCATATTTACACTAAAATGCATTAAAAAAAAAAAAAAAATTGTCATTTGAAAAAAAAATAATAAAATGTCCCTTCAAGAGCTTTGACGTCGCTTCCGCCCTGCAATGACTCGGAGATGGGCGGGGGGGCCATCTTCCTCTCACTCGTCTCCATGTCAGGCCAGGGACAGATCCGGATCGCCTCCGCCGTTACCGACGGCCACGGTAAGCGGTGAAGGGCACCGGAGAGCGGCGGTAGGGGGGGCCCTCTCCTGCCGCCGATAAAAGTGATCTCGCTGCGAATCTGCTGAATCTGCTGCAGAGACCACTTTTATCTGAAAGAGAACCGCCGGCTCTTGAAGAGAGTACCGGGGTTATGGTAGCTAGCTGCTACCATAACAACGGTATTCCTCTTCAAAGACAGGACGTATATAGTCGTCCTGCGGGAAGGAAGTGGTTAATTAAAATGAATTTATTATTTGTCATCTCCCTGCTTGGCCCCTTTACCCGGGCTGTCTGATCAGGTTCGCCTGTCAGTTTTTCAGGTGGACCTGATTGGACCCTTAGCGGGAATATGGTGGTCTTGTGTCCCTGCATGGCAGGAAATAAAAGCAGTCACATTCGTTCTAGTCGTCTCTGTGTAAATTTAAGATTGGTTAATTTTTATATTGAAAATAAAGCTTTGTCGGTCGTTTAAAAAAAAAAAAAACCTGGCTCCTAACTTTTTTAGATGGCTCCTAGATTCCAAGCAAATTTGTCAAGCCCTGTCTTACACAGCGCATTCTCAAAGTTCTGCATTTTGGGCTCCCTCTGGGATGGTGGAATTAGATTAGCCATGGTCTCTCTTTTTGATGACCCAAATCCTGGAGTCCTTGCACAGGCATTTAATCATAATTTTCTTCTTCTGGCCATCAGCGCTCCAACCCTCTTCCTCATGTTCCTCCTCAGACTCCTGCTGCCTCCTGCCTCACAGAGACAAGGTCGTAGGCTGGGGTTACTGTGATTGACAGGCAGCTGATGTTGGCATTGCATTCCTGCCAGGTTAGACACCTAAAGTGATCATAAACCCTTTTGACCTAATAAAGGAAGCCAGAGTACTTCAGATGAACTGCTGCACCACCAGGGTGAGGATATGTGTCCGTAAAGGAACATGGGTAATTTATCCCAGTCTTCACACATGAACTTGCTTGGCTGAAGATGGCATGGGGTCAGCTACCTCTCATCAGAGGCCTGGAGAGCTGCCAGCAGCTCTGGCCCAGTGGGGCTCCTGTCTCCCAAGCAAGGTGAAATACAGCATGGCAGAATTTAGCCTGGGATGTTGCATATGCTTTGGGATAGAGGGGTAACTGCTGGTTCCAAGGTGTCAGAGGAAGAGGCCATTAAAGAGAAGGGGGTATGCTTCCCAGCCACCTAAATATTGAGCCAGTGTGCTGTGAAGGATACAAAGTATCCCTACCCACAGGACCATCTTTAATATTGATTGGACCCTGGCCAAACATTTTCTTGGACCCCCTCCCTTCCATGCAATTTCGTTCTCCACCTGCTCTGAGACATACAAAAAATAGCAGTTTACTGAATCAGATCAGGCACCGATTGTAATTGGTTGCCAGAGGTTACAGTGTATAATTGTTGCTCACTGACTGGCTGCTAGAGGTTACAGCACACATTATGGCTCACTGATTATTTTCTAGAGGTTACAGCACATGACTTCTGCTTGTTGTTGCTAGAGATTACTGTACATCAATACTGCTCACTGATTGGTTGCTAGAGGTTACTTGACATCCTTACCACTCACTAATTGGTTGCTAGAGGTTACTGCACATTATTACTGCTCACAGATTGGTTGCTATAGGTTACTACCTATCCTTACCACTCAATAATTGGTTGAAAGAGTTTAGTGCACATTATTACTGGTCACTGATTGGTTGCTAAAGGTTACAGCACATCATCTCCTCACTGTCTGCACACCATGGACTTGGGAGGTGAGGGGACCCATTAATAGACAGAAAACTCCTAGGGATCCTAGGACTCCTGGGATCAGTGGCAACGCTGGGGGGGGGGTGACCAGTGGCAATGCTGGGGGGTTGATGAGATCAGTGGCAGTGGTGGGGGGATGGGATTAGTTAGAAGGCAGTACACTGGCAAATTCTGAATCATATAGAGCAAAGTTGGAAATCTTTGGCAAGTATATAGTGGTGGATTACCCAATGATTCATCAATGTAACAGGGAATTTACAATGACCGCCAATGTGAGGGGGGATTTGCACTGACCACGAATGTGAGGTGGGATTTGCACTGACCACCAATGTGAGGGCGGAGTTTACGCAACCCACCAATATAAAGAGGGATTTCTACACTGACACCAATGTAATAGGATAATTTACACCAACCACCAGTGTAAGGGGGAATATCCAATGACCTCAATGTAAGGGGGAAATTTACACTTACTACCAATGTAAGGGCAATTCTGCACTTACTAAAAATGTAAAGGAAATGTACACTGCTTAGCAATGCAAAAAAGAATTTACACTGGCAACCAATGTAATGGGGGATTTTACATCATCAACCAATAAAGTGTGTTTTCTACACTGGCCACCAATTTAAGAGGAGATTTACACTCATCACCAATTTAAAGGGGGCTTCTACATGGACCACCAATGTAAGGAAGGATTTGAAACTAAACACAAATGCAAGTTTTTGTTTTTTTACCAATTACCAATATAAAGAGGAGTTTCTACACTGGCCATCAATGTAAATGGGATTTACACTGACCACCAATGTAATAGGAGCATTCACAGTAATCACCAATTTAAGGAGGGGTTTACACTGACCACCAATGTAAGGGGGACCTTCACACTGGCCACAAGTGTGAACGAAAGGATTGTACACCAAGCCCCAATGTAATGAGAAGATTTACACTGGCCACCAATGTAACAGACATTTAGCCTGCATTCACATTTGTGTTTGTTGGGAACGCATGCAAAATCGCTTTCCTGACACCACAGAAACATGCTGCTCTTTAGCAGATACACAGCAGTGACATTAATTGTTAATGACCCCCTCAGGCATCTGCTGAGATGTGCGTATTCACATGCACCAAAATTTAGGGTGCTGTAGATGTCCCCTTTTACTCTAGCCATTTACTGGCTCTCTCCTCGCCTCCTGTGACAGCATGAGGAAAGGAATGTCGATAACTGGCAAGTTTACATTGTGATCAGTGATGATTGGACTCAGCTGATCACGTGGTAAAGAGCCTCTGTGATTGGCTTTTAACCCCAATTTGTGATCAGCTGTTCTGAAGGACACAGTGATCAGAGTGCGCCGAGTGTGTGGAGCACCTGGATGACTGTGGCCATCATTCGGCTTTAGTGCGCTCACCTGGGGGGTGGCACCACTCCAGGCAAATGCCTTGTTTGCCTCGCAGCAGATATGCCCCTGCCAGTGGCAGTACATTAACTCCCTCCATGCTGCCTATTACAAATAGCATTGTAAATTAAATAACCTCAACTTCCCCCAAACAGTTAAAATGGTCATAAAAGCTGTAGGTTTTTTACTTGCATGCACTCCACACCCTTCTCATGTACATACTACCCATTACCGAAAACTACACACTCCTCTCATGTCATACTACCCACCTTCATAGACTCCACACCCCTCTCCTGTACATACTACCCACCTCCATAGACTCCGCACCCCTCTCCTGTACATACTACCCACCTCCATAGACTCCACATCCCTCTCCTGTATATACTACCCACCTCCATAGACTCCGCACTCCTCTCCTGTACATACTACCCACCTCCATAGACTCCGCACCCCTCTCCTGTACATACTACCCCCTACATAGACTCCGCACCCCTCTCCTGTACATACTACTCACCTCTATAGACTCCGCACTCCTCTCCTGTACATACTACCCACCTCCATAGACTCCGCACTCCTTTCCTGTACATACTACTCACCTCCATAGACTCCGCACTCCTCTCCTGTACATACTACCCACCTTCATACACTCTGCACCCCTCTCCTGTACATACTACCCACCTCCATAGACTCCGCACTCCTCTCCTGTACATACTACCCACCTCCATAGACTCCGCACTCCTCTCCTGTACATACTACCCACCTCCATAGACTCCGCATCCCTCTCCTGTACATACTACCCACCTCCATAGACTCCGCACCCCTCTCCTGTACATACTACCCACCTCCATACACTCTGCACCCCTCTCTTGTACATACTACCCACCTCCATAGACTCCGCACCCTTCTCCTGTACATACTACCCACCTCCATAGACTCCGCACTCCTCTCCTGTACATACTACCCACCTCCATAGACTCTGCAATCCTCTCCTGTACATACTACCCACCTCCATAGACTCCGCATCCCTCTCCTGTATATACTACCCACCTCTCCTGTACATACTACCCACCTCCATAGACTCCGCACTCCTCTCATGTACATACTACTTGTTTTCATAGACTCCGCACCCCTCTCCTGTACATACTACCCACCATCATACCCTCCACTTTCCTACTCAGGTTTACCGCCATTGTAGAATGCCATCATAATAGCATCATGGGCAAAGGGACTGAGGAAACACATTCCCCAGTCCTTCTCTGTAGCCCCAGCTGTACTGCAGTTTAATGAACAGGAGACAGAAACTCCTGTTAATTCATAAATCAAAGCATAGTAAACAGTTTACTGTGTTTCAACTATGAATGAACACTTAGAGCGATCAGTACTGATCACTTACTGTGCTCATTTAGAAAAGGAAGGGGCTGGTCAATTACATTGACCAGCCACTTTTCCCCAGTCTACATCCTGAAGATCCCCCACAGCAGTCAGAAGGAGAGAAGAGGAGAGAGGCCAGCAGCGCTGTGGGGGAGGGGCACACAGTTACTTTAATTATTTTTCCTATTATGGGAGTGAGTGGGGCCTTATGTCTAAGTTTTGCCTAAGGCCTCACAAAGCCTAAAGCCGCCTCTGCAGAGAGACATGAGCGCGTCCCTCCATAAAACGCAGGTAGGCGTCAAGACGATAATGTCCTCACAGAGTGAACACATTCCCCCCCAGACGAACGTCTTTGCGCATTGCACAGGGGCCCTTCGCTGGCGGATATATCCCCACTCTGCGAACACTTTTCCACATCTACAGGAAGCTTTTCACTACCAATGGGTCTTATCTGGTGTCAGTCTGCCCCAGCCCGCTTTTTGGAGGGGGCCGTAGCAGAACTAACACTGGGAAACACTGTGACAACACATATTGAATACATCTTAATAAAATTTCCACAACAAAACACAATAAGTCCACAAATGTGATGATTGTAGAATAAAAAGCATAAAGTCCACAGATAGAAACTAATGCCCTGTTACACACGACCGGTTTTGTCGTCGGAAAACTTGAGAGGGGAGGAGCCGGATGTGGGCGCTTGGCTGACCTCAGAGATCGCGCCGGGATGCCGGACCTCTCCTCCCTCCTCCCTCCCTCCTCGTGGCTAGCGGAGATGCGGGGACGCTGAGAGCGGCGCTTCTCACCTGGATCCGGGCAGCCGCCTGCTAGCTCCCCGCACCTGGAACACGCCGCGGGACTCGGGTCCCTGTGCGATCGCGGCTGTCGTCCTCCCCCTTCCCCTGTCCCCCCCCCCTCTCACTCCCTCCGGTCCATCTTCGTTACCTCCCCTTCACTGGACAGCAGGCTGACAGGCTGAGAAGTGTACTGAGGAGCTATTGAGAGAAATAACTGACAAGGAGAGCTCCGGGAAATTCCAGCATCAGCCCATGATCTGCCAAGACACCTGAAGAGAGAGCCGGCCGGCCGAGGGGTGGGGAGGGATACTATCAACAGCTCCCCTGGAAGCCACAAACACCGCTGGAGAAGTTGGGACTGCCAACCCTCAGATAAGTGCATTAGCTTGTAAGACGTGGAGAGGGTAAGTGCCTTATATGACATAACACTGCTGGAGCATCACTTGTAATGTAAAGGCTAAACGAAACTGAAAGTAAAAGGTCAACTATGTATAGACAGTAACATATTCAGCTTATTGGGGACCTCAGGATAGCCCAAGGATATCTCAAGGTACACAAAACTACCTTTAAAGTTTGAATATTTCTTTTTGAAGATATGGGAACTGTCTGATACTAAAGTGTCTGATACTAAAGTGAAGTAAATTTAAATGAAGAGGAACTGCGGAGCTCCCTGGGGAGATTGTTTTTGTTCTCTCCCCTCTAAGACGGGTTTGCCATGGTTTCTGGGACCTGATGGGTAAGGGACGGGCCCATCCAATCTAGCAGGTGAATGTGATGCGGGTACTGAGCCCTCTGAACTCTCCATGCATTAGCGGCCACTTTATATGAGGTGGAGATAAAATATAAGTAAACCATCTATGGACAGGAAGCTGTGCAAACCCACCACCTCTTTCTCTAAAAAGGTTCACTCAAGATATATAAACCTATACGGCATATAATTTATATGTAGGAATATAAAGCTTTTGAAGTTGGACCCCTGGTTACAACCATATAGCTGAGGACGTATCATTTCTTGTACTGTATGCTTGATCAACATCCAGGGCTGGTGCAAGAATTTTTGACACCCTAGGCGAAACCTCATTTTGCCGCCCCCTTGGCTCCGCCCCAACTCCGCTCCAACTCCACCCCCTTTGCCCTGCCCATGTATACGGTGGAGGTGGCAGGTGGAGATTTTTTGTAATCCCCCCAAATGTAATCACCTCAGTGTAATACCCCCAATGTAAGCCCCCTGTGTAATGCCCCCAATGTACAGTATACAGGTGGGGGCGGGAGTATACAGGTAGTGGTGTGCAGTATACAAGTGGGGGGTGGGGGTGTGAAGTATACAGGTGGGGTGTGCAGTATACAAGTGGGGGGTGGGGGTGTGCGGTATACAGGTTGGGGGGGTGCAGTATACAGGTGGGGGTGGGGGTATGCAGTATACAGGTAGGGGGTGGAGGTGTGCAGTATACAGGTGGGGGTGTGCAGTATACAGATGGGGGGTGCAGTATACAGGTGGGGGGTGGAGGTGTGCAGTATACAGGTGGGGGTGTGCAGTATACAGATGGGGGGGTGGGGGGGTGCAGTATACAGGTGGGGGGTGGAGGTGTGCAGTACACAGGTGGGGGGCGGAGGTGTGCAGTACACAGGTGGGGGTGGGGGTATGCAGTATACAGGTGGGGGGTGTGCAGTATACAGGTGGGGGGTGGGGGGTGGGGGTGTGCAGTATACAGGTGGGGGTGTGCAGTATACAGGTGGGGGGGTGGGGGTGTGCAGTATACAGGTGGGGGGTGGAGGTGTGCAGTACACAGGTGGGGGGTGGAGGTGTGCAGTACACAGGTGGGGGGTGGAGGTGTGCAGTATACAGGTGGGGGGTGGAGGTGTGCAGTATACAGGTGGGGGGTGGAGGTGTGCAGTATACAGGTGGGGGGTGGGGGTGAGCAGTACACAGGTGGGGGGTGGAGGTGTGCAGTATACAGGTGGGGGGTGGAGGTGTGCAGTATACAGGTGGGGGGTGGGGGTGTGCAGTATACAGGTGGGGGGGTGCAGTATACAGGTGGGGGGTGGAGGTGTGCAGTATACAGGTGGGGGGTGGAGGTGTGCAGTATACAGGTGGGGGGGGTGGAGGTGTGCAGTATACAGGTGGGGGGGGTGGAGGTGTGCAGTATACATGTGGGGGGTGGAGGTGTGCAGTATACAGGTGGGGGGGTGGAGGTGTGCAGTATACATGTGGGGGGTGGAGGTGTGCAGTATACAGGTGGGGGGTGGAGGTGTGCAGTATACAGGTGGGGGGTGGAGGTGTGCAGTATACAGGTGGGGGGTGGAGGTGTGCAGTATACAGGTGGGGGGGTGCAGTATACAGGTGGGGGGTGGGGGTGTGCAGTATACAGGTGGGGGGTGGGGGTGTGCAGTGTACAGGTGGGGGGTGGAGGTGTGCAGTATACAGGTGGGGGGGTGGAGGTGTGCAGTATACAAGTGGGGGGTGGAGGTGTGCAGTATACAGGTGGGGGGTGGTACAATACACTCCCCTGGGCACAGTCAATATGCAGACAGCTGTGTAGGAAGGTCGGTATTCCCCTGGCAGTAGGTCCCCTCACATACACACAAGGCAGTCAAGGTGTGTGGAGAGGTGACTCACTGTCAGGCAGATGACGAGCAGTGTGATGAGTACCGAGCCCCATGCCGGCTCCTCACATCACTGGACACCGACTTCACTCTCCTCCATTACTGACCAAACACTCCGCCCTCTTCCTCACTCTGGACCGTCCAACCCCGCCTCCTCAGCGACATCCTACAGCTCCGCCCTTCAGAGCTCATCCTCTCTCCTAACTCGGACGGAACAGGACTCTGCCCCCAAGATCGCCTTCTGAGGAGTTACTGAGCGATCTGAGGGAGCCGCGGTGCGAACGAGGAGGAGAGGGAGGGGGGTGCCTCTGACTGAAGGAGCGGGACAGGAAGATGCCAGGGGAAGCAGGGCGCACTATCATGATTCAGCTGCTCTGCCGCCAATTATATCAACAACACCCCTAGTGGCCGTGGCTGCGCCCTAGGTGGCAGTGCGCCCTAGGCAGCTGCCTAGTCCGCCTAGTGGTAGCACCGGCCCTGTCAACATCGCATCTTGTTGGCCCGAGGGTGCCTATATGAGGATTTGAGATACATGGACATACAGGATTCAGGACATACAAAAGATGGGATCAGCCTAAAAGGTGGAGGATAAAATTCTCTTAAAAGTGGAACTGCACCAAAGGGTCTCAGGTACTGTGGCTATATAGAATAAAAGAAAATAGTAAAGGAGGTAAAAGATAGCAAAGAATGAGAGGAAAGGCAGGTAGGGGGGGAATAACAACAAACCCAACAGGAGCCTCCGCTAGGACTAGTTCCAGCCCAGGCACCATAAAGATGTATATGGTACAAGATAACACTCATGTCAGCCCAGGAAAGGTAACCGGTTCAAAAAATAAAACCCCTGAATGCCCACCAAAAATTAATACAAGGAGACAGTTGGCCGAAGCAGAACCTCTCAGTTTAAACCTAGCAGCAAGAGAAGCGGCCCTAATGGACAGCCAACGGGAAGGAGGAATGCCAACAAAAAACGAAATAGCGGAGATGTTTGCTAGACTGGAAACTTTTATTAAAGCTGAAACAGAGGCAATACGGGGAGATATGGGCCATATACTGAGAAGGGTTGAAGAGGTGGAGATAGTAGCTGAAAGACAGAGGACAGAGATGGGGAACCTGAGAAGTCAGATTGAAGGGCTGCAACGTGAGCATAGGGTCTTAAGATACAGATTAGAAGATCAGGAAAATCGAAGTCGAAGGAAGAACTTGAGGATTAGAGGACTCCCAGAGGCACAGGGGGAAGGGGAAAATCTGCAGGAAAAGGTGGACCAAATCTTTGGAGATATTATCAACCCAATTGATAAGAGGGTTAAATTGGACAGAGTGCATAGAATTAGGAAACCAGCTGAGATAAACAAGGAAGCACCTCGAGATGTGATAGTGAGGTTCCACAACTATCAAGATAAAGAGAAAATCAGGGCAAGTCTGAGAAACAATCAAATAGTCAAATATGGCGAAACTAATCTACAAATATACCCAGACCTGGCAGCTGAGACACGGGCAAGGAAAAGAATTCTCCGACCTTTATTAGAACAACTCAAAGCTAGAGAGGTGCACTATTCCTGGGGGTTCCCAGCGTGCCTGACTGGGCGAAAAGATGGGCTCTCTGCGACGCTAAGGTTCCCAGAAGAGACCTATAATTTCTGCCGTAAGCTGGACATTCCACTTGTAGAGATACCAGGGTGGTGGGAGAAAGTGGGAGGGCAGAGCACTGTAGAAGACGCACAAAACAAGAGAGTATAATGAGGCTAGAATAATTAGAAGGGGGGAAGGGGCTGTTTAAACCTTGATTGGGGGGGTCGGGGGGGCGGGTTGGGGGAGGGATGGGGTGGGGGGGCAGGAGGTGTGGGGGAGGGCGGATCCTGGATCCTGGGGGGGGGTGGGGGGGGTTTGGTAGCTCCCGGGGCGGGCTGGGGGACTCAAGGATGCCCATGCTGAGCTCAACCCTCGGGGGAACAACCGTAGGGCCGGGTGGAGATGGTGTGGCCATGGTAAAAAGGGCTACTGGGTGGCCTGACACCCCTACAACCAAGGAGGGATGGAGAGGACGGGGGGAGGGGTAGTGGGGGGAGGGGGTGGGGGGCAAAGGGTGGGGCGAGATCAGTACAAACCTCATTGTCTCTTGCTGTTGGATCGAGATAGGAAGAACAAATGCCCGGAATAAACCTGGTAACATATAATGTGAGGGGTCTCAGCTCCCCCATAAAATGCGCTAGCATAATGAGCGAGTTGAGATCCAATCAAGCTGAGGTGGTCTTCCTGCAGGAGACACACCTATGTCTAGGGAAAAATCGGAAGATAATGTCTAGGGATTTCCCATTTTGGATTTATAGTGACTCCCCGATAAGAGGTGCAAAAGGGGTAGCGATTGGTTTTGCAAGGGAAATGCGCTACCAAATCGAGGAGAGAATAACCGATCCCGAAGGCCGATTTTTGTTTCTGAGGGGCAAACTAAATGGTGAGGAATACACTTTAGCTAATATTTACAGCCCAAACATCAACCCAGGGAAATATCTAATTGAAGTCTTGTCGAAATTGGAGAGTTTCAGGAGAGGGAAGGCTATTGTGGCAGGAGATATGAACCTATGTCTAGAGCCGGGTGGAGATAGTACGTCGCGTCCTCGGGGGACTGGAGGAGTGTGGCTGAATAAGCTTAAGAAAAAGTTACACGGTTGCCAGTTAGTTGATGTCTGGAGGATGCAACATCAGAAAACAAAAGACTACACCTACTACTCCCCCGTTCACGCGACAGACTGGACTATTTCTTTCTTGACCATAGGAACTTAGAAGAGGTAAAAGACATAAACGTAGGACCCATAACATTTTCAGACCACGCCCCGGTGATATTGCAAATAAAACAAAATAGTCAAAGACCCCTTCAAAATAATTGGAGATTAAATGAGGACCTCCTACAGGACAGGGAAATTGATAAGTTAATTAAAGATGAATTGGAATTCTACTTTAGAGTGAATACTTCAAAGGAACCAGCGGAATCAATAGTCTGGGAGGCCCATAAGGCCTATATTAGGGGGATAATAATAAAGGTGGGAGTAGAGAAAGAAAGAAATCAGACAAAAAACATTCGGGGGTTACAGGAGGCAGTTAAAAAATTAGAAAGGAAGCACAAAAAAAACAGGGGAAGGGGGGATTCTGGGAAAACTATATGGAGCCAGAGAGGCCTTGAGACAGCAGATAGAGGCAGAAAATCGCAGAAAGTACAACCTAGTTAAAAAAGAGAGATATATCACTGGGAATAGACCTGGGCGACTCCTGGCAAGGGTACTAAGTAAAAAGAAGAGCAATAGATATATCGATAAAATAAAGGCGAAATCAGGGGAAATCAGATATAAAGATGCCAAGATAGCAAAAACTTTTCAAGAATATTATGGGGAACTTTATTCAATAAACAAAAAGAAGGATAAAGATAGAAAGCAAAAACTAGAAAAAATTTGAAAATACTTAAAGGAAACTGAGATGGCCAAAATTTCAAAAGAAGAGAAAACATCTTTAGAGGCCCCTATTACAGAGTCCGAGGTAAGGAGGGCTATCAAGGAGACCCAGTCAGGAAAGAGCCCAGGCCCAGATGGACTGACAGCATTATATTATAAGAAATATCAAGATATTTTAGTACCAAAACTATGTATGTACATGAATGAGATAGGTGAGAGAGGGGAAATGAGCAGAGATACGTTGGCAGCAAATATAGCGATTATTCATAAGGACGGGAAGGACAATACATTATGCTCCAGTTTTAGGCCCATATCCCTTTTAAATAACGACACAAAACTATTCGCAAAAGTAGTAGCGGGGAGATTAAAGCAAACAATCAATAATATCATCCACCCCGATCAGGTGGGATTTATACCAGACAGACAGGGAAAGGACAATAGCATCAAAACTCTCTTGATAACGCAAGAAATCAAAAACAGCGGAGTCCCAGGACTACTACTGTCATTAGACGCTGAAAAAGCGTTTGACAGAGTAGACTGGGACTTCATGATGGAGACACCCAAAGAAGTGGGTTATGGGGATAAGATCTGTAGTTGGATTAGGGCGTTCTATACAAAACCATCAGCGAGAGTCAAAATAAATGGGACTTTGTCCGATCCCTTTTATATGCACAATGGAACGAGACAGGGGTGTCCAATGTCCCCAATGCTCTTTCTGTTGGCACTAGAACCCCTCCTCACCAGGTTAAGACAGAACCCGAATATTAGAGGGGTAAATATAGGTGGAACTGAGTATAAGCTCGCAGCCTATGCAGATGATATCCTCCTTTATATAACAAACCCAAGACTCTCCCTACCGAATGTCCTGGCCACAATGGAAGAATATGGGAAACTCTCTAACTTCAAAGTAAATACTACCAAATCAGAAGTACTAGACACAAACCCCAACAAGACAAGAGATCAATCATATCAAGAGCATTTCCCGTTTAGGTGGGAGAAGGAAGCTTTAAACTACCTAGGAATTAAAATTACATCATCAGTAGAAAAACTATACCAAGTGAATTATATGCCGCTCATAAATGAGGTAAAAACGGAATTAAATAGAATACAGCAGGGGCAAGTATCGTGGGCGGGAAGAATCAATATTTTTAAAATGGTTCTATTACCAAAAATAGCATACATAATGCAAATGCTCCCAATCACGCTCCCACCTGCATACCTCAAAAGACTACATTCAATGATATTAAGGTTTATTTGGAAAGGGAAAACACCACGTTTAAAATATACTCAATTAATAAATATTAAAAGTAAAGGAGGGTGGGGAGCACCTGATATTGGTAAATATTACGAGGCCATTGCACTTGCGAGAGTGGTAGATTGGGTTAAAAATAAAGGAAAACAGTGGGTTGAAATTGAAAACAAAATTAATAATGTAAAATTACACAAAATAATATGGTGTCCACCAAAAATAAGAAAGTATAACACAGAATCACATGAAATCACTAGACATGCACTTAGAATATGGGATCCTATTCACAAAAGGGAACACTGGGAATATAATTCACTGTTAATGCCACTAAAGGATGTAGATTATTTCCCTCCGGGAATGGAAGAGTGGTTTGGTAAATGGCTCCTAGACGAGAATGTGCAATTGAAGGATGTAGTTGATAGGGGTAAAATATGTTCATTTCAAGAGCTTAAAAATAGAGGAGACAGAATAAACATTAACCCATGGCGATATGGTCAATTAAAACATTTTGTGGAATCCCTACCGCAACCAATTAGGACAACAAAAAACTTACTACCTTTAGAGAAAATCTGCATGGAAACAGACAAGAAATGTGGATTTTCCCGTATATACAAAATATTGGTAGAGTTGAGGAGGACAGACAGCTTGGTTTTTATAGAGAGATGGGAGAAGGAGTTAGGACTAACATTTACAGACTCAGAGACAGATATGATACTGAAACGACTCCTGACCACGTCAGTCAATTATAGATTATTAGAGTTAAACTATAAGTGTCTGACGAGAATGTACATGACCCCGGATAGGATGCACAAAATCGATGGGGAGAAATCACGGCTTTGTTGGAGGGGATGCAGTGAAATAGGGATGATGGCTCATATGTGGTGGTCGTGTCCTGAAATGGGAGATTTTTGGGAAGAGATCAAAAAATATATCAAAGAGATTACAAACTTCGACCTCCCAAAGGATCCCAGGGTGCTTCTATTTCATCTGAGCGAGATGTCAACTAAAGCTTATCTCGGAACACTTCTCCCCCATTTTATAGATGCTGCTAAAAGCCTAATTTCTAAAAACTGGAAAAGAAAAGAAAGACCAACCATGAGGGAGTGGATGAATAAAATAAATGAGATACAGGTATTTGAGGTTTAGTGAAGGGGTAAAAATGGAGGCGTACAGGACAAAATGGGGAGTGTGGGAAAAATTTAAAAAATCTATGAGAGCAGCTGAGATGTGGACAACCTAAGTAACAGGGAGGGCGGATCCCGATCCATGGGAGAAAAACGAAAAATTAAATGGGAAGTTAAAAAGGAAAATCGCAGGGAGGGAGGAGGTACGGTCTCGGGGGGGGTGGGAGGGGAGGGGGGAGGAGGGATAGGGAGCAAGAAAATAATAATAAAAAGTAAAACAGAGGGGGGGCTTATTATTTTCTTTCTTTTTGTGATATGAAATACCCTAATTAAGGAAACAGATCAAAAGCCATAATGATGTGATGATTAATGGGAAGTGTTTTTGAATACTTATTTGAAAAGACTTATTCCCACGGTAAACCTTCTCGCTGATGTGGCAAAAAAAAAAAGAAAAAAAAAAAAAGCATAAAGTCCACAGATAGAAAATAATGCCCTGTTACACACGACCGGTTTTGTCGTCGGAATAAACTCTGAAGGTTTTTCCGATGGAGTTCCGACAAAATTCTGCTCCAGCTGTCTTGCACACACAGTGCAAGTACACACAGTCACACCAAATTCCGACCGTCCAGAACGAGGTGACGTACAACACGATACGATGGGACTAGAAAACAGAAGTTCAATAGCCAGTAGCCAATAGCTTCTGCCTCGTACTTGCTTCAGAGCATGCGTTGTTTTTGGTGCGTCGGAACAGCATACAGACGAGCGTTTTTTTCCGATAGTAATTTGTTCCACTGGAAAAATATGGAACATGTTCTCTAAGTCCGTCTGAATTTTCAACGGAAAAAGTCCGATGGGACATACACACGGTCGAAATATGCGATGAAAAGCTCCCATCGGACTCTTTCTGCCGGAAATTCCACTCGTGTGTACGCGACATAAGTGTTTAAATGAATCCAGGTAGATGGATAACGTCCTTATGACATCAATGGGAAGACAGGTGAAAAAAAAGTAGGTATGGGAGATAGCCAGCAATAAAAAGGCTTACCGGAATTATCGGACTCAAAAGGGCATAAGCCCAAAAAGTCGTCAAGGCTTGTGGTGAAAACACAGCAGTAGATTGGAACATCCACGTCTGCAGCCTCTGGCATGAGTGAGGGATGATCACACCGTCCTTCAGATGGTTCACAGTGGATATGTAATCTCAGAGGGAAGTGGACCAAATCTTTCCCATAGACGCACACAATGTGACTAAGTGAGGACAATGGCAACTGCATCATTCAGAACGCTCTCTCCAAACAGTAAGGTGTACAGATCAGTATCCACATTCAGCTCATGGAATATAGCCAACGCCGTCATTACCACGGACCTGCACTGTCAGGTTCCCGCACGTCACTCCTCTGGAGATGCTGCTTGAGTTTTCCACTTTATTTTATTCATGTTTTCACACATGTGTCATTATATGTGTATTCAACTCATTTAACATTACCCATACGGTCATTATTTAGAGTGACAGCTCGGGATTTGTTCCTTTTTTCCCCTCCCCACTTATTTTATGGTGGAATGTCCTTACTCCTGGGCCCAGGAGCTATTTTTCTAAATTCCCCCAGTCAAGAGACTGACTGGATTTTGGTGTGTGTGTGTGGGGGGTGTGTGTGAGTGTAGCACCCTCTAGCTAGGTAGGTGCTAAAGTGAAATTTTTTTCTGAGAGTAGGAAAATTTAGGCAGGCCTAGCTGGTTGCTAGGCCTGTTTGTTTTGATTCCAGGCTGGGAGTGGCTCAGGGTAGCAGCTGGTGACTCACAGATAGCATCACTTCCCGGTCACCTCCCTCTTCCTTCTCGAAAGTCCTAGAAGGAGAGGAGGGGAAGAGAGGAGGAGCTGCCTGGGGTATCTTAACCACTTCAATACCGGGCATTTTCACCCCCTTCCTGCCCAGGCCAATTTTCAGTTTTCAGCGCTGTGGCACTTTGAACGACAATCGCGCGGTCATGTAACATTGTACCCAAATGACATTTTTATCATTTTTTCCCACAAATAGAGCTTTCTTTTGGTGGTATTTGATCACCTCTGCGTCTTTTATTCCTTGCGCTATAGACAGTGGCGGAATTACCAGGGTCGCAACAGTCGCAGTTGGGCCCGGCATTCCGCCACTGTGGGGGGGCCCAGCAGGGTTGATCTTCACACACGACTCTGAGCGGAGATCGTGTGTCATATATTAATAGCACAGAGAGACTCCGGCGGCATTAATGTTCTATTTGTCGGTCCTCTCTGGCATGGATGAGAGAGGACGACAAACAGCTGATCTCACGGCTCCCCCTTCTCCCCCCTCCCTCTCCTGTGTGCTCCGCGGGCAGTCAAGTGTGAAGCTAAAGAGCTCACATTTCCCGCGGAGCACACAGGAGAGGAGAGGGGGGAGAAGGGGGAGCCGTGAGATCAGCTGTTTGTCCTCTCTCATCCATGCCAGAGAGGACTGACAAATAGAACATTAATGCCGCCGGTGTCTCTCTGTGCTATTAATCTATGACACAGGATCTTTGCTCAGAGCTGTGCTGTCCTGAGAAGGCAGACAGCACTGATAGAAATTAATAGCAGGGACTGATGAGCACTAATAGAAGGCACTGATGAGCACTGATAGAAGGCACTGATAGAAGGCACTGATGGGCACTGATAGAAGGCACTGGTGAGCACTGATAGAAGGCACTGATGGGCACTGATGAGCACTGATAGAAGGCACTGATGAGCACTGATAGAAGGCACTGATGAGCACTGATGAGCACTGATAGAAGGCACTGATGAGCACTGATAGAAGGCACTGATGGGCACTGATGAGCACTGATAGAAGCTCCTGATGAGAACTGATAGAAGGCACTGATGGGCACTGATGAGCACTGATAGAAGGCACTGATGAGCACTGATAGAAGGTACAGATGGGCACTGATGAGCACTGATAGACGGCACTGATGAGCACTGATAGAAGGCACTGATGGGCACTGATGAGCACTGATAGAAGGCACTGATGAGCACTGATAGAAGGCACTGATGGGCACTGATGGGCACCGATGAGCACTGATAGAAGGCACTGATGGGCACTGATGAGCACTGATGAGCACTGATAGAAGGCACTGATGAGCACTGATAGAAGGCACTGATAGAAGGCACTGATGAGCACTGATAGAAGGCACTGATGAGCACTGAAAGAAGGCACTGATGAGCACTGATAGAAGGCACTGATGGGCACTGATAGACGGCACTGATGAGCACTGATAGAAGGCACTGATGGGCACTGATGAGCACTGATAGAAAGCACTGATGGGCACTGATAGAAGGCACTGATGGACACTGATAAAAGGCACTGATGGGCACTGATAGGAGGCATTTATGGGCACTGATAGGAGGCACTGATGGGCACTGATAGGAGGCACTGATGAGCACTGATAGGAGGCACTGATGAGTGCTGATAGGCCACATTGATGAGCACTGATAGGCAGCACTGATAGGAGGCACTAATGTGCACTGATAGGCTGCACTGATAGGTGGCATTGATGGGCACTGCTAGGTGGTACTGATGGGCACTGAGGAACGCTGATAGGCAGAAGTCAGGCAGTATTGATGGGCAGAATTGAAGAGTACTGATAGGTGGCACTGATGGACGCAGTTATGGTAGCATTAATGAGCACTGATAGGTGGTGCTGATAGGCAGAATTGATGGGCACTAATAGGCGGCATTATTGAGCACTGATAGGTAACACTTGTAGGTGGAAGTGATGGGCACTGATAGATGGCACTGATGATTGGGGCACTGATTATCAGTGTAAACAATTTACTGACATTCTTGACAGTTAATGGCAGTCCTTTCCTAACACAAACACAGCGTGTGAGGAAAGGGCTGTGGGTAACCAGTCTGTTTACATGTGATCAGCTGATCACATGGTAAAGGGCCGATGTGATTGCGCTGAATGCATGTCCCAGGGGTCATGTGGGAAGCACAGTTTTGGGAGGATGTCCATGGACAGCCTCCCAATATTGGAAGCCCGGGGCTCGGATGGAAGGGGGGCCCATCATGGTTTCTTGCACCGGGGCCCTGAAGGTTCTAGTTACGCCTCTGAGAGGGAGGGGGGAGAAGGGGGAGCCGTGAGATCAGCTGTTTGTCCTCCTCTCTCATCCATGCCAAAGAGGACCGACAAATAGAACATTAATGCCGCTGGAGTCTCTCTGTGCTATTAATATATGACACATGATCTCCGCTCAGAGTCGTGTGTGAAGATCAACCCCGCTGGGCCCCCCCACAGTGGCGGAATGCCGGGCCCAGTCGCAACTGCGACTGTTGCGACCCTCGTAATTCCGCCACTGCTTTGAGCAAAGCTGTCCCAAAGTATGTGTTTAAACTAATCTCTTTACTGGAGTTCTTCCTAAAAAAGGAGAATTTGCGCCGGCACCATGTTTTCTTAAAAAAAGAGCTTGCAGTGTAAAGTCTGTGGACCCCTAACCATCACACCTATATAGTTACATAGTAACATAAACAGTCAGGTTGAAAAAAAACACAAGTCCATCTAGTTCAACCATAAAAATAAATAAATAAAAAATAATATCATACAATCCCAATTACCCAATCCTAGACCCACAGTTGATCCAGAGGAAGGCGAAAAACCCCAGCAAAGCATGATCCAATTTGCTACAGCAGGGAAAAAAAAGTCCTTCCTGACCCCCCGAGAGGCAATTTTAACATAAATTGGTCAACTTTACCGTTAAGACGCCTTACGTATTTGTACATGTTGATTATATCCCCCCTTAATCTCCTCTTCTCAAGAGAGAATACATTCAGTTCCTCTAATCTTTCCTCATAGCTGAGCTCCTCCATGCCTCTTATCAGTTTGGTTGCCCTTCTCTGCACTTTCTCCAGTTCCCCGATATCCTTTTTGAGAACTGGTGCCCAAAACTGAACTTCATATTCCAGATGAGGTCTTACTAATGATTTGTACAGGGGGGGGGCAAAATTATATCGCTCTGTAGTCCATATCTCCCTTTATACAAGAAAGGACTTTGCTCGCTTTGGAAACCGCAGCTTGGCATTGCATAGTATTATTGAGCTTATGCCAAAACCCCCAGATCCTTCTCCACTATGGATTCCCCCAGTTTCACCCCCCCAGTATGCATGATGCATGCATATTCTTAGCCCCAAATGCATAACTTTACATTTATCAACAATAAACCTCATTTGCCACTTAGTTGCCCAATTAGACAGTGAATTGAGGTTGACTTGTATATTGGAGACATCCTGTAAGGACGTTATTCCACTGCATAGGTTGGTGTCATCTGCAAAGACTGAAATGGTACTTTTAATCCCAGATCCAATATCATTTATAAAGATATTAAAAAAGTAATGGTTCCAACACTGAACCTTGGGGTACACCACTGATAACCTTATACCATTCAGAGTAAGAATCATTAACCACTACTCTCTGAATTTGGTCTTTTAGCCAGTTTTCTATCCATTTACAAACTGATATTTCCAAGCCTGTAGACTTTACCTTACACATGAGCCGTGTGTGGGGAACTGTGTCGAACGCTTTCGCAAAATCCAAGTATACCACATTCACAGCCACCCCTCTGTCCAAGGTTTTACTTACCTCTTCATAAAAAGAAATCAGGTTTGTCTGACAACTTCTGTCTTTCATGAATCCATGCTGTCTGTTGCTTGAAATATTTTTTTCCAGCAAGAACTCATCTATGTGGTCTTTTATTAAACACTCCAGTATCTTCCCGACTAAAGAAGTTAAACTAACAGGTCTATAGTTACTTGGTAAAGACTTTGTTCCCTTTTTAAATATAGGCACCACGTTCGCCCTGCGCCAATCCAGTGGTACTATTCTCGTCATTAATGAGTCCCTAAAATTAGAAACAATGGCTTTGAAATGACAGAGCTCAATTCTTTTAGGATCCGTGGGTGGATGCCATCTGGTCCAGGTGCTTTATCCACCTTTATTCTGTCTAAATATTTCTGGACCATATCCCTTTTGAGGCATTGTGGATCATTTGGGGCTGTGTCACTACCACCCCCATTCTGGACATGAGCTCCCCCATTCTCCTTTGTATACACAGAGCTGAGGAAAGTATTTAATAAATTTGCCTTCTCTTTTTCCCCAGTCACACACTCTAGATTATTTTGTAAAGGGCCTACATGCTCAGACCTGACCTTTTTACTATTAATATATTTGAAGAATTTTCGTTTTGAATTTTTGCATCCTTGATTTCCTTTTTACATATTCTGTTATATTCTTTGTAACATTTAAACGATTATAGTGTTCCTTCATTTTTAGATTTTTTTAAAAGCTCTTGTTTAACTTACTATTAATATATTTGAAGTATTTTCGTTTTGATTTTTGGCGTCCTTGATTTCCTTTTTACATATTCTGTTATATTCTTTGTAACATTTATACGATTATAGTGTTCCTTCATTTTTATATTTTTTAAAAGCTCTTGTTTATAGATTGTTTAACTTACTATTAATATATTTGAAGAATTTTCCTTTTGAATTTTTGCGTCCTTGATTTCCTTTTTACATATTCTGTTATATTCTTTGCAACATTTAAACTATTATAGTGTTCCTTCATTTTTATATTTTTTAAAAGCTCTTGTTTATAGCTTGTTTAACTTACTATTAATATATTTGAAGAATTTTCGTTTTGATTTTTGCGTCCTTGATTTCCTTTTTACATATTCTGTTATATTCTTTGTAACATTTAAACCATTATAGTGTTCCTTCATTTTTATATTTTTTAAAAGCTCTTGCTTATAGCTTGTTTAACTTTAGCCATGAGCCACATAGGTTTTGTTTTTAGCCTTTTAAACGTATTGCCCATGGGAATATACTTTTCAGTGAGTTCACAGTCTTTTTGAAGAATTCCCATTTCTGTTCTGTGCTCATCGATGCCAATATTCCCTCCCAGTCTAAGTCCTGGAGAGCAGCCCTCATCCTTGGAAAATTTTCCCGTATGTGATTTTTGCTTACAGCCAACATCAAATGAAAAGGTCACTGCTACCCAGATGTTCCTTTATATGAACATTAGTAATAAGCTCTGTATGGTTTGAGACTACCAGGTCCAACAGAGCGTCATTCCAAGGACCGAGGAGCTCAATAAACTACAAAATGAAATATTTGCTATACAGAAGGATTTGACACCACTGCAGATACACAAAGACTTTGTGGATCTGGAAACCCGTCTTAATAAAAAGCTTGATAAGTTGGAAAAAGAAGTTATTGCGGGTAAGAATGATAAACTCGCAAGGGATCACGTGGATTACGAGAGTAACAGTGTATATGTGTGGAAAAGCTGGCCGCTCAGCTCTTCAGTTTTATTGTCACCTGCTTCAGTATTTGCCTTTTTGTCCCAGTAGGTTCCTCCTGTGCTTGTTTTCTGCCTTCTATTTCTTCCCCCTGCCAAAAAAAATTATTTATACATCTTTCTTTTTTTCTTGATCCTGCCATAAATGTAATCCCTCCTTTTTTTTGATCCTGACATAATTTAATCCCCCCCCCTTTTTTTTCTGACATAAATTTAATTCCCCCTTTTTTTATCTTGCCATAAATTTCATCCCTCCTTTTTTGATCCTGCCATAAATTTAATCCTCCCTTTTTCATTTTTTTTTTTTTTTGATCCTGCCATAAATTGAATCCCTTTTTTTTTTTAATCCTGCCATTAATTTAATCCCCCTCTTTTTTTGATGCTGCCATAAATTTAATCCCCCTCTTTTGATCCTGCCATAAATTTAATTCCCCCTTTTTCTGATCCTGCCATAAATTGAAATACTCTTTTTTGATCCTGCCATAAATTTAATCCCCTTTTTTTTCTTCCTGCCATTCATTTAATCCCCCTCTTTTTTTGATCCTGCCATAAATTTTATCCCCCTCTCTTGATCCTGCCATAAATTTAATTCCCCCTTTTTCTGATCTTGCCATAAATTTCATCCCTCTTTTTTTTGATCCTACCATAAATTGAATCCTCCCTTTTTCTTTTTTTTTGATTCTGCCATACGTTTAATCCCCCTCTTTTTTGATCCTGCCATAAATTTAATTTCCCCCCCTTTTGATCCTGCCATAAATTTAATTCCCCCTTTTTCTGATCCTGCCATAAATTGAATCCCCTTTTTTTTCATCCTGCCATTAATTTAATCCCCCTCTTTTTTTTGATCCTGCCATAAATTTAACCCCCCTCTTTTGATCCTGCCATAAATTTAACTTCCCCTTTTCCTGATCCTGCAATAAATTTCATCCCTCTTTTTTGATCCTGCCATAAATTGAATCTCTCTCTTTTGATCCTGCCATAAATTGCATCCCTCTTTTTTTGATCCTGCCATAAATTTCATGCTCTCTTTTTCTTTTTTTTTGATCCTGTCATAAATTGAAACCCTTTTTTTGTTCTGCCATTAATTTAATCCCCCTCTTTTTTGATCCTGCCATAAATTGAATCCCCCTTTTTCTGATCCTGCCATAAATTGAATCCCCCTCTTTTTTGATTCTGCCATAATTTTTATCCCCCTCTTTTGATCCTGCCATAAATTTAATTCCCCCTTTTTCTGATCCTGCCATAAATTTCATCCCTCTTTTTTGATCCTGCCATAAATTGAATCCCCCTTTTTCTGATCCTGCCATAAATTTAATCCCCCTCTTTTTTGATCCTGCCATATTTTTTATCCCCCTCTTTTGATCCTGCCATAAATTTAATTCCCCCTTTTTCTGATCCTGCCATAAATTTAATCCCCCTCTTTTTTGATCCTGCCATAATTTTTATCCCCCTCTTTTGATCCTGCCATAAATTTAATTCCCCCTTTTTCTGATCCTGCCATAAATTTCGTCCCTCTTTTTTGATCCTGCCATAAATTTCATCCCTTTTTTTTATCCTGCCATAAATTGAATCCCTCTTTTTTGATCCTGCCATAAATTGAATCCCTCTTTTTTGATCCTGCCATAAATTGAATCACCTTTTTTGATCCTACCATTAATTTAATCCCCCTCTTTTTTTGATCCTGCCATAAATTTAATTCCCTCTTTTTCTAATACTGCCATAAATTGAATCCTTCTCTTTTTTGATCCTGCCATAAATGTAATTCCCCCTTTTTCTGATCCTGCCATAAATTGAATCCCTCTTTTTTGATCCTGCCATAAATTGAATCCCTTTTTTTGATCCTGCCATAAATTGCATCGCTCTTTTTTGATCCTGCCATAAATTTCATCCTTCCTTTTTTGATCCTGCCATAAATGTAATCCTCCCTTTTATTTGATCCTGCCATAAATTGAATCCCTCTTTTTTAATCCTGCCATAAATTCTTCTCTTCTCATGTTGGCTAAAAACAGGGGTAGTCACTAACCACTTGGATAATTGGTGGTATCAATTAAATATGTTAATTTTCTGTGACACTAACCTGATAGGCCAATTATGTAGAGATGGAGTTTGCACATGTGTATGTGAGTATATATATATATTTTGCCATATCTGTTTCAAACTAGCTACAACTAAGGCTATTACCGAAACGTGTCAGTTTCATTGTTTTATTGTCGCTCTGATGTACCAATAAATGACACTTCAAGGATTACAGTTCTGCCGGCTCTTCTTACTACTGGCCATTCAACTGTCGGCTAATTGCCAGCTCCCATCTCTCTCCACAGTTACTCAGCTGTTGATGATATCCTGCTTGTCAGTCCTGCTTTCTTAAGCCGCCCAGCCCAGAGGATCTCTGCCTTCGCCTTAGTCAACATCACAGAGACGCTCTCCTGCATTCCTGTTAAAAGACTTGCTTGGCTGACATCCCTTCTGGCTCCAGATCCTGCTTGCTGTTTTACTACGCTCATCTCCGGCTCCCTGACGTTTGGCTTGTCTGACTATCCGTTCCGGTTCCTGAACTTTGGCTATGTTTTGACGTTTGTTCTATTTACTTTTATTATTAAACAAGTGTAATTTAACTGTACTTCTGTCTTGGTCTGATTTCATGGTTTCTGAGGCAAAGGCCATGAATTCAGAAGATATAGTCAATCTACTTGTTGGTAATATTTTTTTCAGATTGGATGAGCAAGATCACAACATGGATCAGTTTTCCATGGCGTTACAAATGCTCCTGAGTCACACGGCTCACCTGGAGTCTCCCACTGTGGCCGCCTCGGTACAACCTATGTTGCAGGCTGACCCTGCTGCTGCTCCAGTCTCTGTGCAGGCACCCGACTTGAGTATTAAGTCTATAAGAGGTATGTCTGGTTCCGCTCCGCTTTCCCAGTGTTTTGGAGGCGATCCAGTCCAATGCAGAGGGTTTCTCAACCACGTTGAGATATACTTTGTGATGCTGCCTCAGGCATTTCCAATGAACAGAAGCAAAGTAGGTTTCGTGATATCTTTGCTTTCTGAGAGAGCCTTGGCCTGGGCAAATCCTCTATGGGAGAAACAAAAACCTGTTGTCTTGAGGTACCCTGAGTTTCTGGCCTCCTTTAAAAGGCTATTTGATGTTCCCGCATGCTCTGCCAAGTGCCTCATGTCCATCAAACAGAGTACGAGAACAGTTGCCGACTACGCCATTGAATTCTGTACTCTGGCAGCAGAGGTTGCTTGGAACAATGAGGCCCTCATGGCTGCTTTTTCTCATGGTCTCTTGGATTCCATCAAGGATGAGATAGCAGCCTGAGATATACCCACTGAGCTGGAGAGGTTGATCACGTTTGCCATCCTCATTGACTCCAGACTCAGAGAAAGACTCTTAAGGAGTGCTTGCGGAAGCCTCCTGTGCCTCCGAGCTTTGCAGTCCCACCCGTGCCTCCCTCACCTCCCATGCCTCCTGGTACCGAGTTGGTCAGTGAAGATGAACCTGTGCACTTGGGCTTCACATGTCTCTCTGCGGATGAGAGAACCTTTAGGAGGAGGGAGAGATTGTGCCTTTATTGTGGCCAGGCAGGTCACTTTTTGAAGTCTTGTCCTACCCATCCAGGGAACGCCCGAACCTTGAGGTCCTGTCACGGACAGACCTTAGGTGGCGTTGTTTTGTCCCCAGTTATCAAGAAGGATAAGCCCCTGGTTTCGGTCACTCTTTCTTGGGCTGAGTCATCCATTGAGATACAGGCTCTAATCAAATTTGGGGCTGCAGGCTTGTTCATTAGTATTGCCTTTGTATCGAAGCACTCGATTCTGCTGCAGTTGCGTGACACTCCACTTGCCATTGAGGCTCTTGATGGGAGACCCCTACAGCCTGCCCATGTGACTCATGAGACGGTTCCATTGTCCATGGCCGTAGGGGCTCTTCACCATGAGATATTTCAATTCCAAGTTATTTCTTCACCTAAGGGGGGGGGGGCAAAATAAGGTTTCGCCTGGGGTGTCAAAAATCCTTGCACCACCCCTGGTCAGAGAACAATCAATGGAATTGTTGTTTTTATATTTTTTAGGGGGTCTTAACTTGGATAGGGTTTTATCTTGGATAGGGGGTGTGATCCACCCTGGGATCTCTGATAACTAGCTGGGCTCTGTGCCTGGCTGCTTCAATCCCCTCTTCTGGCTATAGCGGTTCAAATCTGATCCTTGTTTCTAAGGGGATGGTTACTCACAGTACAGCTCGGTGGGGTGCCTGCTCTTCACAAGTCTTAGGATTGCCAGCAGAAAGTCCTGACTGGGACGCAGGAACAGCGGTGGTCACCTCAACCACACATACAGCCAGAAGCAGCACCCCCCTCGTCCACCCGGGGGCCCCCTCCTGGCACAGAAATTCATCTCCATCTCTCCACATGACTCCTAGCACATGGCAGACCCCAGCATTATTTATGTGGTTCTCACCCCATCAAGCTCTCAGCTTGGGATTGGCCAGCTCTCCCACAATACTGCCAAGCAGTGGCTCTATTCCCTGTCAGTCAGTCCCTGGGGAAACCCTGTAGATTTCTAACCAGGCTGCTGAGGGGGACCCAGCAAACCCAGCTCACCTGGGTCTGCCCTACCTACCAAAAATGAAAAAGATTACCTATTTACAGACACTAGTACCTGCAGGGTGTTACACTTGGAATAGACTTCCAGGAGAGGTAGTGAGCCAGACAACAACAGTAAATGGCTTCAAACAATCTTGGGACAAATATAGATCTATACTCTATGTATACTAAGTAAAAAAAAAAAAGAAATCTAAAAAAAAAAAAAATACAAAACATGTATAAATTCAAAAAAAAAGGGCACACTCGATGGACAAGTGTATCTTTTTTCTGCCTACACTTTTCTATGTTTCTGTGTACCTCCTTCCCATGTATTGGCTGGGGTATGATAAATATTTATCACTCAGTGATTGATCCTCCAATTCTGTATTCTGAAAGCTTCTTCCCGGGCAGACAGAAAAAAAAATCAACCACCAAGCTTAGGAAACCCTGACCAGGCCTAGACACAGCTCAACACTCCACTGAGTACAGTGAAGCCAAAAACCACATTTAGCCTAAGTTTTAGCAGGGCGCTACAGAACTATAGAGCCATTTATCCAACTTTCCATCCAGAGTCTCAGGTTTATAGACCAGATATGGTTTTCATGGTATAAGCACTATTGCCATTTTTCTCTGCATATATGCTCTCTGATGATACTGGCATGTTGTGAGGCACTACAGTGAGGGAAACAAAGTATTTGATCCCCTGTTGATTTTTAATGTTTGCCCATTGACAAAGAAATTATCAGTGAATGATTTAATGGTAGGTTTATTTTAACAGTGAGACAGAATAACAACAAAAAAATCCAGAAAAACACATTTCAAAAAGTTACAAATTGATTTTCATTTTAATGAGTAAAATAAGAATTTGATCCTCTATCAATCAGCAAGATTTCTGGCTCCCAGGTGTCTTCTATACAGGTAACGAGCTGAGATTTAGAGCACTCTTAAAGGGAGTGCTCCTAATCTCAGCTTGTTACCTGTATAAAAGGCACCTGTCCACAGAAGCAATTAATCAATCAGATTCCAATCTCTCCACCATGGCCAAGAACAAAGAGCTGTCCAAGGATGTCAGGGACAAGTTTGTAGACCTACACACGGCTGGAATGGGCTACAAGACCATCACCAAGACGCTTGGTGAGAGGGTGACAACAGTTGGTGCGACTGTTCGCAAATGGAATAAACACAAAATAACTGTCAATCTCCCTCGGTCTGGGGGAGATCTCATCTCGTGGAGTTTCAATGATCATGAGAACGATGAGGAATCAGCCCAGAACTACATGGGAGAATCTTGTCAATGACCTCAAGGCAGATGTGACTATAGTCATCAAGAAAACAATTGGTAACACACTATGCCGTGAAGAACTGAAATCCTGCAGAGCCCGTAAGGTCCCCCTGCTTAAGAAAGCACATGTACACAGGCCCATCTGAAGTTTGCTAATCAACATCTGTATGATTCAGTAGAGAACTGGGTGAAAGTGTTGTGGTCAGATGAGACCAAAATCAAGCTCTTTGGCATCAACTCAATTTTCTGTGTTTGGGGAGGAGGAATGCTGCCTATGAACCCAAGAACACCATCCCCACCGTCAAACATGGAGCTGAAAACACTATGCTTTGGGGGTGTTTTTCTGCTAAGGGGACAGGACAACTTTACTGCATCAAAGGGGACGATGAACAGGGCCATGTACCGATAAAATCTTTGGTGAGAACCTCCTTCCCTCGGCCATTGAAAATGAGTCATGGATGGGTATTCCAGCACAACCAAAACACACGGCCAAGGCAACAAAGGAGTGGCTCAAGAAGAACCACATTAAGGTCCTGATGTGGCCTAGCCAGTCTCCAGACCTTAATCCCATAGAAAATATGTGGAGGGAGCTGAAGGTTCGAGTTACCAAACGTCAGCCTCGAAACCTTTAAGACTTGGGGAGGATCTGCAAAGAGGAGTGGGACAAAATCCCTACTGAGATGTGTGAAAACCTGGTGGCCAACTACAAGAAACGTCTGACCTCTGTAATTGCTAACGAGGGTTTTGCCACCAAGTACTACAGTGCCTTAAAAAAGTATTCATACCCCTTGAAATTTATCACATTTTGTCAGGTTACAACCAAAAACGTAAATGTATTTTATTGGGATTTTATGTGATAGACCAACACAAAGTGGCACATAATTGTAAAGTGGAAGGTCAATTAAAAATTGTTTTCAAAATTTTTTACAAATAAAATATGTGAAAAGTGTGGCGTGCATCTGTATTCAGCTCCCCAGATTGAATACTTTGTAGAACCACCCTTGCCTGCAATTACAGCTGCAAGTACAGCTTTGCACAGCTAGAAAGTGACATTTTTGCCCATTCTTCATTACAAAATAGCTCAAGCTCTGTCAGATTGGATAGAGAGCGTCTGTGAACAGCAATTTTCAGGTCTTGACACAGATTCTCATTTGGATTTAGGTTTGGACATTCTAACACATCAATATGCTTTGATCTAAAACATTCCATTGTAGCTCTGGCTGTATGCTTAGGGTCGTTATCCTCCGAGCGGTGAACTAAGATTGCCCTGTGTTTGGCTCCGTCCATCTTCCCATCAACTCTGACCAGCTTCCCTGTCCCTGCTGAAGAAAAGCATCCCCACAACATGATTCTGCCACCACCATGTTTCACAATGTGGATGGTTTGTTCAGGGTGATGTGCAGTGTTAGTTTTCCGCCATATATTGCGTTTTGCATTTAAGACAAAAAGTTCAATTTTGGCCTCATCTGACCAGAGCACCTTCTTCCACATGTTTGCTGTGTCCCCCACATGGCTTCTCACAAACTGCAAACAGGACTTCTTATGTCTTTCTTTCAACAATGGCTTTCTTCTTGCCACTCTTCCATAAAGGCCAGATTTGTGGAGTGTACAACTAATAGCTGTCCTGTGGACAGATTCTCGCACCTGAGCTGTGGATCGCTGCAGCTCCTCCAGAGTTACCATGGGCCTCATGGCTTCTTCTCTGATTAATGCTCTCCTTGCCCGGCCTGTCATTTTAGGTGGATGGCCATGTCTTGCTAGATTTGCAGTTGTGCCATACTGTGACGGAACGTCCCACACTCCGCTTGAGTGCTTCCATCAGTATATCGCTTCCTAAGCTCTGGAACACAAGACCAGTGGATCTGGCTAAGTTACCCCAAGAACCAGGCAACACCAGTTTTGGAGCACACCAAAAATAGAACTGTCTATTAGAACAAGAATACAGTCTTAAAAACACTTGAGGAGGAGGTTCCCCCCTCCTGATCATATTACCTTAACAATATAAACTGTAACCAGAAACATAAATTAACATGAGCTAATCAACTAATCATTTAACCAGCCTAGGTGACTCAGAGGTTTGACCTTTCAGGTCAGCCTTGACGTCTTCTAGCTCAGAAGACACAGCGAGGGGGGGGGGGTCAGCTGCACCCGCTACTCCAGGAAAACTGCAGGCAGCGCAGGGCTTAAGTGGCAGCTGCTTTGGGCCCCACAGCAATGACAGGGCCCAGGGCAGTTGCCCCTTTTGCCCTGCGTTAAAGACGGCCCTAACAACCAGCAGATGGAATAAGAAGCACTTGTGAAATTGGTGATTGGCTGTCGGGGCTACACTACAAAGGATTTATATGGACTTCACATATGATGGTCTAAAATCACTTTATTATAGTATTATACTGTATATGCACTTTGATTGCATGTATTTGCCTTTTGCCACTTTATTTTTATTTTTCTCTGGATGATGATATATTTTATATTTTCAGTCTTACTTGTATTTTTGATTATCACTTGCATAGGGGAACACAGCGCGGCACACTGACTGAGTTGTTTGGATATATTTTACACACTTGTATGAGAAAGTGAATAGTGCTTTCAGCTTCTTTGATTTGGTGAATATACAGCACATGTAGATTGCAAGAATTTACTACAATCAATAACCTGGTGCCAATGACATACCTCCCAACTTTCTGAGATGTGAATAAGGGACACCTATTAGCAAAAGTATGTAAGCATAAGACACCCCCATCCCTTCCACACCCCCCTTACGAAATGAAATTATTGTTTTTTACCACTACTATTCCTTTAAATTGGAATTAGAAATTGGATGAAAGGTTTAGCACTGGGAAACACTTTTTGAAAGTTAAAAAGTGCATTTTATATACAACCATATAGATCAGACCAAAATGAGGGACAAATGAGGAGGAAAGAGGGACTTTGTTTAAAATCAGGGACAGTTGGGAGCTATGGCCAATAGTCTTGTTCACACCAACAATGTTTTAACTACGTAAATTTCTTTGGGGTAATGAGATGTGCATGAATATGTAAAATATGTATTATGAAAGGACGTTGCAGCACACACACTATGTGCCGGAGATCTTTTTCCTGGTAAAGGTGTTGACACATTTTACTGGCGTGTGTATTTAGATGAATTATATGTTGTGTGCATCATGGATGTGCGTGGCCTATTTCATTAGGGTGTGCCCCCAAAGACGCAGTGAATGGTGGGTGTTGCCAAACTGTGTTTACAGTGGGAGGGGCTTAAAGGGGAATGGTTAAATAAAACAAAAGCCTTCCTATACCAATAAAATATGCTTTATGGTCTTCTCTCCCCCCAGTAGGGTGCATTCACACTAATGACGTATGGTTTTCATGGTTGCAGTGCAGCGTACCTACAGTTTCGGTGCAGATTAGTTGCACTTTGCCATAGACTTCTATTAGATCCTGCAGTTTTGGTGCGCTTTCTGAAAACAAAAACTGAAAGGGAGGTTTTGGTGCACCTTCAGAAAGCGCAAACCATGGGACACAATATAAGTTTATGGTAAAGTGCAACTAACCCACACAGAGACCACGGTTACACTGCGCTGCAGCCATGGTTTGGGGAAGCTGCACCGCATTAGTCTGAAAGCCAAGCTGATCGTTTATTATTACTGACCTCTGAACTCTCTGGTAATTACTACTGACCTCTGAACTCCACCTTACTTATTACTGACCCCTGAACTCCAGTTCACTTACTACTGACCTCTGAACTCCGCCTCACTTACTAATGACCCCTTAACTCTGCCTCACTTACTAATGACCCTTGAACTCTGCCTCACTTACTAATGACCCCTGAACTCTGCCTCACTTACTACTGATGTCTGAACTCTGCCTCAATTACTACCGACGTCTGAACTCTGCCTCACTTACTAATGACCCCTGAACTCTGCCTCACTACTGATGTCTGAACCTTGCCTCAATTACTACCGACGTCTGAACTCTGCCTTACTTATTACTGACCCCTGAACTCTGCCTCACTTACTACTGACGTCTGAACTCTGCCTCACTTACTAATGACTCCTGAACTCTGCCTCACTTACTACTGATGTCTAAACTCGGCCTCAATTACTACTGACTTCTGAACTCCTCCTCACTTACTAATGACCCCTGAACTCTGCCTCACTTACTAATAACCCCTGAACTCCGCCTCAATTACTACCTACGTCTGAACTCTGCCTCATTTACTAATGACCCCTGAACTCTGCCTCACTTACTAATAACCCCTGAACTCCACCTCAATTACTACCGACGTCTGAACTCTGCCTCACTTACTACTGACGTCTGAACTGTGCCTCACTTACTAATAACCCCTGAACTCTGCCTCACTTACTACTGACGTCTGAACTCTGCCTCACTTACTAATAACCCCTGAACTCCGCCTCACTTACTAATAACCCCTGAACTCCGCCTCACTTACTACTGACGTCTGAACTCTGCCTCACTTACTAATAACCCCTGAACTCCGCCTCACTTACTAATAACCCCTGAACTCCACCTCACTTACTAATAACCCCTGAACTCCGCCTCACTTACTAATGACCCCTGAACTCTGCCTCACTTACTACTGACGTCTGAACTCCGCCTCACTTACTAATAACCCCTGAACTCCGCCTCACTTACTAATAACCCCTGAACTCCGCCTCACTTACTAAAGACCCCTGAACTTTGCATCACTTACTGCTAGGGTTGTCCCGATACCAATACTAGTATCGGTATCAGTACCAATACTGAGCATTTGCGTGAATACTTGTACTCGCGCAAATGCTTTGATGCTTGACCCGATACTTGGGCCGTCAGCGGTGATCGGTGCACCGGTGGGGGGAGTGACAAGCACTGATCCCCCTGTATAGATTTCAATATAGCAGCTGACAGCCCCTTCTCCTCCTCTTCCCCCCCCCCCGGCGGTTTTCAGCTGCTATATTGAAATCAATACAGGGGGATCAGTGCTTGTAACTCCCCCCACCACCGCAACCGATCATCCCCTGACTGTCCCTGTATCCTCCTCCAGTCCCCCTCTGTGTCCTCTTCCAGGCTCCTCCTGTCCCCGTGCTCCACTCCCCCCTCCGTGTTCCTGTCCCCCTCCATGTTCCTGTCCCCCCTCTGTGCTCCGCTCCCCCCTCTGTGTTCCTATCCCCCCTCTGTGCTCCGCTCCCCCCTCCGTGTTCCTGTCCCCCCTCCATGTTCCTGTCCCCCCTCTGTGCTCCGCTCCCCCCTCCGTGTTCCTATCCCCCCTCTGTGCTCCGCTCCCCCTCCGTGTTCCTATCCCCCCTCCATGTTCCTGTCCCCCCTCCATGTTCCTGTCCCCCCCTGTGCTCCGCTCCCCCCTCTGTGCTCCGCTCCCCCCTCTGTGCTCCGCTCCCCCCTCCGTGCTCCGCTTCCCCCTCTGTGCTCGCCCCCCCCCTCCGTGTTCCTATCCCCCCTCTGTGCTCTGCTCCCCCCTTCCGTGTTCCTATCCCCCCTCTGTGCTCTGTTTCCCCCTCCGTGCTCCTATCCCCCCTCTGTGCTCCGTTTCCCCCTCCGTGTTCCTATCCCCCCTCTGTGCTCCGCTCCCCCCTCCGTGTTCCTATCCCCCCTCTGTGCTCCGCTCCCCCCTCCGTGTTCCTATCCCCCCTCTGTGCTCCGCTCCCCCCTCCGTGTTCCTATCCCCCCTCCGTGTTCCTGTCCCCCCTCCATGTTCCTGTCCCCCCTATGTGCTCCGCTCCCCCCTCTGTGTTCCTATCCCCTCTCTGTGCTCCGCTCCCCCTCCGTGTTCCTATCCCCCCTCTGTGCTCCGCACCCCCCTCCGTGTTCCTATCCCCCCTCTGTGCTCCGCCCTGTGTTCCTATCCCCCCTCTCTGCTCCTCTCACCCTCCATGTTCCTGTCCCCCCTCTGTGCTCAGCCCCCCCCCCCTCCTTTCTCCCTGCCCCCCCCTGTCCTGGATCTGTCAGGAAAAATATGTCATTTAATAGCTCCTTCCTTTTCTGAAAGCACAGCGTCAGTGTTTACGATGCTTCAGTTTATGAATGGGGAGGAACCTCTGTCTCCTCTCCATTCATCTTCAGTGCAGCTGAGGCTGCTGAGAAAGGGACTGGGGAATCTCTATCCTCAGTCCCTTTCCATGTCTCAAAGGGGAGACGTCAGGGCTCTGTTAAGACCCCTGATATCTCACCAAAGCCCCCCAACAGGGCTGATAAAGAAAAAAAAAGAATTGTAATTAATATTTAAAAGGTTAAATTGTAAAGATAATAATAAAAAAAAAAAAGAAACACACTGACACCAACCACTCCCCCCCCCCCCCAAAAAAAAAAGAAAGCATTGTAAAAAAGAATAACAAAAGAAAGAAACAGATTGTAAAAAAAAAAATGTCAAAATAATTATAAAAAAAAAAAACTATGGGACTTGAAAAATCAAAAGTGCTCATTTTAAAGGCTTATATGCAAGTTATTGTCATAAAAAGTGTTTGGGGACCTGGGTCCTGTCCCAGGGGACATGTATCAATGCAAAAGAAAGTTTTAAAAACTGACGTCTTTTTTGGGAGCAGTGATTTTAATAATACTTAAAGTGAAACAATATAAATGAAATATTCCTTTAACCACTTGCCGACCATCTGCCGCAGTTGTACTGCAGCAGAATGGCGCGGCTGGGCGAAACGACGTATGTAACGTCGCTTCGCCCTGTGGCCACTGGGGGGTGCGTGCGCGCTTCCTGCTCGCCCATGGAGCCGATGCGAGTGCCTGGCGGTCGCAATCACCGCTGGGCTCCCGCAATCGCTCGGGGCACACAGAGAACCGGGATCTCTGTGTGTAAACACAAAGTTTCCAGTTCTCTGAGGGAAGAATGGACAGATCGTCTGTTCATACAGAGTATGAACAGCGATCTATCTCTTTCCCTACACAGTCCCATCCCCCCTTCAGTTAGAACACACAATAGGGAACACATTAACCCCTTGATTGCCCCCTAGTGGTTAACCCCTTCACTGCCAGTGACATTTTTACAGTAATCAATGCATTTGTATAGCACTGATCGCTGCAAAAATGCCAATGGTCCCAAAAATGTGTCAAAATTGTTCTATGTGTCCGGCATAATGTAGCAGTCACACTAAAAATCGCAGATCGCCGCCATTACTAATAAAAAAAAATGAATAATAAAAATGCCATAAAACTATGCCCTATTTTGTAGATGCTATAACTTTTGCGCCAACCAATCAATATACGCTTATTGCGATTTTTTTTACCTAAAACATGTAGAAGAATACATATTGGCCTAAACTGAGGAAAAAAATCGTATTTTTGGGAGATATTTATTATAGCAAAAAGTAAAAAATAATGCGTTTTTTTCAAAATTGTCGCTCTTTCCTTCAGGTCTGGTATGGATATTAAGGGGAACCTCACACCCAATTTTTTTTTAAAAATGGTGTGGGGGTCCCTCAGGCCCCAGGCACTATATACTCTGAACAGCAGTATATATACTATACGGTCTGCCCTATATACTCTGCAGAATATTGGGCCTTAGGTGTTGGTGGTACCAGAACACTGTAAGCCCTCACAGTTACTCTTGTTGGGCGCAGAAACGGGCCCTGTGTTGAAATATTATATCAAAAATTGTAATTACATGCCCCTGTTAAACAGGGGCAAAAAAATTGGGCCTTGGGTGGTGGTTGTACTGTCACAACACTAACCCCTCACAAATACTCTTGTTGGGCGCAGGAATGACCCCTGCTGAAAAATATTAGATCAAATATTGTAATTAAGTGCCCCTGTTAAACAGGGGCAGAAAAATTGGGCCTTGGGTGGTGGTGCCCTAAACCAAAAATACTGTTGGAAGCTAGCATCATCAAGATTGAGGATAAATGGGATAGTCAGCATAGGCAGTCTTCAAGGGATCCCACATCCATAGCAAATTCAATCAGTTACATCAGCATCAGGTGCTTGATAGCTGCTGATCCAAGACTGATTCATTTTTATGAATGTGAGCCTATCAATTGGGACAGGCGCACTCTTTGATCTGTTACAAACCCTCTAGCAGCACTGAATGTGCCTTCAGAAAGCATGCTGGATGCAGGACAGGCCAGTAGCTCAATTGCATAATGAGCAAGTTCTGGCCAGTGGTCCATCCTCAAGACCCAGTAACCTAGTGGATGCTCTGTTGGAAAGGTCTCCAAGTCTGCTCTTGCCCCTATATAAGGAATATCATGTAATGCAGACGCTGGCGATGATTGCTTGAATTGATCAGACCTTGGCGCTGAGGACTGAAAAATTGTTTAACCACTTGCCGACCGCCTAACGACGATATACGTCAACAGAATGGCACGGGCAGGCAAAATCACGTACCTGGTACGTTATTGCCTTCCCGCGGGCGGGGGGTCCGATCGGTCGGCTTGTGACTGAAAGCGTTCAGAGATGAAGGGGAGGCCATCCGATCGTGGCCCCCCCCTCGCGATCGCTCCCAGCCAATGACAATCATCCCCTGCCTCTGTGTAGTACACAGAGGCAGAGGATGTGATGTCATCTCTCCTCGGCTCGGCAGTTTCCGTTCCGGCGCCGAGGAGAGAAGACTGAAATGTAAGTGCACAAACACAACACAACACAGTAGAACATGCCAGGCACACTTTACAACCCCCATCACCCCCCGATCGCCCCCCGATCACCCCCCCCCCCCTCCCCCCCGTCACACTGACACCAAGCAGTTTTTTTTTTTTTTTTCTGATTACTGCATGGTGTCAGTTTGTGATAGTTAGAAGTGGTAGGGCAGTTAGGGTTAGCCCTCTGTAGGTCTAGGGTACCCCCCTACCCCCCTAATAAAGTTTTAACCGCTTGATCACCCCCCGTCACCAGTGTCACTAAGCGATCATTTTTCTGATCGCTGTATTAGTGTCGCTGGTGACGCTAGTTAGGGACGTAAATATTTAGGTTCGCCGTCAGCGTTTTATAGCGACAGGGACCCCCATATACTACCTAATAAATGTTTTAACCCCTTGATTGCCCCCTAGTTAACCCTTTCACCACTGATCACCGTATAACCGTTACGGGTGACGCTGGTTAGTTCGTTTATTTTTTATAGTGTCAGGGCACCCGCCGTTTATTACCGTATAAAGGTTTAGCCCCCTGATCGCCCGGTGGTGATATGCGTCGCCCCAGGCAGCATCAGATTAGCGCCAGTACCGCTAACACCCACGCACGCAGCATACGCCTCCCTTAGTGGTATAGTATCTGAACGCATCAATATCTGATCCGATCAGATCTATAATAGCGTCCCCAGCAGTTTAGGGTTCCCAAAAACACAGCGTTAGCGGGATCAGCCCAGATACCTGCTAGCACCTGCGTTTTTTCCCCTCCGCCCGGCCCAGCCCAGCCCACCCAAGTGCAGTATCGATCGATCACTGTCACTTACAAAACACTAAACGCATAACTGCAGCGTTCGCAGAGTCAGGCCTGATCCCTGCGATCGCTAACAGTTTTCTTGGTAGCGTTTTGGTGAACTGGCAAGCACCAGCCCCAAGCAGCATCAGGTTAGCGCCAGTAGCGCTAACACCCAGGCACGCACCGTACACCTCCCTTAGTGGTATAGTATCTGAACAGATCAATATCTGATCCGATCAGATCTATACTGGCGTCCCCAGCAGTTTAGGGTTCCCAAAAACGCAGTGTTAGCGGGATCAGCCCAGATACCTGCTAGCACCTGCCTTTTGCCCCTCCGCCTGGCCCAGCCCAGCCCACCCAAGTGCAGTATCGATCGATCACTGTCACTTACAAAACACTAAACGCATAACTGCAGCGTTCGCAGAGTCAGGCCTGATCCCTGCGATCGCTAACAGTTTTTTTGGTAGCGTTTTGGTGAACTGGCAAGCACCAGTGGCCTAGTACACCCCGGTCGTAGTCAAACCAGCACTGCAGTAACACTTGGTGACGTGGCGAGTCCCATAAGTGCAGTTCAAGCTGGTGAGGTGGCAAGCGCAAGTAGTGTCTCGCTGCCAACAAAAAGACAAACACAGGCCCGTCGTGCCCATAATGCCCTTCCTGCTGCATTCGCCAATCCTAATTGGGAACCCACCACTTCTGCAGCGCCCGTACTTCCCCATTCACATCCCCAACCAAATGCAGTCGGCTGCATGAGAGGCATTTTCTTTATGTCCTCCCGAGTACCCCTACCCAACGAACCCCCCCAAAAAAGATGTCGTGTCTGCAGCAAGCGCGGATATAGGCGTGACACCCGCTATTATTGTCCCTCCTGTCCTGACAATCCTGGTCTTTGCATTGGTGAATGTTTTGAACGCTACCATTCACTAGTTGAGTATTAGCGTAGGGTACAGCATTGCACAGACTAGGCACACTTTCGCAGGGTCTCCCAAGATGCCATCGCATTTTGAGAGACCCGAACCTGGAACCGGTTACAGTTATAAAAGTTACAGTTACAAAAAAAGTGTAAAAAAAAAAAAAACACAAACAAAAATATAAAATAAAAAAAAATAGTTGTTGTTTTATTCTCTCTCTCTATTCTCTCTCTATTGTTCTGCTCTTTTTTACTGTATTCTATTCTGCAATGTTTTATTGTTATTATGTTTTATCATGTTTGCTTTTCAGGTATGCAATTTTTTATACTTTACCGTTTACTGTGCTTTATTGTTAACCATTTTTTTGTCTTCAGGTACGCCATTGGTTATACCAGAATGATGCCTGTAGGTTTAGGTATCATCTTGGTATCATTCTTTTCAGCCAGCGGTCGGCTTTCATGTAAAAGCAATCCTAGCGGCTAATTAGCCTCTAGACTGCTTTTACAAGCAGTGGGAGGGAATGCCCCCCCCCCCCACCGTCTTCCGTGTTTTTCTCTGGCTCTCCTGTCTCAACAGGGAACCTGAGAATGCAGCCGGTGATTCAGCCAGCTGACCATAGAGCTGATCAGAGACCAGAGTGGCTCCAAACATCTCTATGGCCTAAGAAACCGGAAGCATTTTATGACTTAGATTTCGCCGGATGTAAACAGCGCCATTGGGAAATTGGGCAATCATTTTATCACACCGATCTTGGTGTGGTCAGATGCTTTGAGGGCAGAGGAGAGATCTAGGGTCTAATAGACCCCAATTTTTTCAAAAAAGAGTACCTGTCACTACCTATTGCTATCATAGGGGATATTTACATTCCCTGAGATAACAATAAAAATGATTTAAAAAAAAAAATGAAAGGAACAGTTTAAAAATAAGATAAAAAAGCAAAAAAATAATAATAATAAAAAAAAAAACCCTGTCCCCCCTGCTCTCGCGCTAAGGCGAACGCAAGCGTCGGTCTGGCGTCAAATGTAAACAGCAATTGCACCATGCATGTGAGGTATCACCGCAAAGGTCAGATCGAGGGCAGTAATTTTAGCAGTAGACCTCCTCTGTAAATCTATGGAATGCCCAGGTGGTAAAAAAAAAAACCAAATGACCCTATTTTGGAAAGTAGACACCCCAAGCTATTTGCTGAGCGGTATAGTGAGTATTTTGCAGACCTCACTTTTTGTCACAAAGTTTTGAAAATTGAAAAAAGAAAAAAAAAATTTTTCTTGTCTTTCTTCATTTTCAAAAACAAATGAGAGCTGCAAAATACTCACCATGCCTCTCAGCAAATATCTTGGGGTGTCTACTTTCCAAAATGGGGTCATTTGGGGGGGGTTTGTGCCACCTGGGCATTCCATGGCCTCTGAAACTGTGATAGGCACTGAAGAGTGAAATCAAAAATTTACACCCTTAGAAATCCTGAAGGCGGTGATTGGGTTTCGGGGCCCCGTACGCGGCTAGGCTCCTAAAAAGTCCCACACATGTGGTATCCCCATACTCAGGAGAAGCAGCTAAATGTATTTTGGGGTGCAATTCCACTTATGCCCATGGCCTGTGTGAGCAATATATCATTTAGTGACAACTTTGTGCAAAAAAAATAAAAATTTGTCAATTTCCCGCAACTTGTGTGAAAATATAAAATATTCCATGGACTCAACATGCCTCAAAGCAAATAGCTTGGGGTGTCTACTTTCCAAAATGGGGTCATTTGGGGGGGTTTTATGCCATCTGGGCATTTTATGGCCTTCAAAACTGTGATAGGTAATGAGGAGTAAAATCAAAAATTTACGCCCTTAGAAATCCTGAAGGCAGTGATTGGTTTTTGGGGCCCCGTACGCGGCTAGGCTTCCAAAAAGTCCCACATATGTGGTATCCCCATACTCAGGAGAAGCAGCTAAATGTATTTTGGGGTGCAATTTCACATATGTCCATGGCCTGTGTGAGCAATATATCATTTAGTGACAACTTTTTGTAATTTTTTTTTTTGTCATTATTCAATCACTTGGGACAAAAAAATGAATATTCAATGGGCTCAACATGCCTCTCAGCAATTTCCTTGGGGTGTCTACTTTCCAAAATGGGGTCATTTGTGGGGGTTTTGTACTGCCCTGCCATTTTAGCACCTCAAGAAACGACATAGGCAGTCATAAATTAAAGGCTGTGTAAATTCCAGAAAATGTACCCTAGTTTGTAGGCACTATAACTTTTGCGCAAACCAATAAATATACAGTTATTGACATTTTTTTTACCAAAGACATGTGGCTGAATACATTTTGGCCTAAATGTATGACTAAAATTGAGTTTATTGGATTTTTTTTAGAACATAAATTAGAAACCATCATTTTTTTTCAAAATTTTCGGTCTTTTTCCGTGTATAGCGCAAAAAATAAAAACGACAGAGGTGATCAAATACCATCAAAAGAAAGCTCTATTTGTGGGAAGAAAAGGACGCAAATTTCGTTTGGGTACAGCTTTGCATGACCGCGCAATTATCAGTTAAAGCGACGCAGTGCCAAATTGTAAAAAGTGCTCTGGTCAGGAAGGGGGTAAATCCTTCCGGGGCTGAAGTGGTTAAAGGCATCGGTCAGCTGGCCACCTTCTCCACCGCTCTTCCACTGACTGAAAGAAGCCTCAGCAACACGTTGTCCAGCACCAGGAAATTGTAACCTCCTGAAGATATTTCATCCTCTGTTCCCTCTGTGAAGGCAGGATGAGTTCTGCAACCTTACCCTTGTAACATGGATCAAGAAGGGTTGCCAGCCAGTAATCATCCCTCTCCTTGATACCATGAATCCTAGGGTCCTTTCACAGTCTTTGCAGAATCATGGAGGCCATGTACCATAAGTTTGCAGAGGCATTCGATTCTGGAGTCCTCTGCGTCACTAAGGATCACATGATCTGTAACTACCTCCTCCCAGCCACGTACAACTCCTTGGGTTTCTGGGGACTGAAAACCATCCCTTGAAGACTACTGCTGATTGTTATCCTCTACATCAATGCTGACACAATCCTCCTCTTCTTCCTGTGTGTTTGGCAGGCCCGCACAAATGCTATCTGGATAAAGGGGTCCTTGAGAGGTAAGGAAGTCCTCCTCTTCCTCCTGCTGTTCTGCCTCAAGTGCCCTGTCCATGATTCCACAAAGCATGTGCTCCAGCAGGAAGACTACAGGGACAGTGTCACTGATGCATGCATTGTCTCTGCCCACCATCCTTGTGGCCTCCTCAAATGGTGACAGGACAGTGCAGGCATCCTTGATCAGTAGCCACTGGCATGGCAAAAAGAAGCCAAGCTCCCCTGACCCTGTCCTAGGGCCATACTCACACAGGTACTCATTGATGGCCCTCTGCTGTGTGTGCAGCCGCTGCAACATTGCCAACGTTAACTTCCACCTGGTAGGCATGTCACAAATGAGGCAGTTGGTGGGCAGGTTGCATTCCCTTTGAATATCAGCCAGCCGAGCACTTGCATTGTATGACCGGAAGAAATAACCACAGACTTTTCTGGCCTGCCTCAGGAGATCCTGTAAGCCTGGGTACCTGCTCAAGAACCGCTGCACCACCAAATTCAGGACGTGTGCCAAACATGGGTCAAGTGTCCCTGTCGGAGGGCGGAGAGAAGGTTGGTGCCATTGTCCTATACAACCTTTTTTGGCTTAAGCTGGCTTGGCATTAATCACCTCTGAGCCTGCCCCTGCACAGCTGACAGAATCTCTGCCCCAGCGTGGATCCTGTACCCTAGGCAGACCAACTCAAGCACCGCATGGCATCTTTTAGCATGACTGCTTGCGCAGCCCCGTGAACGCTTACGGAGCACCGCTGATTTAGGGGACAAATCTGCAGAAGAGGCCATAGAGGAAGAAGAAGAGGAGGCGGTGGAGGAGAGAGCTGTGGCAGAATCACTACTAGCATTTTGGAGGCGTGGTGGCGGAACAAGCTCCAACAACACTGAACCCTGTCCTGCATCCTTCCCAGCTGCCAGCAGAGTTACCCAGAGCGCCGTGAAGGAAAGGTAACATCCCTGCCCATGCCTGCTGGACCATGAGTCAGCGGTAATATTAACCTTACTGCTGATCGCCCTGTCCAACGAGGCCAAAACATTGCCTTCCACATAACAGTAGAGAGCCTGAATGGCCTTCCGTGAAAAGAAATGGCGTTTTGGAACCTGCCATTGAGGTACAGCACATTCCGCAAATTCATGAAAGGGGTAGTTTCTACCAGCTGAAAAGGCAGCAGTTGCAGTGCTAGCAATTTGGCCAAGCTAGCATTTAGACGCTGAGCATATGGATGGCTGGGACCGAATTTCTTTTTACGGTTCAGCAACTGGGGTAGGGAAATTTGCCTGCTAAAATCAGATGGTGCTGTACTGCTAGCAGATTGGCTGCAAGTACTTGGGAAACCTATTGCTATACCTTCATTTCTCTCAGTGGAGGTTTTTGAGAGGACTGGAGGTATAGTAGGGTTGGAGATCCCAGATGAGGAGCAAGGAGAAGTCTGCCTTTTTCTTTGATGTGGGTCTTTCAAGTGCTGTTGCCAACGGACTGCATGGGAGGTTGTCATATGTCAGGTCAAGCATGTGGTGCCCAAGTGGCTGCTGTTCTGGCCAGGCTTTATCCGCTTCAGATATAGGTTGCAAACAGCAACGGTGCTGCACACGTGTCGAAAAAGCCCACACTAAGGAATTTTTCAAAGTCAGCGGGGAGTCAGCAGCACTCTGCACCTGCGGAGGTCTGCGGTGTGATGCAATAGGGTGGCTGCCCTTAAGCTACCCCCTAGAGGACATCCTGCCTCGTTGGAGTTGTGCCTCCTCCTCCTCCTCTCTTCTCTCAGGCACCCAAGTACAGTCAGTGACCTCATTCATCCCCTCCCTCCTCTTCACTGGATTAAACTTGGCAGTATGCTGCAGCTGGGGGAATATGACTGCCAGTTGCTTGTCCTTCTGTGGCACCCCCTCTCTCTAAGCTCCCATTACTCCCTTCCTTAACCTGGGAACCAACATTGGAGCCTTCAAATCGCTGCGCATCCTCCAGCAGCATGTATCCAACACTGTGGTCGAATAATTCTGGCGACTCCTCCGTGCATGATGGTGGGGCTACGGAAGGAGTGACTGGACAAGGAGCCGGTGGAATAGGCCGCTTTGGCAGCTGCGTTGGAAGGCAAACTACTCTGAGCCTGGGTGACAGAGGATGAGGAGGATGAGGACGGCTTTGTTTTCCACTCCACCAACTCCTCTGCATGTTGTGGCTCAATAACACGGCCAGCAGCAGAAAAAAAAAAGGACAAGCGTGCCCCACGGCCACCTGCAGAGGATGCACCATGTCCACGACCACCATTGTTGACTGTAGAAACAGAGGCTGCTTGCCCTCTTTTAGTGGCCTGTGAGCGTCTGCCTCTCCTTGGTGGCCTTCCAGACATGATGTATTTTTTGTTTTGCAACACCACATTACACTGTATTAGATACTGTGTACGCCGCCTGAAGTGTAATAGAAATTGTACACGCTGTATTAGATACTGTGTACACCGCCTGTACTGTATTAGAAACTGTACTATGGCTGCACTGTATTGTGCACTGTGTACACCACCAGAAAAGTAGTAGAAACTGTACCACGGCGCTTACAACCTCATTCAAAACCATGCAGGGGATGAGTGGAAGACACCTTCAGGTCCAGGTTGGGACACTTTGAATACTTGGTGATGCGGTTTGGTTTGTGCAATGCCCTGCCATGTTCCAACACCTGGTAAACGATATTTTTCGAGAGTATCTTGACAACTTTGTAATCATTTATCTAGATGATATCCTCATCTTTTCCGCCACAGTAGAGCTGCACCAAATCCATGTGAAAAGAGTGCTCACAATTCTCAGAGAACACGGACTGTATGTTAATGCGGAAAAATGTGAGTTTGAAAAGACAGTTATCCAGTTCCTAGGGCTTATCTCCACAGAGGGGGTCACAATGGACCCGCAAAAGGTAAAAGCAATCCAGAAATGGCCAGCCCCCTTGTAAAAAAAGGGAGTTCAGCGATTCGTGGCCTTCACCAATTTCTATAGAAGATTTATAAAAGGATTCTCCTCAATCATTTCACCTATTACACAGCTGACCCGCCGGCAAAATCGGTTCCAGTGGCCCCAAGAAATTCAGGAAGCCTTCGACAAGCTAAAGAATCTGTTCATTTCCGCCCCAATACTGCAGCACCCATACCCGTCCTTAGCCTTTGTATTGGAGGTGGATGCTTCGGAGACAGTTACAGGAGCAATTTTGTCCCAAAGACAATGTCATAAGGCCCTTCTTCACCCTGTGACTTTCGCTTCTCGGACACGACTGCAATGCCCTGTACACACGACCGGTTTTATACAATTCATGTATTACCTGCAAACGTAACAAAGGGTCCAACACTAAATCCTGGGGTCTGCTAAAACCTTTACCCATCCCAGAACAACCTTGGAAGGAAGTCTCTATGGAATTTATCGTTGACTTGCCTCTCTTAGAAGGTTTTTACCTCCATTCTGGTAATAGTTGATCGCCTTTCAAAGATGGCACATTTTTTGCCCATGGCAGGCACTCCCTCTGCCTTGGATGCTGCAAACATATTCATCAAAGAAGTGGTGAGGTTTCATGGGGTACCTAACAATATGTCTGATAGAGGAGTACAATTTACCTCCAAATTCTGGAAATACCTCTGCAAGTCCTTAGAAATCAAAGTCTGCCTTTCCTCAGCATACCACCCTCAAAGTAATGGCCAAACGGAAAGGACAAATCAAACTTTAGAACAATACCTTCCGCTGCTTCTGTTCCTGCTCCCAAGACAATTGGACTTCTCTTCTTCCTTGTGCAGAGTTTGCCTACAATAATTCCATACACACAGCCACCAATCAAACCTCTTTTTGGGCCAATTATGGGTTTCACCCCTCCTTTCTTCCTGATTCTATCCCTGAAGCTTCAGTCCCTGCAGTACAAGGTCGAATAAATTTAATTCAAATACATTTTCAACATATCCAGGAAGCTATGCAGAAGGCTCAGGACAGCTACAAAAAGTACTATGACGGGGAGAAGGAGCAACCCATCCTTCAAAGTAGGAGACAAGGTTTGGCTATCCACCATCAATCTTAAACTACCATGTCTGTTACGGAAATTGGGCCCTAAATTTATCGGCCCCTTCAAGGTTAAGAGAGTGGTGAATCCCGTGGCTTTTGAATTAGCACTACCTAGCTCCTACAAAGTGCATCCTGTTTTTCACGCTTCATTGCTGAAACCAGTGGTTTCCCAGGCCTTTCTCAGGAAGAGAAGAATTGCCACCGCCTCCAGTTGAAATCCAGTTGAAATTGAGGGCGAAAACAAGTTTGGGGTGGAGGCTATAATGGACTGTAAAAAAAAGGGGTGGACAAGGCTGCCTCTTGGGGGGGGGGGGGGGCACTGTCAGAGAAATAACAGAAACCGGGCTTGCCAGTATCGGCACTTTCCCACGCGCATGGGCGCTCTACTCTACCTGCCTTCAGTGTTTGACCTCAGCTTGTTTAAGGTCCTTCTCCCATCTCACCTGCCTGATTATCTGTGTTTGACCCTCGGCCTCCTCCAAGGACTTGCTTCTACTTAATTATTTGTGTTCGACCCCCGGCTTCCTCCAAGGACTTCTCTACAGTATCTACTTACCAGATCTGCTTAGTTAGAGCCCAGGCCGGGCATCCCACTCTAGACTCAAGCCTACCTCAGCATGGAGTATCAGCTCTACCTAGAGTCATCACTTAAGTCCTTGCTAAGCCTGCTGGTGACTCGTGCCTCTAGGTGCCCTATACCCTCTGTACCACTTCCAGGGGTAGAGTGCGCTTATCTGCAAGGGAAGCCGCTCTCAGCATCTCGGCCTTGGTGAGTACCCTGACACAATGGGTAGAAGTCATGCCCCTGACTGGTGTTTTAATGTAGTGAATGAGACACAGACTAACCCTTCTACATGCAGTGGGTCCACATGTAAACCTAAGGGAAACTCCTCCTGTTTTCTGTTCCACATATCTGATCCTGATTTAAACAACACCTTGTCTAATTTGTCTTCCCTCTTTGATAATGTAAGTGATATACTACACCAATTCATACTCCCAGCACAGAACAAGGACACTCATGGGCTTATTGCTAAGAAACAATTTGCACTAGGACAAAGTGTCTATGTGTGTTGTGGGAAGGTATGCTATCCTTGGGTCCCCCTCCAAGTCCAGGGATGGTGTTATTTGGCCTCTTTAGTCCCGATTATGGGAGTAATGGGTAACAATAAGCAAGATCACATACTTGAGGCCAGAATGTCCCAAAAAAAAAAACCCTTTTAAGCATAGAATGAAGCAAGAATTGTTTCTTGAAAAGGACATGGCATGGGCTTGGTTTCCCTCATGGACAGGATGGGGGATTGATATGATGAAGAAATTAAATAATTATTCTAAGATACTGGATGAAATACTGGATAAAAATTCAGACGACATCACTAAGTTAAATTTGGAAACAAGAGCAATCAGAAAACAACTAGAACTTCATGACTTGGCCATAGAAAGTATGAGTGCAGCCCTTTCAGGGTTATGTGAGATGACTGAAGACTATGAATGTTGTACTTGGATACATAATACCAGTATAGAAATACCTGATTATTATGACAATCGCACAACACAGAAAAGAAGTAGATAAATTACAAACAGAAGCATGAGACATAGCAAAGAATTGAGATCCTTTCAAAGAATTAGGCGGATTTAATTTTGGAGGAATATTTTCATGGCTGAAAGACACTGCTATGACTATTATAATGATTTAGATTTTTCTATTATTTTTATATGCATGTTTCAAACTTGTAATGTGTATTATTGCTAGAGCTACCCGAACCCTTGACCCTGCTAATAAAGCCTACCTTAGCATGTACTATGATAACAAAGCTAATTATGTTAACGTGGAGAGAAAATAAGTAATGTTCATGACTTTTTGTATGTACAGTGCCTTGCAAAAGTATTCATCCCCCTTGGCTTTTTACCTATTTTGTTACATTACAGCCTTTAGTTCAATGTTTGTTTAATTTGAATTATATGTGATGGATCAGAACACAATAGCCTAAGTTGGTGAAGTAAAATTAGAAAAATATATACGTAAAACTATTTTTCAGAAATAAAAAACTGATAATTGGCATGTATTCACCCCCTTTGTTATGAAGCCCATAAAAAGCTCTGGTGCAACCAATTACCTTCAGAAGTCACATAATTAGTGAAATGGTGTCCACCTGTGTGCAATCTAAGTCTCACATGATCTGTCATTACATATACACACCTTTTTGAAAGACCCCAGAGGCTGCAACACCTAAGCAAGAGGCACCACTAACCAAACACTGCCATGATGACCAAGGAACTCTCCAAACAAGTAAGGGACAATGTTGTTGAGAAGTACAAGTCAGGATTAGGTTATTAAAAAAATCCAAATCTTTGATGATCCCTAGGAGCAATATCAAATCTATCATAACCAAATGGAAAGAACATGGCACAACAGCAAACCTTTCAAGAGACGGCCGCACACCAAAACTCATGGATTGGACAATGAGGGCTTTAATCAGAGAGGCAGCACAGAGACCTAAGGTAACTCCGGAGGAGCTGCAGAGTTCCACAGCAGATACTGGAGTATCTGTACATAGGACGACAATAAGCCGTACGCTCCATAGAGTTGGGCTTTATGGCAGAGTGGCCAGAAGAAAGCCATTACTTTCAGCAAAAAAAATTACACGTTTTCAATACTTTGTAGAACCTCCTTTCACTGCAATTACAGCTGCAAGTCTTTTTGGGGATGTCTCTACCAGCTTTGCACATCTAGAGAGTGACTTTTTGCCCATTCTTCTTCAACCCATCCAACTTGAAGGAACTGGAGCAGTTTTGCGAGGAGGAATGGGCTAAAATCCCAGTGGTAAGATGTGGCAAGCTCATAGAGACTTATCCAAAGCAGCTTTGAGCTGTGATAGCCACAAAAGGCTCTACAAAGTATTGACTTTAGGGGGGTGAATAGTTATGCACATTGACTTTTTTCTGTTATTTTGTCCTATTTGTTGTTTGATTCAAAATAAAAAAAAATTAAAAAATCTTCAAAGTTGTGGGTATGTTCTGTAAATTAAATGATGCAAATCCTCAAACAATCCATGTTAATTCCAGGTTGTGAGGCAACAAAACACGAAAAATGCCAAGGGGGTGAATACTTTTGCAAGGCACTGTATGAGTTTTGCCATAAACAGCTTAACTAAAAGTTTGCATAGAACCACACCCTATGAGTTACTGTGATTAAGCCGATTCTCGGAACAACGTCCTGTGTCAGCAAGTCATCAGCTATTTCTTGTTATCTAGTCAGCAGTCTAACTCTTGATAAGAAAGTACTGAGTGTAAGTTTGTATAACATGTATACGTAGGCATGTATACGTAGCCCCTCCCTTCTTTGTTCTACTGGTATATAAGCAACTGTTGTATTCATTAAATTCAGACATCTTATGAACACCCTCAAGCTTGTTTCCCGTGTCTCATGTGGTGTCTCACGGATCCGAGGGTCCCGGTGGTCTGCCTGCATAACCAGGGTGGTCATCAAGGTGTAAAATTACTTTCAGATACAAGTAGCCATACTCCTCAGCCACTTTCATAATGACTATACGCTGTAGCCTGGCCAGCCTGGGCAGTGTTTTGGGGTCTCCATATCCAAGTAAAACTCGTGCATCAGGTACGCGCTGAACCGGATGTCCAGCAACAACATTAGGCTTGCAACCAGACTTGGCCAATTAAGTTGGCTTAGCTATAATGACTTTAGGGACCCATCCTGCCCAGCGATCCTCCTTAAAGGATTCAGTGAGACACAGATGTGGAGCTGCACTGGCAGATAGTTCAATCTCAACACTGTCAGCTGGCACAGGAAGAATTTCATCCTCCTTCAAATCACACAATTGCTCCTCTTCACTGTCACTCCACTTCCCAGTCGATGATAAAGTATCTGAGAACAGTTCAAAGATCCGATCATATGGGATATCTGAATCGGAGATAGTGGAGCACTCTTCAGCCGGGAGCATGTTGTGCTTTGAGCTAACATCAACTGGCAAAACAACCTTATCCCCCTTACTGGCCACAGGTATCACAGCCCCCACTGGCACACTACTTTCACCCATTTCAGGCTTACCCGACTCCAGTGTTTTTCCCCTTGGAGTTTCCACCATCAAGGAACGCAGATGGGCCCGACCACGACCTCGAGGGATAACTGGAGCGCAGGGCCATGGAGCAGCCACAGAGATAGGAGGAGCAGCTTCTCGCACAAGCCGGGTGATAGCAGGGGGACTCTCAATGCAGTCCCCAGCTGGGATGGCGACATTCCTGTCCCAATCTGCTTGTAGTGTCCGCAGAGGTTGGGCTGGTGAGACTACCTCGAGCAAGGGTTCCCTGCAGCATCCACAGACGATCCAAGGCCGCAGATGCGTGGCCAAACCGGAACACTTCCTGCAGATCAGTCCCAAGCTTACTCACAGTAGTCTCCGGGAACAAGGTGGATGGTCCTTTAGCGGCGTCTGCTTCCCTTTTACCTCCGACCACAACTGGTTCCCCATCCAGGTTAACCTTCGCAAATCAGTTGGACTCCAGTTCTGCAGTCTCAACCCTGCACTGCTTCTGATCCTCCTGGATAGGCTTCAGGCAGCCTAGCAGCCAGGTGTCCCCGGGATAGGCCTCAGTCATCCGGCCTAGCAGCCCGGGGCAACATAACACACATCCACCCAGACAGCTGTCCAGGTGGCACAGAACCCCAAACACATGACTCCACTCAATAAATAGGCTCTCCCAGCAGGTCAAGGGACTAAAGAAACCCCTGCCAATTGGCCAAGATGCTCATCTACTTATAATCTGACCTTGCAGAGCCCTTGTCAATCTAATGTCACCGGCCATCATGCCACCTAGTGACAGAAGAGAAAAGGTGCCGCAATTCCAGAATTAGAGAGGAATCAGTGGATCTACTAACAATCGACCAGGACAATTACTACCTGGCAAAATAAATTTGTTAGCAACCCTGCCTAAACACGAGGGTGCTACATACATATTATCAAATTGTTTCCAGGTCATCTGAAACAATATGATTTCAGATTTCAGAAGTTTATTTTTGGCTTATTACGCAGAGCTGACCATGCCCAGTTACTGCTGCGTACCTAGCATCCTCACTGTGCTAGGATTTGTAGAGCACATAGTCTCAGTAGCGTCAGGTGCTCCCTCCTGCAATTGGGCCACACCCTGTCTGATCTAAAGTGAGGCTTGGCATGTGCAGGATTTATTGGTGACATCAGTGGAGGAAGTATGAAGGCATGTAGAATGTTGGCACCAGGATGGATAAAGATAGCGCCGGCTTAAGCGGGAGGGAGGGTTGTGCAGGGTGCAGTCTTGTGTATGGTAAGGCTATTTTTTGGGAACTCAGCATTCTCAAAGATGAAATTGTGATGTCATCAGCTCCTCCTCTCCAATTAGAGAACACCTTGTATTCACTGAAAAAGACAAGGCTTCTCCTGAGTGGTGGAGGTGCAGGAGCAAGCAACTCTCCGTATTTGGTGCACAGAGGGGAAGTTGCTTGAGCACCTTCTGGAAAAGTATTAGGCCACAACAATGAACTAGAGCTGCCCAGTTCCTGGAAACCAAAATAAAGGGGTTGGGGTCTGGAGAAAGGTGGTGGATATTACAATGCTCCATGAAATCTTAAGATGTAACAATAGACACCTAGGACAGAATACAATCCAGATGTGCTAATTGGATTGGCTTTGTCTACAGAGATTCTGGTAGGATAAGGCAGTTTCAGTCATCAACCAGGTCTTCCTGATTGTGAAGGGAGTCACTTTGGGCGGGGGGCTTGTGGAACCCAGCTTACCTTAGAGAGCTCTGGAAACTCCTTGTCCTGCTCCCCCGGGCCCTCCTATGTGTAAGTTACCCTGTGTCTATTAGAGGCACGGGGTGACCGAGAACTCCAGTCTGATCTGCACTAATCAGACTCACCGTACAACCACACCTAGCATTTCCTTTTACCTCTGTTATCCTAGGTTTTATATGTCTGGTGTGTGTTGAAAGAATGAAGGGGCTCTTTCACTTTGGACAGTAATATTTCTGAACAATATTTCTCAAGAAAATATGAAGATAAATTCCACTTTTCCAACTGCTGAAATATTGCATGAGCTCGGTCTCATAAATTGTTGTATACTTTTTACTAGATTGTTTGAGGTGTGGCTGTATCCCATTATTCTATTCTTTGTCTGCATTGGAAGCAAACGATTATGGAATGTATATGCGTTTCTAACATGTAGACCGGGGGCAGGGTGGAGGGAGGGGGAAAATTCTCCCTGGTAGCGCTGCTCGCGAACTAGCGATTTTTTTCCAGAGTTGAGGGCAGACAGAATCATACCATCCCAGCAGGACCTGCATTGACATTGGTTCCCTGTGCTGTATCCGCATCTCTCACAACCTCCTTTCGAATTCCTCTTCCATGGCGGCTGGTATCTGTACCTGTCTTCCCCTGCTATCCGAACCTTGGATCCCAGTGGTGGTTTGGACGTGTTGCCAGCTAGGTAGCACAATCCCAATTTTTTACTTATGGTTGTGACTTGCACATTCACACCCTATGCCATATACTTATTGGATTAATTCACAGGATTTTAGTTAGATTTTCTCACACATGGTGCTGTGACTTTGGTGCACTCTGCACATTTATTGTTTATTTTTACATATATTTTTTCCAGATTTTCTCTTTCCCATTACATAATATCTTTTTGATGGGTTGTGTATTACGTTTCCTGTGAACAGCGCCATTCCCCTTTTAGAATATTTTGGTTATGTGGATTTCACTTCGGTGTTTCCATTTTGCTTGGGGGGCTGCAGTTCCTTGTTATTACTGATCCTAAGCGCGGAATATTTGATTTCCACAATCCCACCGCTGCCACCAATGTCACGGATCCTCATACAAACAGAATGGCATGTGTAACATGGCCTGTTAGTTCCAATGTGGGAGAGCTGTACCCAAATGACAGCTGGAGGCCACCATGAGCGCAGCTACCCATAGGAATAAATAAATGCACAGGGTGCCAGTTCGGTCCATACCAGTGGTAAGATCATGGGAGAAGGTAAGTATAAAGTTGAGGTTGCCTGCACTTAAGGGCTTTATTAATAGAAAAACTATTAAGTAAAAAAAATAAAATAAAATAAAGTGGAAGGAAAATGCTAAATAGTTTTCAACACTTTTTACAAATAAATATCTGAAAAGTTTGGTGTGTATTTGTACTCAGCCCCCCGGAGTCAATACTTTGTAGAACCTCCTTTCGCTGCAATTACAGCTGCAAGTCTTTTTTGGGGATGTCTCTACCAGCTTTGCACATCTAGAGAGTGACTTTTTGCCCATTCTTCTTTGCAAAATATCTCAAGCTCTGTCATATTGGATGGAGAGCGTCTGTGAACAGCAATTTTCAAGTCCTGACACAGATTCTCAATTGGATTTAGGTCTGGACTGTGACTGGGCCATTCTAACACATGAATATGCTTTGATCTAAACTATTCCATTGTAGCTCTGGCTGTATGTTTAGGGTCGTTGTCCTGCTGGAATGCGATCCCCCGCCCCAGTCTCAAGTCTTTTGCAGACTCTAAAAGGTTTTCTTCTAAGATTGTCCTGTATTTGACTCCATCCATCTTCCCATCAACTCTGACCAGCTTCCCTGTCCCTGCTGAAGAAAAGCATCCCCACAACATGATGCTACCACCACCATGTTTCACGGTGGGGATAGTGTGTTCAGGATGATGTGCAGTGTTAGTTTTCCGCCACACATCATGTTTTGCTTTTAGGCCAAAAAGTTCAGTTTTGGTCTCATCTAACTAGAACACCTTCTTCCAAATGTTTGCTGTGTCTCCCACATGGCTTCTCGCAAACTACCAACGGAACTTCTTGTGGCTTTCTTTCAACAATGGCTTTCTTCCTGCCACTCATCCATAAAGGCCAGATTTGTCGAGAGTGTCTGTTACACTCTCTTTCACACTGCCCAAAGCCAGCACTAACAATTCTCCTCCCACCCCCACCCCTCTGTGTTTGCCCACACTCCTCAGAAAAGGAAATATGAAGTCCAGCAGCCTCAGATACATCTGGATGAGAGGTGCTGACTGCCAAGGGGTGAGTGAGCTCACCATCCATCCCTGTCTGTGACTGAAGTCTCCCCCCTTCTCTCTCCTGCCTCTGAGTGAGTACACTAAGTTAAATCAGGGTTCTCAGAGCACCCCTTAGATCAGAGTTCCCCTTTACACCACAGGGCACAGTGTTCCCCCCTTACATCAAAGTCCTCTCCGTACATCAGAGTTCAGTGTTCCCCCTTAATTCAGGGTTCCCAGAGCATCCCTTATGTTAGAGTCCCCAGATTTCTCCCTTACCTCAGAGTCTGCAGAGTCCCCCCATTCAGATGTAAAAGGGGAACTCTGTGGACTCTGATGTAAAGGTGGACTATTGTGATTAACTTCATATGATTAAAAATGTTATTTAATTGCAAAATATATGTATAGTTTATACTGTAAAAATGCTGTGCGCTAAAATGTCCGTGTTTGACTTGAAGAAAAGGTGGCAACCCTACTAACAGTTGTCCTATGGACAGATTCTCTCACCTGAGCTTTGGATCTCTGCAGCTCCTCCAGAGTTACCATGGACCTTTTAGCTGCTTCTCTGATTAATGCTCTCCTTGCCCGGCCTGTCAGTTTAGGTGGACGGCCATGTCTTGGTAGGTTTGCAGTTGTGCCATACTCTTTCCATTTTCGGATGATGGATTGAACAGTGCTCTTGGGATATTTTGTTATAACCTAACCCTGCTTTAAACTTCTCCACAACTTTATCCCTGGCCTGTCTGGTGTGTTCCTTGGCCTTCATGATGTTGTTTGTTCACCAAGGTTCTCTAACAAACTTCTGAGGGCTTCACAGAACAGCTCTACTGTATTTATACTGAGATCAAATTACAAACAGGTGGAGTCTTTTTTCTATCTAGGTGACATCTGAAGGCAATTGGTTCCACTAGATTTTAGTTAGGGGTATCAGAGTAAAGGGGCTGAATACAAATGCACGCCGCACTTTTCACATATTTATTTGTAAAACATTTTGAAAACCATTTATCATTTTCCTTCCACTTCACAGTTATGTGCCACTTTGTGTTGGTTTATCACATAAAATCCCAATAAAATACATTTACGTTTTTGGTTGTAACCTGACAAAATGTGGAAAATTTCAAGGGGTATGAATACTTTTTCAAGGCACTGTATCATGAAGCAACCATTCATTTTATTGTCTTCTTAACCACTTCCCGCCCGGCCTATAGCGGATTGACGGCCGGGCGGTGGTTCTGTTATCCTGACTGGGCGTCATATGACGTCCTTCAGGATAACATGCCGCCGCGCGCCCGCAGGGGCGCGCATCGCGGCGATCGGTGGACCGGTGTGTCAGCCTGACACACCGCTACACCGATCTTGGTAAAGAGCCTCCGGCGGAGGCTCTTTACCACGTGATCAGCCGTGTCCAATCACGGCTGATCACGCTGTCAATAGGAAGAGCCGTTGATCGGCTCTTCCTCACTCGCGTCTGGCAGACGCAAGTAGAGGAGAGCCGATCGGCGGCTCTCCTGGCAGGGGGGGTCTGCGCTGATTGTTTATCAGCGCAGCCCCCCCGCAGATCACCACACTGGACCACCAGGGATCGCCACTAGGACCACCAGGGAAGGGAAACATGTGGATGGCCAGGTATGTACCCCATGGCCATCCACATGTGCCCAGTCAGTGCCAAATCTGTGCCAATCAGTGCCCACAAATGGGCACTGATTGGCACAATTATGTTGCAGTGATGCCCAGCAATGCCACACTTAGGGGCATCACTGCCATCAATCAGAATGATCAGTGCCACCCATCAGTGTCCATCGGTGCCACCTGTCAGTGCCCATCTGTGCCCATCTGTGCCCACCTATCAGTGCCCATCCATGCCCATCTGTGCCAACTATCAGTGCCACCCATAACTACCCATCAACGCCACCTACGAGTGCCCATCAATGCCACCTACGAGTGCCCATCAGTGCCGCCTATCAGTGCCCATCGGTGCCACCTATCAGTGCCCATCAGTGCCACCTACCAGTGCCACCTATCAGTGCCCATTAGTGCCACCTATCAGTGCGCATCAGTGCCGCCTATCAGTGCCCATCATCAGTGCCCGTCAGTGCCACCTCATCAGTGCCACCTCATTGGTGCCACCTCATCGGTGCCCATCAGTGCCGCCGTATCAGTGCCCGTCAGTGCAGCCATATCAGTGCCCGTCATTGAAGAAGAAAACATACTCATTTACAAAAAAATTTAACAGAAACAAAGAAAAACGTGTTTTTTTTCAAAATTTTCTCTCTTTTTTTATTTGTTGCGCAAAAAATAAAAACCGCAGAGGTGATCAAATACCACCAAAAGAAAGCTCTATTTGTGGGAACAAAATGATAAAAAATTTGTTTGGGTACAGTTTAGCATGACCGCGCAATTGTCATTCAAATTGTGACAGCGCTGAAAGCTGAAAATTGGGCTGGGCGGGAAGGTGTCTAAGTGCCTGGTATTGAAGTGGTTAAAGTGCTTCAGTTGACAATAAAATCTTGCTGTTCCTCCCTGAAATTGGGAAACAATAACAGATAATGACAGGTTTCTGGCACGCATCTGACATCTCTTCCTTCTAGAATTCAGGTATAAAAACCATCCACAGATTAAGGATTTATTCCATCCAGACTGCAGACATGAGATTGGTGGGACTGACACTATCTATCCTCCTGGGGGCGCTACTGCTCCAAGTGGTGACTGCAGGTATGTGATTCTGTGCTGAGGCTACTCCAACTATAGCTCTGATATATTCCATAGTGCTGTGTACAGACAGACCTTGGACAGTCTCTGCACCAGAGTAGCTTACACTCTAATGTCCTTCACACTGTCACAGTCTATTTTTACACATTTTTATTAGGGCTGCGGAAATTAACGATTAATTCCTCAATTAATCGTTAATTTCTTTAATCGATCAAAATTCTTTTGATCCGTACTCACCTCTCCGCCGGCTTTCCGGGTCTTCAGGGAGTTCCGTCGGAGATCCGGTGACGTCACGGACATCGACGTCACTGGACTCCTCCCCCCTTCCCCAAGTGCCTCCGTCTGCTAACGAAGGGAAAGGGGGGAGGAGTCATGCGGGGTGTGGTTTTCTTGTTGTTATCAGCTGTAGCGGGTCACGGGACATGGCCTACCCCCTCCTCCACCCGCTGTGGGAGCGCGAGCTGAACTTCAGGTCCAGGAGCAGAGCGCGAGGCGGAGGGAGCCAGACACAGCGGAGGGGCGGCAGATGGCAACGGAGACACCCCACACTCCTCATACCGATAGAAAAACCCGCTCCCCTAGGCTTTCCGGTAAGGAGAGGGGGGAGCTGCCTGTTGTCACGGTTTTCTGAATGTGTAGAGACCGGCGGACACCTGGTGTCAGATGTGTACACACTCCATAACATCATTATGTCATTAAAGGGTGTCCCCCTTCGGGAGATTTCCCTTCACTTCCTGTTCCAGAGTCAAAACCGGAAGTGAGCAGAAGCCCCTTTAGCTCCTAGTAACCGCCAGAATTTGTGTCCCCTTTGTGGGGGTATTTCCCTCTCTGATAGCTTATGCTGGGACAAATGGGGCTCATTCACATGAGAGCTGTGTCCCTTAACCCTTATGCTGCAAGAGCTGTTTTTGCACTTTTTTTTATTGCATAAAAACATTTGTTGCTTAAAAGTTAAAATCAGTAGTTTTTTGGCTAGGAAATTACTTAGACTATATATATATATATATATATATATATATATATATATATATATATATATATATATATATATATATATATATATATATATATGCGCATTATAATTAATGCATATAATTGATTAAAAAAAAAAACAATTAATCAAACACGAAAATTTTAATCAGTAACAGCCCTAATTTATATAGCTCTGACATATACCACAGTGCTGTACAGAGAACACCGAACCAGTCACATCTGTCTCTACCAGAGGAGCTTACACTCTAATGTCTCTTCACAGTCACACACTATTATTATACATTTATATAGCTCTGACATATACCACAGTGCTGTACAGAGAACACCGATTCAGTCACATCAGTCTCTACCAGAGGAGCTTACACTCTAATGTCTCTTCACAGTCACACACTATTATTATACATTTATATAGCTCTGACATATACCACAGTGCTGTACAGAGAACACCGAACCAGTCACATCAGTCTCTTCCAGAGGAGCTTACACTCTAATGTCCCCCCACAGTCACACTAGGGTTGCCACCTTTTCTCCAAGCCAAACCCGAACAGGTTAGAGACGCACAGGATTTATTTTTTGTAGTATACACTATAGGATTGTAAAAGATCTGGGACAGCTTTGGGATTACCCAATGAGAGTAGTAATGTGGCACGCACAGCGCGCCGCGCCAAAGAGTGGGTGTGGCTCAGCCGCTGTCAGCAACAATTTGTAATGGACGGAACAATCTAATACAAGAACAACCAGAGCCTAAAAATCCACAATCCTGTTAGCGCCAATGTTCATGCTAACAAGCATACGCAATTTACAAAGTGCCAGAAATGCATAGGAAGCTTGTTACTGATTAGCCTCTACATCCACGGCTCACTGTCACTTTCCATTCTTGGAATATTCATTAATACATACATTAAAAGGGAATTTACTAAGACTGGAGCAGCTGTGCAAGGCAACCAATCAGCTTCTAGCTTTCATTTCCAAAGCTTAACCAAACAAGCTGAAGCTAGAAGCTGACTGGTTACTTTGCACAGCTGCTCCCCCCATTCTGCTTAGCAGCAAGCATATTATAACGATTGTAGGCATTTATTGTAGCGTTTAGAATGAATTCAGCTGTCACATAACCTGGCAAAGTTACAAACACCAAAAGGACTCATTTAATAAACAGCACTACAAAGTATACAGTAATAAGCTATGATTATATGCACAAGTTCAGAAGCCAATTTAGATGTAGCTGATGACAATGTAAGGTACAGTTTGATTGGCCGCTATGGATAACAACACTTGGCACATGGCTACTTGACTTAGTAAAAAATCCTGACACTCACAAAGCAATCTAATACAAGTGCATACCTCCCAACTGTCCCTGATTTCGAGGGACTGTCCCTGATTTCGAGGGACTGTCCCTGATTTCGAGGGACTGTCCCTGATTTAGAGCAATGTCCCTCTGTCCCTCATTCCTCCTCATTTGTGTCTGATCTATAAAGTTGTATATAAAATGCACTTTTTATCTTTCAAAAAGTGTTTCCCGGAGCTAAATCTCTCATCCAATTTCTAAATTGCTGCATTTATAAATTTCAAAAGCCAATATAAAGGAATAGTAGTGGTAAAAAAAAGCACTGGATTTAATTAACCTTTTTTTGGAGCTAATTCTCCTTTAAGGGGGTGTGGCAGGGGGGCGTGTCCTATGCCTACATACATTTGCTAGTAGGTGTCCCTCATTCCCATCTCAAAATGTTGGGAAGTATGCAAGTGTACTATATGGCTTTAAAATGTGTAATCCTCTGGACCTTGTTCAGATGTGTCCAGCCCATAGCAGGCACTCACCTGGGAAACTTCATACAGCAGTTTGTAATGCTCCTCTCACTTCCTAAAAGTGCACAGATTGCCACCCATTGTAATCTGGATGAAGGGTTCAAGGCATCTAATTCCCTGTTCTGGGAGCAGAAGATGCTGTGACAGGAGATCGCCCTCTTGACTCGACTACTGCTGTTCCATCAGTCACTCCCGAGTCCCGACTCTTCTACACAAGCACACCAGTGTGAGCTGCCAGCCAAGGAAGTGATTGCATCGTCCTCCTGCGCCGCATCGCTACACTCCCTGTCACTTCCCGTCCGGGTACAGCAGTCCCTGCAGCGGCACGGAGGAAGGGTAAGCCTGTGAGGCCCCTCAGTCTGCTTTACCGCTGGCCAGTCCGGGCCCGATCCTCACTGCAAAGCCCAGGCAACACAGCCCTGCCCCCACTCTCCACTGGGGGTGCCACCTCCTCTCCTCCTCAGGCCGTAATCCAGTCTTAATAATGTGTCTGTCCAGTTTTCAGATGGACTGAAAACAGGACACAGGATTCAAAATCCGGACTGTCCGGGTCAACACCGAACAGGTGGCAACCCTAATGCCGCGTACACACGAGCGGACTTTACGGCAGACTTTGCCCGGCGGACTTTTTGATGGACTTTACGACGGACTTTCTGAATGAACGGACTTGCCTACACACAATCCACCAAAGTCCGTCGAATTCGTACGTGATGATGTACGACCGGACTAAAACAAGGAAGTTCGTAGCCAGTAGTCAATAGCTGCCCTAACGTGGCTTTTTGTCCGTCGAACTAGCATACAGACGAGCGGACTTTTCGACCGGACTCAATTTCGACGGATTGATTTAAAACATGTTTCAAATCTAAGTCCGTCCAACTTTTGAGAAAACAAAGTCTGCTGGAGCCCACACACGATCGAATTGTGTGACGAAATCCAGTCCGCCGGGCAGAGTCTGCCGTAAAGTCCGCTCGTGTGTACGCGGCAAAAGTCACACACTATTTCTATTATTATACATTTATATAGCTCTGACATATACCGCAGTGCTGTACAGAGAACACTTATCCAGTCACATCAGTCTCTGCACCAGGGGAGCTTACACTCTAATGTCTCTTCACAGTTACACACTATTATTACCGTATATACTCGAGTATAAGCCGACCCGAATATAAGCCGAGGCACCTCATTTTACCACAAAAAACTGGGAAAACTTTTTGACTCAAGTATAAGCCATGGGTGAGAAATACGCAGCTACTGTAAGTGGAAAAGAGGGTCAACAATGCCCATTTGCAGCCTCACAGTGCCCATTTGCATGCCTCACTGTGCCCATTTGCAGCCATAGGTCCTCCGAACCTCAAACTTGGTAGTTAAGGGTTCCTAGATGCCCCCTAGCTGCAGCCAAAATTTGGGGTCTCTGGACCCAAAGGGTCCCGAAATGACATTGCTGCAGATGGACAGCTGGGGTTCCTACCACCAAGTGGCCCCGAGATATGGGGCCCCAAAATCGGTTCGGAAAGTGTCAAGCACTTTTTCTGACATTTTCTGAACCAATTTGGGGCCCCAGATCTCTGGGCTACTTGGTGCTAGGAACCCTAGCTTTGGATATGTTGTAGTGCTAGTTCCACTGGGTTTGCATACCATATTTAGGGTTCGTAGCACCAAGTGGCCCCGAGATACGGGGCCCCAAATTCAATTCGGAAAATGTCATTCTTTGCACCAGAAAAGTGCTTGACTCGAGTGTAAGCCGAGGGGGGCACTTTCAGCACAAAAAAATATGCTGAAAAACTCGCCTTTTACTCGAGTATATACGGTATACATTTATATAGCTCTGACATATACCATAGTGCTGTACAGAGAACACTGAGCCACTCACATCAGTCTCTATCAGAGGAGCTTACACGCTAATGTTTCTTTAGTCACACACTAGTATTAATATACATTTAAATAGCTCTGACATATACCATAGTGCTGTACAGAGAACACCGAGCCAGTCACATCAGTCTGTACCAGAGGAGCTTACACTCTAATGTCCACCCACAGTCACACACACACTATTATTAATATATTATTTATTTAAAAGCTGGTGAATCTTTGAAGAAAGTTGCATGACTCTTGGGTGAAAACATTGATAAATAAATCCATAAGAGTGAATAAATATTGATGAAAAAAAAACATGAATATGTAACTAAAAGTCCAAAATATGAAGAGGATACTGCATATAGTAGCATGGAAACACTACTTGGCATAAAAAGCACGAGGCCCAGCTCTTGATACACTTCGTCCTCCCCAATTTAGCTCCCCCATCCATTGCCACAACCTGTTTCACCACTTATAACATGCAGGAACTGTACACTATATGGTCCACAGTTTGTGGACCCCCTGACCATCCTGCATATATAAACTTGTTGGACATTTCATTGCAAAAGCATGGTTATTAATATAGAGTTGACCCCCCATCACTACTATAATAGCCTCCACTGTTCTTGGATGGCTATCCACAAGATTTTGGAGCGGATCTGTGGGAATTTGTGCCCATTTGTGAGGTCATGTGTTTAGTAGGGTTGAGATCCAAAGGCATTTGTTAGGATTGTATCACAGGGTTAAAGTCCAAAGGTGTTCAGTAAGTTGGAGGTCCAAAAGTGTTAAGGTAGGGCTGAGGTCCAAAGGTGTTCAATAGGGTTGAGGTCCAAAGGTGTTCAATAGGGATGAGCCGAACACCCCCCCACCAGAACATGCGAACAGGAAAAAAGTTTGTTCGAACACGCGAACACCGTTAAAGTCTATGGGACACGAACATGAATAATCAAAAGTGCTAATTTTAAAGGCTTATATGCAAGTTATTGTCAAAAAAAGTGTTTGGGGACCTGGGTCCTGCCCCAGGGGACATGGATCAATGCAAAAAAAACTTTTAAAAACTGCGTTTTTTTCAGGAGCAGTGATTTAATAATGCTTAAAGTCAAAAAATAAAAGTGTAATATCCCTTTAAATTTTGTACCTGGGGGTTGTCTATAGTATGCCTGTAAAGGGGCGCATGTTTCCCGTGTTTAGAACAGTCTGACAGCAAAATGACATTTCAAAGGAAAAAAGCCATTTAAAACTACTCGCGGCTATTGCATTGCCGGTCCGACAATACACATAGAAGTTCATTGATAAAAACGGCATGGGAATTCCCCACCCTGAACCAAAATTTTAAAAAAAATGACGTGGGGGTCCCCCTAAATTCCATACCAGGCCCTTCAGGTCTGGTATGGATTTTAAGGGGAACCCCGCACCAAAAAAAAAAACCGGCGTGGGGCCCCCCAAAAATCCATACCAGACCCTTATCCGAGCACGCACTCTGGCAGGCCGCAAGAAAAGAGGGGGGGCGAGAGAGCGCCCCCCCCTCCTGAACCGTACCAGGCCACATGCCCTCAACATTGGGAGGGTGCTTTGGGGTAGCCCCCCAAAACACCTTGTCCCCATGTTGATGAGGACAAGGGCCTCATCCCCACAACCCTGGCCGGTGGTTGTGGGGGTCTGCGGGCGGGGGGCTTATCAGAATCTGGAAGCCCCCTTTAACAAGAGGACCCCCAGATCCCGGCCCCCCCTGTGTGAAATGGTAAGGGGGTACAAAAGTACCCCTACCATTTCACTAAAAAACTGTCAAAAATGTTAAAAATGACAAGAGACAGTTTTTGACAATTCCTTTATTTAAATGCTTCTTCTTTCTTCTTTCTTCTATCTTCCTTCATCTTCTTCTTCTGGTTCTTCTGGCTCTTCTGGCTCTTCCTCCGGCGTTCTCGTCCAGCATCTCCTCCGCGGCGTCTTCTATCTTCTTCTCCTCGGGCCGCTCCGCACCCATGGCATGGGGGGAGGCTCCCACTCTTCTCTTCATCTTCTTCTCTTCTTCATCTTCTTCTTCATCTTCTTCTTTTCTTCTCTTCTTCTCTTCTTCTCTTCATCTTCTTCATCTTCTTCTCCGGGCCGCTCCGCATCCATGCTGGCATGGAGGGAGGCTCCCAATGTGTCTCCTCGTCTGACGGTTCTTAAATAACGGGGGGCGGGGCCACCCGGTGACCCCGCCCCCCTCTGGCGCACGGTGACTTGACGGGACTTCCCTGTGACGTCACGGGGAATGCCATAGGGAAGTCCCATCATGTCCCCGTGCGTCAGAGGGGGCGGGGTCACCGTGTGGCCCCGCCCCCGTTATTTAAGAACCGTCAGAAGAGGAGACGCCGTCACACAGCGGGAGCCTCCCTCCATGCCAGCATGGATGCGGAGCGGCCCGGAGAAGATGAAGAAGAGAAGAAGAGAAGAAAAGAAGAAGATTAAGAAGAAGATGAAGAAGAGAAGAAGATGAAGAGAAGAGCGGGAGCCTCCCCCCATACCATGGGTGCGGAGCGGCCCGAGGAGAAGAAGATAGAAGACGCCGCGGAGGAGATGCTGGACGAGAACGCCGGAGGAAGAACCAGAAGAGCCAGAAGAACCAAAAGAAGAAGAAGAAGAAGATGAAGGAAGATAGAAGAAAGAAGAAGCATTTAAATAAAGGAATTGTCAAAAACTGTCTCTTGTCATTTTTAACATTTTTGACAGTTTTTTAGTGAAATGGTAGGGGTACTTTTGTACCCCCTTACCATTTCACACAGGGGGGAGGGCCGGGATCTGGAGGTCCCCTTGTTAAAGGGGGCTTCCAGATTCCGATAAGTCCCCCGCCCGCAGACCCCCACGCAGACCAGAAGGGTCTGGTATGGAATTTAGGGGGACCCCACGTCTTTTTTTTTTTTTTTTTGGCCGGGGTTCCCCTTAATATCCATACCAGACCTGAAGGGCCTGGTATGGAATTTAGGGGGACCCCCACATCATTTTTTATTTTATTTTCTTTCGGGGTTCCCCTGTGGGGAATTCCCATGCCATTTTTATCAATGAACTTCTATGTGTATTGTCGGACCGGCAATGCAATAGCCGCGAATAGTTTTAAATGGCTTTTTTCCTTTGAAATGTCATTTTGCTGTCAGACTGTTCTAAACACAGGAAACATGCGCCCCTTTACAGGCATAATATAGACACCCCCCAGCTACGAAATTTAAAGGGATATTACACTTTTATTGTTTGACTTTAAGCATTATTAAAATCACTGCTTCTGAAAAAACGGCCATTTTTCAAAGTTTTTTTTGCATTGATCCATGTCCCCTGGGGCAGGACCCAGGTCCCCAAACACTTTGTATGACAATAACTTGCATATAAGCCTTTAAAATTAGCACTTTTGATTTCTCCCGTAGACTTTTAAAGGGTGTTCCGCGGCATTCGAATTTGCCGCGAACACCCCAAATTGTTCGCTGTTTGGCGAACTTGCGAACAGCCAATGTTCGAGTCGAACATGAGTTCGACTCAAACTCAAAGCTCATCCCTAGTGTTCAATAGGGTTGAGGTCCAAAGCAGTTCAGTAGGGTTGAAGTCCAAAGGTGTTCAGTAGGGTTGAGGTCCAAAGGTATTCAATAGGGTTGAAGGCCAAAGGTGTTCAATAGGGTTGAGGTCCAAAGCAGTTCAGTAGGGCTGAAGTCCAAATGTGTTCAGTAGGGTTGAGGTCCAAAGGTGTTCACTGTTCAGTAGGGTTGGGATCCAAAGTTGTTTAGTAGGGTTGAGATCCAAAAGGATTTGTTAGGGTTAAGGTCCAAACATGTACCATAGGGTAAAAGTCCAAAAGTTGTTCAGTAGGGTTTGAGGTACAAAGGACTTCAGTAGGGTTGAGGTCCAAAAGTGTAAAGTAGGGTTGAGGTCCAAAAGTATTCAGTAAGGTTAAGGTCCAAAGGTGTTCAGTAGGGTTAAGGTCCAAAGGTGTTCAGAAAGGTTGAGGTCCAAAGGTGTTCAGTAGGGTTGAGGTCCAAAAGCTTTTATTAGAGTTGACCTCCAAAGATGTATTTTAAGGTTGAAGTCTAAATGCGATCAGTAGGGTTGAGGTAGAAAGGAGTCGGACTTTGGTAGAGTTGAGGTACAAAGGACTTTAGCAGGTTTGCGGTCCAAAGGCGTTCAGTAGGGTTGCAGTGCAAAGGAGTTCAGTAGAGTAGAGGTCAAAAGGGGTTAAGTAAGGTTGAGGTCTAAACGTGTTCAGTAGGGATCAAGCTCAAAGGTGTTCAGTATGGCTGAGGTCCAAAAAGTGTTCAGCAGGGTTGAAGTCCAAAGGTGTTCAGTAGGGTTTAGGTCAGGGATCTGTGCAGGACATTCAATTTCCTCTACACCAGACTGGTCAAACCATGTCTTAGTGGAGCTGGCTTTGTGCACAGGGGCACAGTCATGCTGGAACAGAAAGATCAGATTTACATGCACAACAGAATTAATCAGAAGAAAGACTAATGACAGAACCGCTATGACAGAACACGCTAATGACAGAACAGCTATGACAGAACCCGCTAATGACAGAACCGATATGACAGAACACGCTAATGACAGAACACTCTAAGGACAGAACCGCTATGACCAAACACGCTAATGACAGAACTGCTATGACAGAAACACGCTAATGACAGAACCGGTAGGACAGAACTGCTATGACAGAACTGCTATGACAGAACACGCTAATGACAGAACCGCTATGACAGGCAACGCTAAAGACAGAACCGCTATGACAGAAACGCTAATGACAGAAACGCTATGACAGAAATGCTATGACAGAACCGCTAATGACAGAAATGCTAATGACATAAACGCTATGACAGAACACGCTAAAGACAGAACCGCTATGACAGAAAATGCTGTGAGGCATGAATCATGAAATGACCATGGAAGCGGAGCAACCCCACCAATCAGCCCCCCCACCTGCTGGTCTGCACACCCCCAGTGATTTGTGACCCCAAGGTAGCCTGAACTATCAAGCAAGGCTCAGCTGGCTTGCTCTCCCGACTCTCAGGGCCATGCCAGGCAGATCAAGCCAAAACATGTCCTCACTAGGATTTACTGAGAATCTGGTGACACACTGTGTAGAAAGCAAACTAAAGGTAGACTTGAGCAGGGGTTCTTAAACAGGGGTTCCGCTTGTGGATATGAATCCAATTGATAGGGGTATGGTATGAATCTTTGAACAATTGAATTAAATTGAAATGCCATTCTCTGCTGTGCTGCAAGCAGCCCCCCCATTATTGGCACCCCCCCGGCCCATCCATTCCAGGACTAAAACAGCTAACCAATGCGGGCACCCCCCCTCCCTGATGATGCCCAGCGTGAGTACCGGGAGAAGTGAGTGACGCACGATCACACAGAGGAGGAGGGATATATACCCCTCTGACTCCTCCTACAAATACAGGCTGGATTCCGGCCAGCCTTCTCACATGTCCATGTACACCCGCCACTCCATAGAGGAGAATGGAGGGTCATTTCAGGTCCTACCACAAAATAGACAGGTGGACTCGATCAGACCGCTAGTGTGAAAGGGGCTTAAGAAAACAGATAAGATGACCCTACACATTGTTGTTATCATGTCCCATATTTCCAATACCCATTGTTCCCTGCTCTCTGCAGGAGATACCCAAGGAGCGTCACCAATCCAACACTGACCAGGATTGTAAAGGTGAACAGAAGTGCTGCCTCTCTGGCTGCCAGTATATATGCACAGGCACCAAAAGTAGGCACAGGACTGACATGACGTCCATATACCAGAGTCCAAAAGTCACCCCTCCTGCCTCCAAAGACACCCTTTTAATCATATAATACAACTTTTTTTAACAAGTTGGTTGCAGGAGAAGATTAAACAAGACTATGACAGGAAAAGGTGTACATAATTTGTAAGTCCTCTTTATTCAGAATGACAGAGAAGGGGTAAGTGTGTGGTATATGTAGCCAATCCACACTTACCACACTGACAACCATAACCCAGATACCTCCCTTCCTCTTCAAGGGCAGGAAGTAAACCAAGTTGTTGGAAGTAAGTCATGGAAGGGTAGGGATCATTTCTGTTAGTCCTCTGAAAGGAGCAGTCATAACACCCTAAGACTCGCCAGTTCCTAAATGTCTTGCAGGACAATTTTATGGGTCAGATGGTAGACGCACCAACTAGAAATAAAGCGTTACTGGATCTACTGATTACCAACAATACAGACTTGATCAGGGATGTAGAAATACGGGGCAAATTAGGTAACAGCGATCACAGGTCAATTGGCTTCAGTATAAATCACACAAATAGGAAATATAAGGGGAATACAAAGATACTGAATTTCAAAAGAGCCAACTTCCCTAAACTACGAACCTTGTTAGAAGGCATAAATTGGGATAAAATCTTAGGAACAAAGAACACGGAGGAGAGATGGATTTGTTTTAAGAGCATATTAAATGAGGGCATTAGCCAATGCATTCCATTGGGTAATACATTTAAAAGAGCGAACAAAAGTCCTGGATGGCTTAACTCCAATGTAAAAATGCATATAAAAGCAAAGGAGAAGGCCTTCAAAAAATACAAGGTTGAGGGATCATCATCAGCATTCAGACTTTATAAAGAATGCAACAAGAAATGTAAGGGTGCAATAAGGATGGCTAAGATAGAACATGAAAGACACATAGCGGAGGAGAGCAAAAAAAATCCCAAGAAATTATTTAAGCATGTAAATAGTAAAAAAGGGAGGACAGACCATATTGGCCCCATAAAGAACGAGGAAGGACATCTGGTTACAAAGGATGGGGAGATGGCGAAGGTATTGAAATTATTCTTCTCCTCAGTCTTCACAAGGGAATTGGGGGGCTTCAGTAATGATCCTCATGACACATCACAGGAAGCACCTCCATGGTTAACAGAGGACAGAATTAAAATTAGACTTGGGAAACTTAATATTAATAAATCGCTGGGACCAGATGGCTTGCATCCGAGGGTACTTAGTCAAGTAATTGCCAGACCATTGTTCCTAATTTTTACTGACAGTCTACTGACTGGAATGGTACCAGCTGATTGGAGAAAAGCCAATGTAGCACCAATATTTAAAAAGGGCCCAAATACATCCCTGGGAATTACAGACCAGTTAGCCTAACAACCATAGTATGTAAACTCTTGGAGGGGATGATAAGGGACTATATACAATATTTTAGTAATGAGAACGGTATAATTTGCAGTAATCAGAATGGATTCATGAAGAATTGTTCTATCTATTAACCTTCTATGAGGAGGTGAGTTGCCATCTAGATAAAGGAAGGCCTGTAGATGTGGTATATCTGGATTTTGCAAAAGCATTTGACACAGTTCCCCATAAATGTTTACTGTACAAAATAAGGTCTGTTGGCATGGACCATAGGGTGAGTACATGGATTGAAAACTGGCTACAAGGGCGAGTTCAGTGGGTGCTGATAAATGGGGAGTACTCGGAATGGTCAGGGGTGGGTAGTAGGGTCCCCCAGGGTTCTGTGCTGGGACCAATCCTGTTTAATTTGTTCATAAACGACCTGGAAGATGGGGTAAGCAGCTCAATCTCTGTATTTGCGGACGATACTAAGCCAAGCAGGGCAATAACTTCTCCGCAGGATGTGAAAACATTGCAAAAAGATCTGAACAAATTAATGGGGTGGGCAACTACATGGCAAATGTGGTTCAATGTAGAAAAATGTAAAATAATGCATTTGGGTGGCAAAAATATGAATGCAATCTATAAACTGGGGGAGAACCTCTGGGGGAATCAAGGATGGAAAAGGACCTGGCGGTCCTAGTAGATGAGAGGCTCAGCAATAGCATGCAATGCCAAGGTGCTGCTAACAAAGCAAACATAATATTGGAATGCATTAAAAAGGGGATTAACTCCAGAGATAAAGCGATAATTCTCCCGCTCTACAAGACTCTGGTCCGGCCGTACCTAGAGTATGCTGTCCAGTTCTGGGCACCAGTCCTCAGGAAGGATGTACTTGAAATGGAGCAAGTACAAAGAAGGGCAAAAAATCTGATAAAGGGTCTGGAGGATATTCGTTTTGAGGAAAGGTTGCGAGCACTGAACTTATTCTCTCTGGAGAAGAGACGCTTGAGAGGGGATATGATTTCAATTTACAAATACTGTACTGGTGACCCCACAATAGGGATAAAACTTTTTCGCAGAAGGGAGTTTAATAAGACAGGTGGCCACTCATTAAATTTAGAAGAAAAGAGGTTTAACCTTAAGCTACATAGAGGGTTCTTTATTGTAAGAGTGGCAAGGATGTGGAATTCCCTTCCACAGGCGGTGGTCTTAGCGGGGGGCATTGATAGTTTCAAGAAACTATTAGATAAGCACCTCAACGACCGCAAAATACAGGGATATACAATGTAATACTGACACATAATCACACACATAGATTGGACTTGATGGACTTGTGTCTTTTTTTCAGCCTCACCTACTATGTAACTTTGTAACTATGTAACTCTTGCAACCTTAACCACTTCAGCCCCGGAAGGATTTACCCCCTTAATGACCAGGCCATTTTTTGCGATACGGCACTGCGCCGCATTACCTGACAATTGGGCGGTTGGGCGACGCTTTACTCAAAACAAAATTGATGTCCTTTTTTCCCCCACAAATAGAGCTTTCTTTTGCTGGTATTTGATCACCTCTGCGGTTTTTATTTTTTGCACAATAAACAAAAAAAGAGCGACAATTTTGAAAAAAAAAACAATATTGTTTACTTTTTGCAATAACAAATACCCCCAAAAATTTTTTTTTAAAAATGTCTTCATCAGTTTAAGCCAAAATGTATTCTTCTACATAGTTTTTGGTAAAAAAAATCGCAATAAGTGCATATTGATTGGTTTGCGCAAAAGTTATAGCGTCTACAAAATAGGGATTATATTTTTGGCATTTTTGTTATTCTTTTTTTTTTTTTAATAGTAATGGCGGTGATCAGCGATTTTTAGCGGGACTGCGACATTGCGGCAGACAGATTGGACACTTTTTTGAGACCAGTGACCTTTATACAGCGTTAAAAATAGCCACTGATTACTGTAATGTCACTAGCAGGGAAGGGGTTAATACTAGGGGGTGACCAAGGGGTTAAGTGTTCAATAGGGAGGTGTTTCTAACTGTGGGGGGAGGGGACTGACTGGAGGAGGAGAGAGATCGCTGTTCCTGATCACTAGGAACAGCAGATCTCTCTCTACTTCCCTGACAGAACAGGGATCTGTTTGTTTACATTGACAGATCCCCGTTCTGGCTCTCTGAGGAACGATCACGGGTCGCCGGTGGTTATTGCTATCTGACCAGAAGCGGAGGAATGGATACCTGTCAAAATCAGGTACCCGCTCCCCCCCAAAAAATGTGCCAAATGTTAAGTAGGAGGGGGGGGAGAGGAGGACGACCGGAACTTTCCCTTTTGAGTGAAGTTCTGCTTTAGGCTCCCTTTACATGTCCCATTTTCACCTAACTCCCATGGCCAATAGAAAGCCCAATAAAGGTGTCACACTGCCTTAATGGTTCTCCATAATGTAGAATAAAGACACGTTTGTAGGAGTCAAACATTGAGTGGATAACACCCTTGCTATGGTCTTGGGATGAGCAAAGACAAACTGGTGGAGGGGCTTAGAAGGAGAAGCAGAGACACGAGCTACAGTGGTAACTGGTTTGTCCTGGAGACCGCGCTGGACTGACTGGATCAGTCACTGGTAATGGATGGGAAATTGTGTGGGTGAGTAGGAAGAAATCCCTTTCCAGTAGGTTATGCCCAATGGTGGATGGTGGCGATGAACTCTCTTGGGACTTGGGCTGCTATCTTTTCCGATTCCGCCTTATGGTTATTTCCGAATGTAGATTTGGAAAAGAAGGAAAGAGCACCCGATGTCCAAAGAAATGTGAGTTTTAGGTAGGGTTAAAGTGGTTGTAAAGACTCATTCTCAGTATAGACAGTTATTGCCTTGTTATATCCTGGAGGGCAGGGACTGATGTGAATGTACAATGTATCTGTAAAGCGCTAGGTAAATATAACTACCTGTAAAAATAATAGTAATATTAATGATAAATATGTTTGGTGATGTTTGGTAGGTGAGGAAACCGGGCACCTGTCCTGTGGTTAGAACCCTTGTAGAATGTAGGCGTCCCATCCCCAGGAAGTGTAAAGTAGACAAAGATTGTCTTGGGACAATGAAGTGCTGTGACGTCGGCTGTTCTATTGATTGCCATGAACCCATCAGTAAGTGGATGACTGTGATAAGATACTAAGTGGTCCAGTACAGACCAGATCTTACCCAAATGTGAGGGTGGAACTGTCAGCAGTGGCGTAGCGTGGGTTGTCAGCACCCGGGGCAAGGCAAGTAATTTGCGCCCCCCCCCCCCCTAACCTGCGGACTTTTATCACTCCCCGAGTCCCTTCAAATACAATAGTACTGACCTACCTGATTCCTATACTGACCATTACACAAAACACTGACCACTATACTATACTGTCCACTACACTAAGAACTACACTGACCACTACACTACACTGACCACTATACTATCCACTACACTGACCACTACACTATGCTGTCCACTACACTAAGAACTACACTGACCACTATACTGACCACTACACTGAGAACTACACTGTCCACTACACTATACAATACTGACCACTATACTACACTGACCACTATACTGTCCACTACACTACACTGACCACTATACTGACCACTACACTGTCCACTACACTATACAATACTGACCACTATACTACACTGACCATTATACTGTCCACTACACTACACTGACCACTATACTGACCACTACACTGAGAACTACACTGACCACTACACTATACAATACTGACCACTATACTACACTGACCACTATACTGACCACTACACTGACCACTACACTAAACTGACCACTACACTGAGAACTACACTACATTGATCACTATACTGTCTACTACACTACACTGACCACTATACTACACTGACCACTATACTACACTGTCCACTATACTACACTGTCCACTATACTACACTGTCCACTATACTACACTGTCCACTACACTGTACTGACCACTACACTGTCCACTACACTATACTGACCACAATACTACACTGACCACTACACTATACTGACCACTATACTACACTGACCACTACACTGTACTGACCACTACACTGTACTGACCACTACACTATGCTGTCCACTACACTAAGAACTACACTGACCACTATACTGTCCACTACACTACACTGACCACTATACTGACCACTACACTAAGAACTACACTGAGAACTACACTAACCACTATACTGTCCACTATACTATACTGACCACTACACTGAGAACTACACTACATTGACCACTATACTGTCTACTACACTACACTGACCACAATACTACACTGACCACTATACTACACTGTCCACTATACTACACTGTCCACTATACTACACTGACCACTATACTACACTGACCACAATACTACACTGTCCACTACACTACACTGACCACAATACTACACTGTCCACTACACTACACTGACCACTATACTACACTGACCACTATACTACACTGTCCACTACACTACACTGACCACTATACTACACTGACCACTATACTACACTGACCACAATACTACACTGACCACAATACTACACTGTCCACAATACTACACTGTCCACTACACTACACTGTCCACTACACTGTACTGACCACTACACTACACTGTCCACAATACTACACTGTCCACTACACTATACTGACCACTACACTGTACTGACCACAATACTACACTGTCCACACCACTATACTGACCACTACACTATACACTATACTACACTGTCCACTACACTATACACTATACTGTCCTGCCTAGTCTTCCTATACTGACACTACATGTACGGCGCCTGTCTCTTCTCTCCCCCCCCCCCCGTGTTTATCTATTTCTTACCTTATTGTGTTGCATCGGTCTGGAGGATGAGAAGACATCTGCCCCGGCGCTCACACTCTCGTCTCTCCTGCGCTCCGGCTGCCATATTCATTTTTCCCGGCGCACTGTGATTGGGCGAATGGGGGTCATGTGCGGAGGCGGGACTTCAGGAGCGACTGTGATCGCGGATAGGCCAGCCCCATGCCGCACATGACCCCCATACGCCCAATCACAGGGCGCAAAACACTAGACATGGCGGCGGAGCGCGGGGGACACAGGAAAAGAAATTAGGAGGAGGCAGCCAGTAGTGACACTACTGGCACGAAATTGCGCCCCCCTAAATTTCACGCCCGGGGCCACGGCACCCCCAGCACCCCCCACGCTACGCCACTGACTGTCAGTATTGCCCCTAGGAGCCAATAATCCGATCCTCCCTTTTCTTCTCCCAGTGCAGCTTGTATAAGAACAATGTGTACAGCAAGTTTTTACAAAGACTTTTGCAGAGCTTTCGTCCAGCTTTTAGCAGCTTTGTAAAAGCGTCCATCCAGCTGTACACACTGGGAGTAAACAGGGTGTGTGTAGTACATCCCGTCCTTCTTCATCGCTGCTGTTCCCCCATCTCATTTGCCACCAATGGCTGTCAAAATGACAGCAGGGAGTTCCTGTGTAAATACAGCAGCTTTAGAAGCTGCTGCTGTCAAAAAAAGGACACCCCCTTAATGACCAGGCCATTTTTTGCGATACGGCACTGCGTCGCTTTACCTGACAATTGTGCGGTCGCGCAACGCTGTATCTAAAACAAAATTGATGTCCTTTTTTTCCCCACAAATAGAGCTTTCTTTTGGTGGTATTTGATCACCTCTGCGGTTTTTATTTTTTGCGCAATAAACAAAAAAAGAGCGACAATTTTGAAAAAAAAACAATATTTTTTACTTTTTGCTATAATAAATATCATCAGTTTAGGCCAAAATGTATTCTACTAAATATTTTTGGTAAAAAAAAAATCGCAATAAGTGCATATTGATTGGTTTGCGCAAAAGTTATAGCGTCTACAAAATAGGGGATATATTTATGGCATTTTCATTATAACTTTTTTCTTACTAGTAATGGCGTTGATCAGTGATTTTTAGTGGGACTGCGACATTGCGGCAGACAAATTGGACACTTTTGACACTTTTTTGGGACCAGTGACATTTATACAGCGCTACGAGCTACAGAGCTACAAATAGCCACTGATTACTGTAAAAATGTCACTGGCAGGGAAGAGGTTAACACTAGGGGGTGATCAAGGGGTTAAGTGTTCCCTAGGGAGGTGTTTATAACTGTGGGGGGAGGGGACTGACTGGAGGAGGAGAGAGATCGCTGCTCCTGATCACTAGGAACAGCAGATCTCTCTCTACTTCCCTGACAGAACGGGGATCTGTCTGTTCACATTGACAGATCCCCATTCTGGCTCTCTGAGGAACGATCACGGGTCGCCGGTGGACATTGCGATCTGACCAGAAGCGGAGGAATGGATACCTGTCAAAATCAGGTACCCGCTCCCCACAAAAAAAGTGCCAAATATAAAGGAGGATGAGGGGGGGAGAGGAGGAAGAGAGGAACGTCTCCTTTTGGGTGAAGTTCCGCTTTAGTCTCCCTTTACATGTCCCATTTTCACCTAACTCCCATGGCCAATAGAAAGCCAAATAAAGGTGTCACCCTGCCTTAATGGTTCTCCATAATGTAGAATAAAGACAAGTTTGTAGGAGTCAAACATTGAGTGGATAACACCCTTGCTATGGTCTTGGGATGAGCAAAGACAAACTGGTGGAGGGGCTTAGAAGGAGAAGCAGAGACACGAGCTACAGTGGTAACTGGTTTGTCCTGGAGATCACGCTGGACTGACTGGATCAGTCACTGGTAATGGATGGGAAATTGTGTGGGTGAGTAGGAAGAAATCCCTTTCCAGTAGGTTATGCCCAATGGTGGATGGTGGGGGTGAACTCTCTTGGGGCTTGGGCTGCTATCTTTTCCGATTCGGCCTTACGGTCATTTCCACTTGTAGATTTGGAAAAGAAGGAAAGAGCACCCGATGTCCAAAGAAATGTGAGTTTTAGGTAGGGTTAAAGTGGTTGTAAAGACTCATTCTCAGTATAGACAGTTATTGCCTTGTTATATCCTGGAGGGCAGGGACTGATGTGAATGTACAATGTATCTGTAAAGCGCTAGGTAAATATAACTACCTGTAATAATAATAATAATAATAATAAATGTGTTTTTTCCTGCAGAGGTGGTGAAACCGGGCACCTGTCCCATGTCTGATGCCTATGCAGGATGTAGGCCCCCCCATCCCCAGGTATTGTAAAGCAGACTCGGATTGTCTCGGGACAAAGAAGTGCTGTGAAATAGGCTGTTCTATTGATTGCCAGGAACCCACCGGTAAGTGGATGACTGTGATAAGATATTAAGTGGCCCAGTACAGACCAGATCTTACCCAAATGTGAGGGTAGAACTGTCAGTATTGCCCCTAGGAGCCAATAATCCGATCCTCCCTTTCCTTCTCCCAGTGTAGCTTGTATAAGAACAATGTGTACAGCAAGTTTTTACAAAGACTTTGCAGAGGTTTCGTCCAGCTTTTAGCAGCTTTGTAAAAGCGTCCATCCAGTTGTACACACTGGGAGTAAACAGGGTGTGTGTAGTACATCCCATCTTTCTTCATCGCTGCTGCTCCCCCATCTCATTTGCCACAAATGGCTGTCAAAATGACAGCAGGGAGTTCCTGTGTAAATACAGCAGCTTTAGAAGCTGCTGATATCAAAAAATGACATCTGTCACTGTGTTTATAAACATTGTTCAGCTGTAAGATAGAGAGGTAGAAAGCAACATATTTACGCATATTTTTCAGACAGGAGATAGAGAGATACAAAGTAACATTGTTTATAAACATTGATCAGACGGGAGATAGAGAGATACAAAATAACATTGTTTATAAACATTGATCAGACGAGAGAGTGAGATACAAAGTAACATTGTTTATAAACATTGATCAGACGAGAGATAGAGAGATACAAAGTAACATTGTTTATAAACATTGATCAGATGGGATGGCAGCATACATTTTCCGGACATCAGGCCACCCTTTTGAGGTTAAGGCCCCTTTCACATGGGCTGTACTCCATCAGGAGTCCAGTTGCTCAGCGGGGAATCTGTCTGCTTATCCTCCACTGAGCAGGAGGATAGCTGGTCCGTGTCCGCTCCGCTTATACAGAGTAGACACAGACACAGCCTGATCTCCTCTATGGACAGTCGGATGTAAACGAACCCCGACTGCCATCAGATCCACCCAGATGGAGGGTAACAAAACCCCATCCATTCATTTTTAGCAGATTAGATGTAGGTGGGTGTAAACAGACACATGTCCACTTACACCCGCCACTCCATAGAGGAGAATGGAGGGTCATTTCGGGTCCTCCCACAAAACGGACAGGTGGACTCGATCAGACCGCTAGTGTGAAAGGGGCTTAAGAAAACAGATAAGATGACCCTACACATGGCTGTTATCGTGTCCCAGATTTCCAATACCCATCGTCCCCTGCTCTCTGCAGGAGATACCCAAGGAGTGTCATCAATCCAACACTGACCAGGATTGTAAAGGTGAACAGAAGTGCTGCCTCTCCGGTAAGGATGGTCTCGGGCGTGTTCACACTCCACGTACAGAGCCCGCCAGGAAGTCGGCACGGCGCTGCGCTAATCACAGGCAGTGAGACATTGTCCCAATCTCTGCAGCCGCACATCGGAAAATGTCTCACTGCCTGTGATTAGCGCAGCGCCTTGTCGACTTCCTGGCGGGCTCTTCACGTGGAGTGCGAACACGCCCGAGACCATCCTTACTCTCCGGCTGCCAGTATATATGCACAGGCACCAAAGGTAGGAGGCACAGGACTGACATGACGTCCATATACCAGAGTCCAAAAGTCACTCCTCCTGCCTCCAAAGACACCCTTTTAACAAGTTGGTTGAAGGAGAAGATTAAAGAAGACTATGACAGGAAAAGGTGTAGATAATTTATAAGTCCTCTTTATTCAGAATGACAGAGAAGGGGTAAGTGTGTGGTATATGTAGCCAATCCACACTTACCACACTGACAACCATAACCCAGATACCTCCCTTCCTCTTCAAGGGCAGGAAGTAAACCAAGTTGTGGGAAGGAAGTCATGGAAGGGTAGGGATCATTTCTGTTAGCCCTCTGAAAGGAGCACTCATAACACCCTTGCAACCTTAAAAACTTCAGCCCCGGAAGGATTTACCCCCTTAATGACCAGGCCATTTTTTGCGATACGGCACTGCGTCGCTTTACCTGACAATTGGGCGGTCGTGCGACGCTGTACCCAAAACAAAATTGATGTCCTTTTTTCCCCACAAATTGAAACTTCTTTTGGTGGTATTTGCGGTTTTTATTTTTGTGCAATAAACAAAAAAAGAGCGTCAATTTTGAAAAAAATATATATTTATGGCATTTTTATTATAATTTTTTTTTTACTAGTAATGGCATTGATCAGCGATTTTTAGCCGGACTGCGACATTGCGGCAGACAGATCGGACACTTTTGACACTTTTTTGGGACCGGTGACATTTATACAGCGATCAGAGCTAAAAATAGCCACTGATTACTGTATAAATGTCGCAGGGAAGAGGTTAACACTAGGGGGTGATCAAGGGGTTAAGTGTTCCCTAGGGAGGTGTTTCTAACTGTGGGGGGAGGGGACTGACTGGAGGAGGAGAGAGATCGCTGTTCCTGATCACTAGGAACAGCAGATCTCTCTCTACTTCTCTGACAGAACGGGGATCTGCTGTTTACATTGACAGATCCCTATTCTGGCTCTCTGAGGAGCGATCACGGGTCGCCGGTGGACATTGCGATCTGACCAGACGTGGAGGAATGGATACCTGTCAAAATCAGGTACCCGCTCCCCCCCAAAAAAAGTGTCAAATGTTAAGGAGGATGGGGGGGGAGAGGAGGAAGAGAGGAACTTACCCTTTTGAGTGAAGTTCCGCTTTAGGCTCCCTTTACATGTCCCATTTTCACCTAACTCCCATGGCCAATAGAAAGCCAAATAAAGGTGTCACCCGGCCTTAATGGTTCTCCATAATGTAGAATAAAGACACGTTTGTAGGAGTCAAACATTGAGTGGATAACACCCTTGCTATGGTCTTGGGATGAGCAAATACAAACTGGTGGAGGGGCTTAGAAGGGGAAGCAGAGACACGAGCTACAGTGGTAACTGGTTTGTCCTGGAGATCACGCTGGACGGACTGGATCAGTCACTGGTAATGGATGGGAAATTGTGTGGGTGAGTAGGAAGAAATCCCTTTCCAGTAGGCTATGCCCCAATGGTGGATGGTGGCGGTGAACTCTCTTGGGGCTTGGGCTGCTATCTTTTCTGATTTGGCCTTACGGTCATTTCCACATGTAGATTTGGAAAAGAAGGAAAGAGCACCCGATGTCCAAAGAAATGTGAGTTTTAGGTAGGGTTAAAGTGGTTGTAAAGACTCATTCTCAGTATAGACAGTTATAGCCTTGTTATATCCTGGAGGGCAGGGACTGATGTGAATGTACAATGTATCTGTAAAGAGCTAGGTAAATATAACTACCTGTAATAATAATAATAATAATGATAATAATGATAAATGTTTTTTTTCCTGCAGAGGTGGTGAAACCGGGCACCTGTCCCTATGTTAAACACATTAGAAATTGTGTGCGCAACTTCCCCAGGCATTGTAACGCAGACTCGGATTGTTCCGGGACAATGAAGTGCTGTGACAACGACTGCGATTTTGTTTGCAAGGAACCCACCAGTAAGTGGATGACTGTGATAAGATGTAAACATTGTTCAGATGTATGATAGAGAGGTAGAAAGCAATTTACGAATATTTTCCAGACAGGAGATAGGGTAAGTTCACACCGCTGCATCAAAAATGCACCAAAAACATGCATGCAGAAAAGCATCTGGACTGCGTTTCTATGGTGCGAACTGGCCCATAGAGAGTTACAAAGTAAATTGTTTATAAACATTGGTTATACAGGAGATAGAAAGATACAAAGTAACATTATTTATAAACATTGATCAGATGGGAGATAGAGAGATACAAAGTAACATTGTTTATAAACATTGATCATACTGGAGATAGAGAGATACAAAGTAACATTGTTTATAAACATTGATCATACTGGAGATAGAGAGATACAAAGTAACATTGTTTATAAACATTGATCACATTGGAGATGGAGAGATACAAAGTAACATTGTTTATAAACATTGATCAGACGGGAAATAGAGAGTTATGCAAGTTTTAGGTAGGTTTAAAGTGGTTGTAAAGACTCAAGGTTTTTTTACCTTCATGCAGTCTAAAAAACCTTCTGTGTGCTGCAGCCCCCTCAATACTTACCTGAGCCCGATATTCCTCCAGCGCTGTGCACAGGGGCCTCAGCTCTCCCAGGTCTCTCCCTCCTCATGGGCTGAGACAGCAGTGGGAGCCATAGACTCCTGTCTACTACTGTCAATCACAGCCAGTGAGCCAATGAGGAGAGAGCAGGGGCAGGGCTGAGCCGCGCTCCATATGTGAATAGATACACAGAGCAGCGGATCGGGAGCGAGTCTGCTTGGGTACCCCTGTAGCAAGCAGCTTGCTATGGGGGCACTCAACAGGAGGGAGGGGCCAGAAATACCAGCGAGGGACCCAAGAAGAAGAAGATCGGTGCTGCTCTGTGCAAAACCACTGCATAGAGCATATAAATATAACATGTTTGTTTTTTTGTTTTTTTTTAACCACTTGACGACCGCCTCACGCCGATGTACGTCGGCAAAGTGGCACGGACAGGCAAAATCACGTACAGTGTACGTGATTTGCCTTCCGCGGGTGGGGGGTCCGATCGGACCCTCCCCGGTGCCCGAGGCGGTCGTCGTTTGTCCAGCGGCGATCGGTGGTGAGGGGGAGACCATCCGTTCGTGGCCCCCCCTCGCGATCGCCGCCGGCCAATCGAATCATTCCTTTGCTGCTGTATGCTAAACAGCAGCAAAGGAAATTATGTCATCTCTCCTCGGCTCGGTAATTTCCGTTCCGGCCCGAGGAGAGAAGACATCAATGTGAGTGCACCAACACACACACACACACAGTAGAACATGCCTGGCACACAAAACACCCCGATCCCCCCCCCCGATCGCCCCCGATCCCCCCCAATCACCCCCCCCCCTGTCACAAACTGACACCAGCAGTTTTTTTTTTTTTTTTTTCTGATTACTGCATAGTGTCAGTTTGTGACAGTTACAGTGTTGGGACAGTTACTGTTACCCCCCTTTAGGTCTAGGGTACCCCCCTAACCCCCCCTAATAAAGTTTTAACCCCTTGATCACCCCCTGTCACCAGTGTCACTAAGCGATCATTTTTCTGATCGCTGTATTAGTGTCGCTGGTGACGCTAGTTAGGGACATAAATATTTAGGTTCGCCGTCAGCGTTTTATAGCGTCAGGGACCCCCATATACTACCGAATAAATGTTTTAACCCCTTGATTGCCCCCTAGTTAACCCTTTCACCACTGATCACCGTATAACCGTTACGGTTGACGCTGGTTAGTTTGTTTATTTTTTATAGTGTCAAGGCACCCGCCGTTTATTACCGAATAAAGGTTTAGCCCCCTGATCGCCCGGCGGTGATATGCGTCGCCCCAGGCAGCGTCAGATTAGCGCCAGTACCGCTAACACCCACGCACGCAGCATACACCTCCCTTAGTGGTATAGTATCTGAACGCATCAATATCTGATCCGATCAGATCTATACTAGCGTCCCCAGCAGTTTAGGGTTCCCAAAAACGCAGTGTTAGCGGGATCAGCCCAGATACCTGCTAGCACCTGCGTTTTGCCCCTCCGCCCGGCCCACCCAAGTGCAGTATCGATCGATCACTGTCACTTACAAAAGACTAAACGCATAACTGCAGCGTTCGCAGAGTCAGGCCTGATCCCTGCGATCGCTAACAGTTTTTTTGGTAGCATTTTGGTGAACTGGCAAGCACCGGCCCCAGGCAGCGTCAGGTTAGCGCCAGTACCGCTAACCCCCACGCACGCACCGTACACCTCCCTTAGTGGTATAGTATCTGAACGGATCAATATCTGATCCGATCAGATCTATACTAGCATCCCCAGCAGTTTAGGGTTCCCAAAAACGCAGTGTTAGCAGAATCAGCCCAGATACCTGCTAGCACCTGCGTTTTGCCCCTCCGCCCGGCCCAGCCCACCCAAGTGCAGTATCGATCGATCACTGTCACTTACATAACACTAAACGCATAACTGCAGCGTTCGCAGAGTCAGGCCTGATCCCTGCGATCGCTAACAGTTTTTTTGGTAGTATTTTGGTGAACTGGCAAGCACCAGCCCCAGGCAGCGTCAGGTTAGCGCCAGTACCGCTAACCCCCACGCACGCACCGTACACCTCCCTTAGTGGTATAGTATCTGAACGGATCAATATCTGATCCGATCAGATCTATACTAGCATCCCCAGCAGTTTAGGGTTCTCACAAACGCAGTGTTAGTGGGATCAGCACAGATACCTACTAGCACCTGCGTTTTGCCCCTCCGCCCGGCCCAGCCCAGCCCACCCAAGTGCAGTATCGATCGATCACTGTCACTTACAAAAGACTAAAACGCATAACTGCAGCGTTCGCAGAGTCAGGCCTGATCCCTGCGATCGCCAACAGATTTTTTGGTAGCGTTTTGGTGAACTGGCAAGCGCCAGCGGCCTAGTACACCCCGGTCGTAGTCAAACCAGCACTGCAGTAACACTTGGTGACGTGGCGAGTCCCATAAGTGCAGTTCAAGCTGGTGAGGTGGCAAGCACAAGTAGTGTCCCGCTGCCACCAAAAAGACAAACACAGGCCCGTTGTGCCCATAGTGCCCTTCCTACTGCATTCGCCAATCCTAATTGGGAACCCACCGCTTCTGCAGCGCCCGTACTTCCCCCATTCACATCCCCAACCAAATGCAGTCGGCTGCATGAGAGGCATTTTCTTTATGTCCTCCCGAGTACCCCTACCCAGCGAACCCCCCCAAAAAAGATATTGTGTCTGCAGCAAGCGCGGATATAGGCGTGACACCCGCTATTATTGTCCCTCCTGTCCTGACAATCCTGGTCTTTGCATTGGTGAATGTTTTGAACGCTACCATTCACTAGTTGAGTATTAGCGTAGGGTACAGCATTGCACAGACTAGGCACACTTTCACAGGGTCTCCCAAGATGCCATCGCATTTTGAGAGACCCGAACCTGGAACCGGTTACAGTTATAAAAGTTAGTTACAAAAAAAGTGTAAAAAAAAAAAAAATATATATATATATATAAAATAAAAAAAAATAGTTGTCGTTTTATTGTTCTCTCTCTCTCTATTCTCTCTATTGTTCTGCTCTTTTTTACTGTATTCTATTCTGCAATGTTTTATTGTTATTATGTTTTATCATGTTTTCTTTTCAGGTATGCAATTTTTTATACCTTACCGTTTACTGTGCTTTATTGTTAACCATTTTTTTGTCTTCAGGTACGCCATTCACAACTTTGAGTGGTTATACCAGAATGATGCCTGCAGGTTTAGGTATCATCTTGGTATCATTCTTTTCAGCCAGCGGTCGGCTTTCATGTAAAAGCAATCCTAGCGGCTAATTAGCCTCTAGACTGCTTTTACAAGCCGTGGGAGGGAATGCCTCCCCCCCCACCGTCTTCCGTGTTTTTCTCTGGCTCTCCTGTCTCAACAGGGAACCTGAAAATGCAGCCGGTGATTCAGCCAGCTGACCATAGAGCTGATCAGAGACCAGAGTGGCTCCAAACATCTCTATGGCCTAAGAAACCGGAAGCTACGAGCATTTTATGACTTAGATTTCGCTGGATGTAAATAGCGCCATTGGGAAATTGGGGAAGCATTTTATCACACCGATCTTGGTGTGGTCAGATGCTTTGAGGGCAGAGGAGAGATCTAGGGTCTAATAGACCCCAATTTTTTCAAAAAAGAGTACCTGTCACTACCTATTGCTATCATAGGGGATATTTACATTCCCCGAGATAACAATAAAAATGATTAAAAAAAAATAAAAATGAAAGGAACAGTTTAAAAATAAGATAAAAAAGCAAAAAAATAATAAAGAAAAAAAAAAAAAAAGCACCCCTGTCGCCCCCTGCTCTCGCACTAAGGCGAACGCAAGCGGCGGTCTGTCGTCAAACGTAAACAGCAATTGCACCATGCATGTGAGGTATCACCGCGAAGGTTAGATCGAGGGCAGTAATTTTTGCAGTAGACCTCCTCTGTAAATCTAAAGTGGTAACCTATAAAGGCTTTTAAAGGCTTTTAAAAATGTATTTATTTTGTTGCCACTGCACGTTTGTGCGCAATTGTAAAGCATGTCATGTTTGGTATCCATGTACTCGGCCTAAGATCATCTTTTTTATTTCATCAAACATTTGGGCAATATAGTGTGTTTTAGTGCATTAAAATTTAAAAAAGTGTGTTTTTTCCCCAAAAAATGCGTTTGAAAAATCGCTGCGCAAATACTGTGTGAAAAAAAAAAATGAAACACCCACCATTTTAATCTGTAGGGCATTTGCTTTAAAAAAATATATAATGTTTGGGGGTTCAAAGTAATTTTCTTGCAAAAAAAAAAAACTTTTTCATGTAAACAATAAGTGTCAGAAAGGGCTTTGTCTTCAAGTGGTTAGAAGAGTGGGTGATGTGTGACATAAGCTTCTAAATGTTGTGCATAAAATGCCAGGACAGTTCAAAACCCCCCCAAATGACCCCATTTTGGAAAGTAGACACCCCAAGCTATTTGCTGAGAGGCATGTCGAGTCCATGGAATATTTTATATTGCGACACAAGTTGCGGGAAAGAGACAATTTTTTTTTTTTTTTTTGCACAAAATTGTCACTAAATGATATATTGCTCAAACATGCCATGGGAATATGTGAAATTATACCCCAAAATACATTCTGCTGCTTCTCCTGAGTACGGGGATACCACATGTGTGAGACTTTTTGGGAGCCTAGCCGCGTACGGAACCCCGAAAACCAAGCACCGCCTTCAGGCTTTCTAAGGGCGTGAATTTTTGATTTCTCTCTTGACTGCTTATCACAGTTTCGGAGACCATGGAATGCCCAGGTGGCACAAACCCCCCCCCAAATGACCCCATTTTGGAAAGTAGACACCCCAAGCTATTTGATGAGAGGTATAGTGAGTATTTTGCAGACCTCACTTTTTGTCACAAAGTTTTGAAAATTGAAAAAAGAAAAAAAAAAAAGTTTTTTCTTGTCTTTCTTCATTTTCAAAAACAAATGAGAGCTGCAAAATACTCACCATGCCTCTCAGCAAATAGCTTGGGGTGTCTACTTTCCAAAATGGGGTCATTTGGGGGGTTTTGTGCCACCTGGGCATTCCATGGCCTCCGAAACTGTGATAGGCAGTGAAGAGTGAAATCAAAAATTTTCACCCTTAGAAATCCTGAAGGCGGTGATTGGTTTTCGGGGTCCCGTACACGGCTAGGCTCCCAAAAAGCCCCACACATGTGGTATCCCCATACTCAGGAGAAGTAGCTAAATGTATTTTGGGGTGCAATTCCACATATGCCCATGGCCTGTGTGAGCAATATATCATTTAGTGACAACTTTGTGCAAAAAAAAAAAAAAAAAAATGTGTCACTTTCCCGCAACTTGTGTCAAAATATAAAATATTCCATGGACTCAATATGCCTCTCTGGAAATAGCTTGGGGTGTCTACTTTCCAAAATGGGGTCATTTGGGGGGGTTTTGTGCCACCTGGGCATTCCATGGCCTCCGAAACTGTGATAGGCAGTAAAGAGTGAAATCATAAATTTACACCCTTAGAAATCCTGAAGGCGGTGATTGGATTTCGGGGCCCCGTACGCGGCTAGGCTCCCAAAAAGTCCCACACATGTGGTATCCCCATATTCAGGAGAAGCAGCAGAATGTATTTTGGGGTGCAATTCCACATAGGCCCATGGCCTGTGTGAGCAATATATCATTTAGTGACAACTTTTTGTAAATATTTTTTTTTTTTTTTTGTCATTATTCAATCACTTGGGACAAAAAAAATAAATATTCAATGGGTTCAACATGCCTCTCAGCAATTTCCTTGGGGTGTCTACTTTCCACAATGGGGTCATTTGGGGGGGTTTTGTACTGCCCTGCCATTTTAGCACCTCAAGAAATGACATAGGCAGTCATAAACTAAAAGCTGTGTAAATTACAGAAAATGTACCCTAGTTTGTAGACGCTATAACTTTTGCGCAAACCAATAAATATACGCTTATTGACATTTTTTTTACCAAAAACATGTGGCCGAATACATTTTGGCCTAAATGTATGACTAAAATTGAGTTTATTGGATTTTTTTTATAACAAAAAGTAGAAAATATCATTTTTTTTCAAAATTTTCGGTCTTTTTCCATTTATAGCGCAAAAAATAAAAACCGCAGAGGTGATCAAATACCATCAAAAGAAAGCTCTATTTGTGGGAAGAAAAGGACGCAAATTTCGTTTGGGTACAGCATTGCATGACCGCGCAATTAGCAGTTAAAGCGACGCAGTGCCAAATTGGAAAAAGACCTCTGGTCCTTAGGCAGCATAATGGTCCGGGGCTCAAGTGGTTAAATGCCCTATTTATTACTTTAAAAGGCATTTATTGAAATTAGCATCATGTACATCAAGCCAACGTGTTTCGGGGGAAAGGACTACCCCTTCTTCAGGGCTGTTACTGCATGCTATTATTAGATGGGAAAGATTGCTGCCTCTGCAGCTACTGTATACCCGGGACTCTGTCAACCTGCTATCTGAAATCTTTCAATTAATATATCCAGTTTGGGAACCATTCCCATCTAATAGCATGCAGCAACAGTCCATAATGTATAAAGCCAGATACTCGGTGTACTCTTAATAAAGAAATCCTTTTTGTGGCTACATGTAAAATGACACAGCATCAGAAATGCAATATGTTCCAGCTTATACAGCCTTCCTCATAGCATACCAACAACAGCCCTGAAGAAGGGGAGTCCTTTTCCCTGAAACGCGTTGGCTTGATGTACATCTCGCTACTTTCAATAAACACCTTTTAAACCTACCTAAAGCTCGCATTTGTTTGGACATCCGCCGCTCCGTCCTTCTTTTCCAAGTCCACAAGCTACAGTGGGGAAGTCTCACAGTTGTAGGAGGAAACTCTGATATCAGAAGCAGGAGGATCATTTAACCCAATCATGTCTACCCAAATCTGAAATACCATGTGTCCATTTTTCATGTAATAACGCTTCTATATGACATATTGACTGGTAATGTGTTTGGATTACATTGCTCATGCCTGCCTTCATTGTCTCCTCATTCAGAGTGAAGTCACAACAGGACAAGACAAGTCACAAGGTCTTCCAGATGACGAGAACAGCATTAGTTCTTTTCTCCCGTGGGGACATCACCCTGTCAATGACTAATAATGACTAATAAATAACTAATGACTAATGTCAATAACTAATAAATGATCATTCCAATCTACACCATGATGATTTGTGTGGTTTCTATACTTTTGAAGGTTCTCATGAATCCAGGTCATGGTATAACTAATAGTAGTTAGTCACATGTCACTGGTGTTGTTCTGTAACGCTAGAGAGGTGAATACTTAGGACCATGTGATATTTCAGTTTTTCTTTTTTAATAAATCTGCAAAAATGTCAATAATTCTGTGTTTTTCTGTCAATATGGGGTGCTGTGTGTACATTAATGAGGAAAAAATGACTTTAGCAAATGGCTGCAATATAACAAAGAGTGAAAAATTTAAGGGGGTCTGAATACTTTCTATCCCCACTGTATGCAAGTTATTGCCATAAAAAGTGTTTGGGGACCCGGGTGCTGCCCCAGGGGACATGTATCAATGCAAAAAAAAAAGTTTTAAAAACAACGGGAGCAGTGATTTTAATAATGCTTAAAGTAAAACAATAAAAATGAAATATTCCTTTAAATATCGTGCCTGGGGGGCAGGCCCAGACTGGCCATAGGGCAGACCGGGCACTTGCCCGGTGAGCTGGGGCTGCCCGCTCCGTGGCCTGTTGATGATCAGGCCGTACAGCGGGAGGTAAGCGGCGACTGCGGCCTGGACAGGGTTAACACAGGCCACAGCCGCAGCTCGCCTACTGCTATGCGGCCGTGCCTGTGCCTTCTCCAGTGGAACTAGCGGCTGCAGGGGCTGAGCTGTGCTGCCAGTTCCACTTTAAGCCCCTATGGACTGCTCCTCCTCCTCCAGCCATTGGTGTCCGCACAGTGGGGTAAGCGGGGGAGAGCTGCGGGCCGCTGTCAGGATTTCTCCCCCTCTCCCCCTTTCTCACGTCGGCAGCACAGGAGAGGAGAAAGCTTCCTGCTTGTTCTTCTTCCCTCCCAATTAGCAACAGCGGAGGGCCAATCAGAAAAAAACTAGTGGGGCATCATGGGAAATGTAGTCCCAGAGATAGGAGGCCCAATTGATCACAGCAGGGAGACGGCTACAGTCTACAGTCCCCAGCATGCACTGTGCTGGGGGAAAAGAGAAAAACCGGAAACAAGCTGAGTAGTGCTACACTGTAGCAGGTACTAAAGGAGACATGGAAAAAGAAAGAGGACTGTGCTGGGGGAACTAATAGCCCCAGCACCACCAGATAGAGCCACACTGTAACCCACACCACCAGAGAGAGAGCCATGCTGTACCCACACCACCAGAGAGAGCCATGAGAGACACGCTGTACCCGCACCACCAGAGCGGCACCTGTACCCGCACCACCAGAGAGAAAGAGAGAAAGAGCCACGCTGTACCCACACCACTAGAGAGAGCCATGAGAGCCACGCTGTACCCACACCACCAGAGCTCCACACTGTACCCACACCACCAGAGAGAGCCACGCTGTACCCGCACCAGCAGAGAGAGAGGGAGAGCCACGCTGTACCCACACCACCAGAGAGCCACGCTGTACCCGCACCACCAGAGAGAGAGCCACGCTGTACCCACACCACCAGAGAGAGCCATGCTGTACCGCACCACCAGAGAGAGAGAGAGCCACACTGTACCCGCACCACCAGAGAGAGAGAGCCACGCTGTACCCGCACCACCAGAGAGAGAGCCACGCTGTACCCGCACCACCAGAGAAAGAGAGCCACGCTGTACCCGCACCACCACAGAGCCACGCTATACCCACACCACCAGACAGCAACGAGAGCCATGCTGTACTATACCACCAGAGAGAACCACGCTGTACCACACCACCAGAGAGAGCCACGCTGTACCACACCACCAGAGAGAGAGCGCCATGCTGTCCAGGACCACCAGAGAGAGCAGGTCAGTGTCACTGGGCAGAGTGGGCACAATAGGAGAAAGACAGTACTAGCATTGTATGGCCACAATAGGATGGGGACACTGTAATATAAAGGGGACTGCAATTACAGTGCCCCTTTACAGTGCAGTCCCCTTTTATCACAGTGTCCCTGCACAGTGTGGAGGAACGACACCAGCCACCCCCACAAATGTCTACCGACACCCCCCGCCCCCCGGTCCCTGGAAAAGTTGGCTGCTCCGTCTAAAATGCCCGGGCCTATTTTTTGTCCCAGTCCGGGCCTGCTTGGGGGTGTCCTTAGCATGCCTGTAAAGTAGCGCATCTTTCCCATGTTTATAAAAGTGTCACAGCAAAATTACATTTCTAAAGGAAAAAATGTCATTTTAAACTACCAAAAATAAATGGCGTGGATGTCACCCCCAAAATTCATACCAGGTCCTTCAGGTCTGGTATGGATATTAAGGAGAAAATTTTAAAAAATGGCGTGGGGATCCCCCAGGAACTATATACTCTGAACAGCAGTATATATACTATATGGCCTGCCCTATATACTCTGCAGAAAATTGTATTAGAAACAGTACACCACAGAATGCACTGTAGATATAAGCTACAGTAGATGCAGAATATATATATATATATATATATATATATATATATATATATATATATATATATATATATACATGAGACTGGCACTGTGTATACAATATCTCACAAAAATGAGTACACCCCTCACATTTTTGTAAATATTTTATTATATCTTTTCATGTGACAACACTGAAGTAATGACACTTTGCTACAATGTAAAGTAGTGAGTATACAGCTTGTATAACAGTGTAAATTTGCTGTCCCCTCAAAATAACTCAACACACAGCCATTAATGTCTAAACCGCTGGCAACAAAAGTGAGTACACCCCTAAGTGAAAATGTCCAAATTGGGCCCAAAGTGTCAATATTTTGTGTGGACACCAATATTTTCCAGCACTGCCTTAACCCTCTTGGGCATGGAGTTCACTAGAGCTTCACTGGAGTCCTCTTCCACTCCTCCATGAAGACATCACGGAGCTGTTGGATGTTAGAGACCTTGCGCTCCTCCACCCTCCATTTGAGGATGCCCCACAGATGCTCAATAGGGTTTAGGTCTGGAGACATGCTTGGCCAGTCCATCATCTTTACCTTCAGCTTCTTTAGCAAGGCAGTGGTTGTCTTGGAGGTGTGTTTGGGGTCGTTATCATGTTGGAATACTGCTCTGCAGCCCAGTCTCTGAAGGGAGGGGATCATGCTCTGCTTCAGTATGTCACAGTACATGTTGGCATTCATGGTTCCCTCAATGAACTGTAGCTCCCCCGTGCTGGCAGCACTCATGCACCCGCAGACCATGACACTCCCACCACCCTGCTTGACTGTAGGCAAGACACACTTGTCTTTGTACTCCTCACCTGGTTGACGCCACACATGCTTGTCACCATCTGAACCAAATAAGTTTATCTTGGACTCATCATACCACAGGAAATGGTTTCAGTAATCCAAGTCCTTACTCTGCTTGTCTTCAGCAAACTGTTTGCAGGCTTTCTTGTGCATCATCTTTAGAAGAGGCATCCTTCTGGGACGACAGCCATGCAGACCAATTTGATGCAGTGTGCGGCGTATGGTCTGAGCACTGACAGGCTGACCCCCCACCCCTTCAAACTCTGCAGCATTGCTGGCAGCACTCATACGTCTATTTCCAAAAGACAACCTCTGGATATGACGCTGAGCACGTGCACTCAACTTCTTTGGTCGACCATGGTGAGGCCTGTTCTGAGAGGAACCTGTCCTGTTAAACCACTGTATGGTCTTGGCCACCATGCTGCAGCTCAGTTTCAGGGTCTTGGCAATCTTCTTATAGCCAAGGCCATCTTTATGTAGAGCAACAATTCCTTTTTTCAGATCTTCAGAGAGTTCTTTGCCATGAGGTGCCATGTTGAACTTCCAGTGAACAGTATGAGAGAGCGAGAGCGATAACACCAAATTTAACACACCTGCTCCCCATTCACACCCGAGACCTTGTAACACTAATGAGTCACATGACACCGGGGAGGGAAAATGGATAATTGGGCCCAATTTGGAGATTTTCGCTTTGGACTGAGCTCACTTTTGTTGCCAGAAGTTTAAACATGAATGACTATGTGTTGAGTTATTTTGAGGGGACAGCAAATTTACACTGTTATACAAGCTGTACACTCACTACTTTACATTGTAGAAAAGTGTAATTTCTTCAGTGTTGTCACATGAAAAGATATAATAAAATATTTACAAAAATGTGAGGGGTATACTCATTTTTGTGTGATGTTGGATATACAGTGCCTTGCAAAAATATTCACCCCCCTTGGCATTTTTCGTGTTTTATTGCCTCACAACCTGGAATTAACAAGGGTTGTTTGAGGATTTGCGTCATTTAATTTACAGAACATGCCCACAACTTTGAAGATGTTTTTTTTTTATTGTGAAGCAAACAACAAATAGGACAAAATAACAGAAAAAGTCAATGTTGCCTAACTATTCACCCCCCTAGTATGGATATACACTGGATCCTCAGCAATCAATCGACTCCCTCAGATATCCACAGCAATGCCGGTACCAGGGTAGATTTCAGGCTCATCAAATGCAGTATAGACATGCAATAAAGAAGGGGAGCTCCATAGGGCAGTAATTCAATCCAATTTATTAAAAAAACAAGTAGTAACTTACAGTTCAGAATAATAGGTACAGCTATGTAGGGTACGTCCGGTCTCGGCCCCGACCGGAAGTGTCGACATCTGGCTCCTCTCTGACGCGTTGCGTCACTGAACACGTGACTTCATCAAAGGGTAATGGAGTCAGGTGTCTATTGCCAGTTGATATACTAAGTTCCGCTGTCATAGCAACAGCAATTGTTGATAAAACATCCTAATTCTCTCTGAATTAAACAGCAACATGCTAGCAATACCAGGAATCATCCTACACAATTCATAAAACACTTTTAAAAACTAAAATAAAGACATAAAAAATATATAATAAAAATGATCTAGGACAGGGATATGCAATTAGAGGACCTCCAGCTGTTGCAGATTGACAAGCCCCATGAGGCATAGCAAGACTCTGACAGCCACAAGCATGACACCCAGAGGCAGAGGCATGATGGGACTTGTTTTGCAACAGCCGGAGATCCGCTAATTGCATATCCCTGATCTAGGAGATACATATAATCCGCCATGGACAGCGCCATCTGGTGGTTAAATCACATAAATTGCCCATGTTACTACGGAACTCTCTGATGACATCTAGTGGATAAAAGAAAGATGGCGCAAATATTGGGAATCCTCCTAACACAATTCATATAACATTTTAAATACAACAAATGATCCAATAGACAGACATGATTCAATACAGGACACTGCCATCTAGTGGATATAATGCATATGAAAAAACAACAAAAAAAAACATCTTATTAGGTAAATCTCTAGTAACATCTAATAAGAATATAATAAATAGGAAAAACAAATAACCCTGATAAGGTTAAATGACCAATAAACCTAAATCTTAATCCTCTCAGTATAGCAATGAAAGGAATAAAAATAACTCCAGTACTCTTGTGGTAGAGCAGATATTCAAATGAATATATAACTGATAACACATAACGCTGTCTAATGGCTAATACAGCCTAAAAAGACCCTCTAATAGTGTATGAATGCAAGATGAATAATCAAGGGAGATAAAGAATAAAATTAAAAATTAGATATAAAACAGTTCAAATCGAACTCAACGTTATGTCCCAATGGTGCTAAAGTAAGTAGCTCATGTATCTAGCGAGACTCTGATTGGCTCAATTTAATAATTTTGTTGTCCCCCCTCCAATGGGGTTTATACTTTTCTATCCCACAAACCATCAGGGATGAGGGATCCCTATTGTGGTGCTGTGCATAATGTCTGGATAGGCGATGTTTAACAAAACCATTCTTTATATTTTGCACGTGCTCTCTCTAATATTTTCCATAGTTCTCTTTTGGTCCTCCCAATATACTGAATCCGGCAAGGACATTCTAAAAGGTAGACAACCCCTTCGGTTCGGCAAGATATAAAATCTTCTATTCTTCTTTGTTATCTAGAGTTAAAGTTTGTAAAATCCAAAATGTTTGACTTGCCACCTAAACAAAAGGTGGAGGAAATCTTTCATAGGGACACCTGACCTTGTGACAACTGTCAATGTTTGGGAGATATCCTCTCAATAGACTATATTTAAGATGTATCTGGTCTTTAAACCAGAGGCTCTGGATGGACAGTTGGAGAAATGGCTCTATATTTAGGATGTATCCGGTCTATAAACCAGAGGCTCTGGATGTACAGTTGGATAAATGGTTCTATATTTAGGATGTATCTGGTTTATAAATCAGAGGCTCTGGGGCACCCTGTACTGTACCCTTCTGCCCCCAGTACTGTGCCTTCCTGACCACTGTACTGTACACTCTTGACCACCGTGTACTGAACACTCCTGATCTGTACTGTGCCCTTTTGCCCCCCTGTACTGTACCCTTCATACCGCCCAGTACTGTACCTTCTTCGCCATGTACTGTGGCCCTCAGCCCCCCTGTACTGTGCCCTCCTTCCCCTTTGTACTGTTTCCTTCTGACCGCTGTACTCTACCTTCCTGCCCCCCCAACACTGTGCCATTCTTACCACTATACTGTACACTTCTGACCCCCCCCATATTGTACCTTCCTGCCCCCCCATACTGTGCGCTCCCGACTGCTGTACTATACCCTTCTGACTTCCCTCTTCTGTACCCTTCTGACTTCCCTGTACTATATTCTTCTGACTTCCCTCTTCTGTACCCTTCTGACTTCCCTCTTCTGTACCCTTCTGACTTCCCTGTACTGTACTCTTCTGACTTCCCTCTTATGTACCCTTCTGACTTCTCTTTTCTGTATCCTTCTGACTTCCCTCTTATGTACCCTTCTGACTTCTCTCTGAAACCTCTTCTACTGACAGCTGTCTAAGAAGGGATTTATACTCACTTTGGAGGGATATTCTCCTTCTGATTCTCTAAGCAAAAAGTGAGGAGAAATCTCGACAATGGGACAGAGACAGAAAAATTGACAGGTGACCAGAGGCTCTGGTTATAGACCAGATACATCCTATATAGAGAGCTATTTATCCAACTGTCCATCCAGAGCCTCTGGTCTATAGACCAGATACATCCTAAATATAGAGCCATTTATCCAACTGTCAATCCCGAGCCTCTGGTTTATAGACCAGATACATACGAAATATAGAGCCATTTATTCAACAGTCCATCCAGAGCCTTTGGTTTATAGACCAGGTACATCCTAAATATAGAGCCATTTATCCAACTGTCCATCCCAAACCTCTGGTTTATAGACCAGATATATCCTACATATAAAGCTATTTATCCAACTGTCCATCTAGAGCCTCTGGTTTATAGAGCATGTACATCCTAAATATAGAGCCATTTATCCAACTGTCCATCCAGAGCCTCTAGTTTATAGACCGTATACATCCTAAATATAGAGATATTTATCCAACTGTCCATCCAGAGCCTCTGGTTTATAGGGCAGGTACATCCTAAATATAGAGCCATTTATCCAGCTGTCTACCCAGAGCCTCTGGTTTATAAAACCGATACATCCTAAATCTAGAGCCATTTATCCAATTTTCCTCCCAGAGCCTCTGATTTATAAACCAGATACATCCTAAATATAGAACCATTTATCCAGCTGTCTACCCAGAGCCTCTGGTTTATAAAACCGATACATCCTAAATCTAGAGCCATTTATCCAATTTTCCTCCCAGAGCCTCTGGTTTATAGACCGGATACATCCTAAATATAGAGCCATTTCTCCAACTGTCCCTCCAGAGCCTCTGGTTTATAGACCAGATACATCCTAAATATAGACTATTGAGAGGATATCTCCCAAACATTGACAGTTGTCACAAGGTCAGGTGTCCCTATTAAAGATTTCCTCCACCTTTTGTTCAGGTGGCAAGTCAAACATTTTGGATTTTCCATGACTTTAACTCTAGATAACAATGGTCACCTGTACCACAAACATTTCCATGGAAATAAATAGAGATGGGTCACTCTGACCCTGTTGGTGGCTTTAAAACAGTGGTTCTCAACTCCGGTCCTCAGGACCCACTAACAGGCCAGGTTTGCAAGATAACTGAAATACATCACAGGTGATATCATTTGCTGCTCAGTGATTGCAGTATTATTGTCTGCATCTCCCCAAGGTAATACTTAAAATCTGGCCTGTTGGTGGGTCCTGAGGACTGGAGTTGAGAACCACTGCTTTAAAATGTACTGAAATATTTGCCATACAAGAATCCAGCATACTTTTCCTAGAGGTGGATATAGAAGAAGCAGTAAGCGGAGGGTTCATTTAATACAGAATTCCAGGTAATTACACCAGAACAAAATTGTCAGTAAACAATTGCAAAGCTGGATGATAGCAGAAAATGTATCCGTCTATTGTGAAATATTAGTATCCAATCAGATGTTTGAGGCTCTAACCGCTTTTTTTTTTTTTAAGATTAGGATATAAAGTCCATCCACCGAAGGGAGATATTCCTTCTAGACCAAAGACATGAAACTAACAGCAGTGACCATATCCATCCTGCTTGGGGCGCTACTCTTCCAAGTGGTGATTGCAGGTAAGTGATGCTCTGCTATGGCTTCTATTGATATGTAAAATTCCAACATATACCACAGTGCTGTACAGGGAACACGTCACTGAGCCAGTCACATCAGTCTCTTAACCAGAGGAGCTTACACTGTAATGACCCTCCACAATCATACACTATTATTATTATACATTTATATAGCTCTGATATATACCATAGTGCTGTAGGGAGAACACTGAGCCAGTCACATCAGTCTCTGTACCAGAGGAGCTTCTCCACCAGGTGGTGCTGTTCTGCAGGGTGCTGTTGGCTCACTCTGCTGTGATCTCAGCTGAGAGAAGCAGCAAGCCTGGGGCCTCTCATGCAGGCTTTTCCTAGGCAAGCATGGACCATATTGGGGAGGACGAAGGTGGAGGCTCTCCAGAGGCACTGAGGCCTACTCCATGTGCTCAAGATGCAATGGATCCTGGGCCTGTTCCTATGCAAGAGGGGTCCGTACCAGTCTTCCAGGATAAAGTAGTGAACAGACTTTGCCGCATTGCTAAGGAGGAACAGAAACTCTCTGTCATGAAAGAAGATCTCAGGAAAAAGAAATCCCTGCATAATAAGCCTGGAAACAGTAAGAGGAAAGTCTCCAAGCTGAAGTCTCTGGAAGAGGCATTGAAAAATCCGGAGAAGGGGGGCGTGGCCGGATGGTGAAGAGAGCAGTCGCATAGACACACAGCTCTGGCTCCCAACGACCATCCTACAGCTATCCTGGGTCCTAGATCCTCGTGGAAGACATCATTCTGTTCCCCACGGCTGTGGGCACCCTCCAGACTGGCTGACATGGTGAAATACGGGCCGCCGCGGCCCTCACACACAGCGGAACAACTGGCGCGGTTCCGGAGGCAAAATGGCGCCGAGACACATGCAGGGCACTCAGACACGCTGCAGCCCTCCTCCTCAGCCATCCAGGACTCTGTAACAGGGGTGAGTGCATCTATTCCTGCTATATTCCGCACACCTACAGAACCCCTGCAGACACCAGAATCACAGCAATCTGCTGAATTTAGTCAGACTGCAGACTCCCCCCATGCTGAGCCTACATTATCTACAATTATGCTGGCTATTCAGGATTGCAAGGCCTCCCTCTCCACTCAAATAGCCTCTATCCGTATGGACTTTTCTTTATTGAAGCAAGATGTCCAGAATCTCAGAGACCGCACAGGGGATGCTGAGGAACGGATTAGTACATTAGAAGACACTGTACACCCCATGTCTGTTACTATACGTGATACCACAAGCGAGATGGCGGCACTACGTGCTAAAATCGACGATTTGGAAAATCGCTCTCGCAGGAACAATCTCAGATTTGTGGGTTTCCCAGAACGCGCGGAAGGTTCCCATCCTGAAAAGTTTCTTTATTCATGGCTGCGGGACATTTTCGGTAAAGACGCACCCTCATTCTCACATGTTATAGAACGTGCACATCGCACTCCTCCTCGTCCACCCCCAGTGGGAGCCCCACCGCGCTCCATCATAGCACGTATCCTTAACTTTCAAGATAAAGTTGCCATTCTACGCCTGGCACGTGAAAAAGGCCCGCTCTCATTCAATGGCAATAATATCTCTGTTTATCCGGACTTTTCTGCTGAAGTTCAACGCCAGCGGATCTCCTTCTCAGCAGTGAAGTCTAGATTGCGCACAGAAGGCCTCTCCTACGCCATGCTTTTCCCTGCTAAATTGCGCATTATCCATGATGGTAGGGCCCATTTCTATACTAATCCTAAGGAGGCCATGAAATGGCTGAACGATCATTATGGTGCAGCACATAGAAGCAGAGGAGACTGAGGGCACTCTTAACCTGCAAGGAAAAGATCTACACCCTGCTATGCAAGCTACAGCGTCAACAGTCTGCATGTCTCCTCATTGCAATGAGGGGGTTCTTTTTTTTTTTTTTTTTTTGGTTTCTTTCCCCCTTTTTATATATATTTTTTTTTGGTTCCTTCTACTTTACAATCCAGCCTGCATTGCTACGATTTGCATCTTGTGGTGGCCTGCATACCGGAACAATCACACCAGAACAATCATCCGATCAAAGAAGGGGGAGAGGAAGGGGGAGGAGGGGAAGGGAAGGGAAAGTAGAAATATATTTTTTTTCTCCTCTTCTACACCTTTCCTTTTGTTTTGTCTTTTTCTCCACGTGAACAACCAGCTTATCTACCCTTCAACAGGACTTGTCTACTAGAAGGGAAGGAATAGAGAGAAATAGGGTTTTTTTTTTTCTCTCTCTTCCCTCTCTCCTCGGTCAATAGTTGGGAGCCTCACCAGACCCCACGTTACCCCCCTTACCAGCTTGTGGCGAGGCCACGGTACAGTTTTTTTACTTCCGCAGTTCCTAGTTAGGAAGGACTTTTAGTTCAGGGATCCAAAGCTTGCTATGTTTGGGATGGCTGAGCGGGGTGGGGGGCACAAAGGTTTAAAGAAAAAGGTGGTTGGGGTTTTTTTTCATGTTTTTTGTCTTTTGTTTTTTCCTCCCCTTTTTATTTTTTATGTCCTTTCTAACACACCTATACCATTTGCTAATGGAAAGTCATCAAAAGTATACCGGGTCATTACATGTAGAGGTTTATTAATACTTCTGTGGTCATTTATATATCCAATGTTTTTTTCTAAGGTAAAGCAGGGAAAATGTTCCTGGTCCATGTTACCTTATCGGCAGACCCACGCACTTTTTTGTCATGTGCTTGTGTGTGCTTCAGGTGGCACGGCCTATCTACTTATATTGATACCAATTCAGAGGTTTACTTATGCATCTTTATTACTTCATGTTTTATTATGGCACAACCCCTTAGGATAGTCTCCTGGAACACTAGAGGCATGAATGCACCTCAGAAAAGATCCTTGGTTTTTTCTGTGTTAAAAAAATGTCACCCTCACATTATTTGCCTCCAGGAGACCCACCTGACAGGTTCTAAGGTAAGGGCTCTAAAACGCCCCTGGCTATCTAAGCTATATCATGCCACCCACACTAATTACTCAAGAGGTGTATCTATACTCCTGGCTAAATCCCTTCCAGCTGAATTGATTAGTGTTAAAACAGACCCAGAGGGGAGGTATATTGTTCTTATATTACGAATTTCTGCTATAATCTTTACATTGGTAAACATCTATGTTCCCCCTCCATTCTCAGTAGAAGTACTCTCTAAATTATCCCTGCAATTACTGAATAGGCCCTTGGGCCCTCTGCTTTATATAGGGGATTTTAATGCAGTCCTGGACCCAACGGTGGATCGCCTGGGTGGGGGAGGCAGATCTTTTCCCTCCTTTGTAGACTGGGCTCAGGTTCATGGTCTGACGGAGGTGTGGCGATGGAAACATCCGGAGAAACGCCAATTTTCCTGCCATTCGGATTCCTTCCATACTATGTCTAGGCTAGATATGGCTTTTGCGTCGACGGAGACCCTTCCGGTTGTCTCCGCCGTCTCATACCTGCCCAGGGGGGTTTCCGATCATGCCCCCTTGTCTGTGTCCCTTCTCATCCTTCCAGGTTCGGGACCTGTTTTGTGGCGCCTGAATTCATACTGGCTGGAAGACGAGATAGTTCAGGGTGAGTGTAGGACGAGTATTTCTAACTACTGGAAGCAAAACTTAAACAAAGTAGACCCCCCCACGGAGTGGGATGCGTTTAAGTCCACATTAAGAGGTACCTTTATGTCTATTACAGGAATTCTACGTAAAAATAACAAGATGCGCACTGAGGAATTAGAAAATGCTATGTTAAGTGCGGAATCTGCCTATGCCTCTAACCCTGTCTCTGACACTAGAGAGACATGGTTACAGTGCCGTAGGGAATATGAAATTCGTTTGCTGGATCTCACACAAAAACGCATGTTGTATGTCTCACAAAAATCATTTGAATATGGTAATAAAGCAGGACGTCTCTTGGCATATTTGACCAAACCTGATCATACCCCCATTTCTATACCACGAATCCTGACTGCTCAAGGTACGATCAGTGACAACCCACGGGATATCCTAGACTTCTTTCTAAACTTTTACAGAAAATTGTACACTTCCAGGGTTGACTATGACGACTCCCAGTTATCTGGCTATCTGGCTGACATATCCCTTCCCTCCCTGTCAGATGAGGGACGGGACATGTTGGAGGAACCTATCACGGTAGAAGAGATTGCAGCAGCTATCTCCCAAATGCCGGCACATAAAACCCCTGGACCTGATGGTTTCCCGACTGAATGGTATGCTAAGTTCAAGGATCTCCTATCCCCTTTCCTTCTCCGAACCTATAACAAAGCCCTGGAGGCTGGGATCCTTCCTCCATCAATGAGGGAGGCTTTGATAGTTCTTCTGCTGAAGCCCCGTAAGGACCCACTTCACTGTGAATCTTACCGTCCAATTTCGCTTATAAACGTGGACGTTAAGATTCTGGCCAAAATATTAGCAAATCGTTTAAATACTGTGGTCACATCTTTGGTCAATAGCGACCAGGGTGGATTTATCCCGGGCAGGTCCACCAGAATGAACATACGCAGACTGTTCCATAACTTGCAGTATCCACATGACTGCCCTTCTACACGTGTCATTGTGTCCTTGGACACCTGTAAAGCATTTGACAGTGTGGAATGGCCGTACCTCTTTCGGGTGTTGCAGAAGTATGGTTTTGGTTCCCGAGTGATAGAATGGATAAAAATTCTGTACACCTCCCCAACGGCTAAGATAAGGGTTAATTCATTTATTACCGATTCCTTCCCAATTACTAGGGGCACTCGACAGGGGTGCCCATTGTCGCCTCTGTTGTTTGCTCTGGCTATGGAGCCGCTTGCAGTTCGCATTCGCTCCTCCCCTATAATTAAAGGCCTCCCAATTGAAAATATAGAGGAGCGCATTTCTCTTTACGCAGACGATACACTGGTATATCTGGCAGATGCTGATGAGTCTTTGGGGGCGTTACTGGAGGAGGTCAACACCTTTGGGGACTACTCAGGATTTCGAGTTAACTGGGATAAGTCCAGTCTTTTCCCTTTAGATGTGAGTGACCCCCCTCAGGTGCACCCAGACTCTAAGCTTCAAGTGGTGTCTTCTTTTAGATATCTTGGGGTGTTGGTTCAGGCTCCCTTATCTTTGTATGCCACTAATAATCTTGACCCTTTGCTGACCCGCCTCCAGGAGCAAACTAAACAATGGATGGATCTACCGTTAGACCTCATGGGGAGGGCTAATATACTTAAAATGATTTATTTACCCAGACTGCTCTATATCCTCTCTAACTCCCCATGTAAAATATCCAAAGCTACTTTCAAACGCATAGATGGGATGTGTACTTCTTTCCTGTGGAGGGGCGGATCCCCCAAAGTGGCACTGGAGACCTTGAGGTTACCAGCCCATCTGGCAGGCCTGGCATTCCCTAACTTTTTCCTTTACTACATGGCATCTCAGCTGGTGCACATACATGACTGGATGAACCCGGATCCAGCTAATGCCTGTACAGCCACAGAGGGGGCTATCGCATCCTCCCATGAAACCTTACATAACATAATATATAGAGGTCAGGTCCCAGACCGCCCTGGAACCTCTCTGCTCTCTGTCTCCCTCTCACTGTTTAAACACATTACCACAAAAATATCGAAACATTCTTGGTCAAAATCCCCTAATAACCCCTTGTGGTTCAATCCCAATCTGCAAGAATTATACTCTTTTCCAGATGCCAATCGTTGGTATTCAAAAGGAGTTAAATATCTATGCCACTTATATACCACGCAGGGCTTTAAAACCTTCTCTCAGTTGAGTACAGACTTTGATCTACCAAAATCTCATTTATTTTATTATTATCAACTTAGACATGCCATACATACCCAATTTGGTACCCTAGATGATGTCACTGATCTGCCTCCACTGGAAAAACTACTTAGGCAACCAGAACCCTCTAAATTAGTTTCCACCTATTACGCAGCCTTAGTGACTGACTCTAACCCTAGGTTTCACAGAGCACAGGAGAAGTGGGAGACATTAGATATTGATATGGCAAACGACGACTGGACAGAATTTAGTGACACATATAAAACCTCTGTCATCTCCTCCCGAGACCGTATCATACAAATTAAAATTTTTCATCAAACTCACCTCACCCCGGCCAGACTGCATAGGATGGGTTTATTGCCATCAGCTGTCTGTTTCCGAGGCTGCGGCCAGGAGGCAGACTTTTTACATTGCTTCTGGTCATGCCCGATAGTTAGTGACTTCTGGGAAGAAGTGGGTGGTTTTATTTCAACTGTGTTGGGCCTTCCCAATATAATACACCCTAAGAACTGCTTATTGGGAGTATTTGGAGATTTACACATACCATCACATGCCAAGAGACTGCTCCGTATTCTTTATTTTTATGTTAAAAAATCTATTCTACTGTCCTGGAAAGGTGCACGGACCTCTTTGAAGTCCATCTGGCTAAAACTTATCAATGACTCTATTCCATTATACAAACTAACCTTTGAAATTCGTAAAAGAAATAAAACCTTTTATAAAATTTGGGGGAAATGGTTGGCTAGTCCACTAACCCTTTCCAAAATTGAATACAATTGATCATTGATGGGCCGTGCCACAGGGACCCCAAATACCAGGTCCATTAATATGGTTATGCTGTGTAAAAGTACATATATCTGACTGTGGCGATTACCAATTTCTTAACTCTCTTGAAACGAAATGACATGCCTACAATGACTTGTGTGATCTACCTACGAGTTGTATATCACCTGTGTATACTGAACGGACCAGATATTCATGTGTGTTTTGTTTTGTTTTTATTTTATTTTATTTGTGACTGTTTTGTGTCTGTTGGTTTGTGTAGAACCTAAAACCAATAAAAATATCTTTAAAAAAAAAAAAGAAAAATCCGGAGAAGTTGGTCGCCTCTCTGAAGGAGAGCAGCGGCTGTGTTCAGAGAGAAGTGTGAGAATGAGGACAGATGCCAACAGATGAAGGAGAGTGCCTGTGCCAGTACCAGCCAGAGGGTGGATGCCACAGCAACGGTGACAGTAAGGATGGGGGGTTAAGGAGGTGGCTTCACATGGTGGCTCCAGTACTACCCCTTTACTTGATGATGGAACTGCTGGTAACTGTGGTACTTCTGGGACTATGGTGAGCGGGACTGTTGTGTTGAAGGGGAGGAGGGAGGATCAAGTGGTGGGTAATTTACCAAACCAGTTTTCAGAGGTTCCTATGCAGCCAGTTAATGTTCCTATGCAGCCAGTTTTTTTTTTATCTGTCCCAGTTAGGAATTATGCTAAGGCTGTGTCGGGAAAAAGTCATGCTATTGGTGGTGGAAGGGAGCCAGTTGTGTGAATTTCACTTAACGCACCTTCTTCCTTTAAATGCAGGAATGTGATACAGCTCAAGTGGGAAGGAGAAGATTTTCCACCTATCAGGAGGGTGTTTGTGGATAAGATCCTAGCCATGGGATTTAAGGCAGAGGATATTTATGCTCTCATCAGTCCGGCTGGTTCCTATGAATATAATTTATCCTTTGTGTGTCCAGAATCGCTGGATCTGTTTTGGGAGCGGTATGAGCGTGTATATGGGGGCCAGCCCGACTGGAAGGGGCTTGTCCCCAAAGTTGTCTCAAGACAGCCCTTGATAAAAAATGTGACTATCCTGACAAGGAATGAGTCTATACCCCCCGAGGATTTATGGGTCTGGTTGAGGAGGTTTGGTGAAATGTTGTGTCCCCTAAAAAAGATTGTGGATGATAGGGGAATCTGGACGGGTGGGTGGTCAGTGTCAATGAGGTTCAGTGTGTGTGTGTGAAGGTGGTCCAGCATTTGCCCTCCTCTGCTTTTATTGGTAGAGATAGAATTACTGTCTTCTACCCTGGTCAACCTAAGCTGTGCCATAAATGTGGAGTCAAGGGACATTTCTCCTCTAAATGTCCAGAACAGAAGTGCTCTTTGTGCCAGGAACTGGGGCATCTGGCAAGGGGCTGTAACAACATTAAATGTAACCTATGTGATACGGTTGGTCACCCTTATAGCTGGTGCCCTGAGGCTTTACACAAAAAGCCAGAATTAGTGAAGGAATTGTTCCGTCCAGATAGAGAAGAGTCTGGGTTGGCGGAGGTTGTACCAGGGGATCCTAGTGTCTCTGTCCCGTCAGAATCTGTGTCTGTGAGGCCCTCTGTTGTCCCCCCACAGTCACGCACATTTATTATACCTTTTTTCTATATAGCTCTGACATATACCGCAGTGTTTACTGCTGACAATACTAGTTGAGTCTCTCCCCCCTACAAGATACAGACACCAATCAGCCCTAACTTTATAACCATTGACACGTAACAGTAAATAACATTGATTATCCTGCTCAGGGCCACCATCAGGGGGTACAGGCAATACTCATGTGAGGGGCCCGAGAGGGCCCCTAGGAACCCTACAGCAGCATGTGAAATTAATCATTTAGCAGCTCCGCCACTTCCGTCTACTTTTACCCACACCCTGAAGAAATCAGTAACATTCTCCAGTAATGTAATTTAGTAAACCCGCTCCGCTGCCCGAGCACTCACCGCCTATCAGAATAGCAACACCCCCAGCAGGAGATCGCGGCCAGCGCTCCTCTTGCATTCCCTGTTGAGGCGGAACATGGTGGATGGTGGTAGGTATGCTTACAATGCGATTGGCCGGGACAGGTGCAGGGGGGAGTGGCCAGCTCGTCGACGGTGCACATGGATACAGCCATAACAGGTGCATGCAAAGGGATGCGACAGTGCAGCATTGAGGGTAAGTCACAAAAATGTATTGTGTGCTGCTGTGCCCCCTGTGCTGCCTGTAGATTTGATTTGGACTTTATTTAATCTCCTTCTTCTTGGATGGGACACCTGAGGCTGACAAGCTGGCATGATTGAGTTGCATAGTGAAAATGGATGAGGATGACTCTCCACCCAGTCATCATCATCCATTTTACAATGCAACTCAATCATCTTCATCCCCACTTAGCACCATTCATCCGTCCAGTCTCCACAATGCATCCCCATCCCCACCCAGCACCATCCATCCCTCCAGTCTCCACAATGCATCCTCACCTACGCCCAGCACCATTCATCCCTCCAGTCTCTACAATGCATCCCCATCTCCACCCAGCACCATCCATCCCTCCAGTCTCCACAATGCATCCCCAACTACGCCCAGCACCATCCATCCCTCCAGTCTCCACAATGCATCCTCACCTACGCCCAGTACCATCCATCCCTCCAGTTTCCACAATGCATCCCCACCTACGCCCAGCACCATCCATCCCTCCAGTCTCCACAATGCATCCTCACCTATGCCCAGTACCATCCATCCCTCCAGTTTCCACAATGCATCCCCACCTACGCCCAGCACCATCCATACCTCCAGTCTCCACAATGAATCCTCCCACTACGCCCAGCACCATCCATCCCTCCAGTCTCCACAATGCATCCCCACCTACACCCAGCACCATCCATCCAACAGTTGGTTTGATTATTTGCAAACGGAAGAAACACAAAATAACTGTCATCCTCCTTCGGTCTGGGGCTCCATGCAAGATCTCATTTCGTGGGGTTTCAATGATCATAAGAATGGTGAGGAATCAGCTCAGAACTACACGGGAGAATCTTGTCAATGATCTCAAGGCAGCACGGGAGAATCTTGTCAATGATCTCAAGGCAGCTGGGACCATAGTCACCAAGAAAACAATTGGTAGCACACTACAGGACTGAAATCCTGCAGAGCCTGCAAGGTCCCCCTGCACAAGAAAGCACATGTACAGGCCTGTCTGAAGTTTGATAATGAACATATGAATGATTCAGAGGAGAACTGGGTGAAAGTGTGTCAAGCTCTTTGGCATCAACTTAATTAGCCGTGTTTGGAGGAGGAGGAATGCTGCCCATGACCCTAAGAACACCATCCCCACCGTCAAACATGGAGGTGAAAACACTATGCTTTGGGGATGTTTTTCTGCTAAGGGGACAGGACAACTTTACCACATCAAAGGGACAATAGACGGGGCCATGTACCATCAAATCTTGGGTGAGAACCTCCTTCCCTTAGCCAGGGCATTGAAAATGGGTCATGGATGGGTATTCCAGCACAAAACACACGGCCAAGGCAACAAAGGAGTGGCTCAAGAAGAAGCACATTAAGGTCCTGAATAGGGATGAGCTTTGTGTTCGAGTCGAACCCATGTTCGACTCGAACATCGGCTGTTCGACCGTCCGTCGAATTGCGAACGATATGGGCCGTTCGCACCAAATTCGTGTGGCGCGTCACGGCCCATAATTCACTGCGGCATCGCAGTGCATTGCTGGCTGATGATTGGCCAAGCATGCACTATGACCCGCATGCTTGGCCAATCACAGCGCCGTCAGTAGAGAGAGCTGTAATTGGCCAAAGCCAGGGTGGCTTTGGCCAATTATGGCTCAGGGGATTTAGTACACGCCCCACACTATATAAGGCCGCCTGCACGGCGGCCCTGTGTAGTGTGTTCCGGTGTGCTGAGAGATAGAGAGAGAGAGAGACAGTGTCATTTGATTTGAGTTAGATAGATTAGGCAGAACAGTCAGTCAGTTAGCTGTACTTACAGTGTATTGTGTATATATATGCATCCCAGGTGTTGCATATATATATATACACTGTATTCAGTTTAGCTAGATCCGTTCCTGTTATCTTCTATCTAGACTATTTACATTTAGTGCAGTGCGTCCTGCTCACAGTGTTCAGCTAGATCCGTTCCTGCTATTTACATTCAGTGCAGTGCGTCCTGCTCACAGTGTTCAGCTAGATCCGTTCCTGCTATTTACATTTAGTGCAGTGCGTCCTGCTCACAGTGTTCAGCTAGATCCGTTCCTGCTATTTACATTTAGTGCAGTGCGTCCTGCTCACAGTGTTCAGCTAGATCCGTTCCTGTTATTTACATTTAGTGCAGTGCGTCCTGCTCACAGTGTTCAGCTAGATCCGTTCCTGCTATTTACATTTAGTGCAGTGCGTCCTGCTCACAGTGTTCAGCTAGATCCGTTCCTGCTATTTACATTTAGTGCAGTGCGTCCTGCTCACAGTGTTCAGCTAGATCCGTTCCTGCTATTTACATTTAGTGCAGTGCGTCCTGCTCACAGTGTTCAGCTAGATCCGTTCCTGCTATTTACATTTAGTGCAGTGCGTCCTGCTCACAGTGTTCAGCTAGATCCGTTCCTGCTATTTACATTTAGTGCAGTGCGTCCTGCTCACAGTGTTCAGCTAGATCCGTTCCTGCTATTTACATTTAGTGCAGTGCGTCCTGCTCACAGTGTTCAGCTAGATCCGTTCCTGCTATTTACATTTAGTGCAGTGCGTCCTGCTCACAGTGTTCAGCTAGATCCGTTCCTGTTATTTACATTTAGTGCAGTGCGTCCTGCTCACAGTGTTCAGCTAGATCCGTTCCTGCTATTTACATTTAGTGCAGTGCGTCCTGCTCACAGTGTTCAGCTAGATCCGTTCCTGCTATTTACATTTAGTGCAGTGCGTCCTGCTCACAGTGTTCAGCTAGATCCGTTCCTGCTATTTACATTTAGTGCAGTGCGTCCTGCTCACAGTGTTCAGCTAGATCCGTTCCTGTTATTTACATTTAGTGCAGTGCGTCCTGCTCACAGTGTTCAGCTAGATCCGTTCCTGCTATTTACATTTAGTGCAGTGCGTCCTGCTCACAGTGTTCAGCTAGATCCGTTCCTGCTATTTACATTTAGTGCAGTGCGTCCTGCTCACAGTGTTCAGCTAGATCCGTTCCTGTTATTTACATTTAGTGCAGTGCGTCCTGCTCACAGTGTTCAGCTAGATCCGTTCCTGCTATTTACATTTAGTGCAGTGCATCCTGCTCACAGTGTTCAGCTAGATCCGTTCCTGTTATTTACATTTAGTACAGTGCGTCCTGCTCACAGTGTTCAGCTAGATCCGTTCCTGTTATCTTCCTACTGACAGGCAGGCTTGTCTGGTTACAGTATATAAAGCTACCTGAAGAAAATTACAGGTGTTCTATCCCAGCTTAGTGCAGCTACAGGCCATTAGTATGTCTGGAAGGCCAAGAAGGAGAGGCAGACAGTCACAAGCCAATAAGAGAGGGCAAGAGAGGGCAAGCAGGCTCTGTGTCTAGTGCTGGTCGTGGAGACGGTGCATCCTCATCAGCACGTGGCCATGGGACACGCTTGGCCTTTTTTTCGGCAGCTGGCCGTGTTGAGCCGCAACATGAAGACTTGGTCGAGTGGATGACCAAGCCGTCCTCATCCTCCTCATCCTCTCTCACCCATGCCCAGGGTGCTTTGTCTGGCAAAGCAGCGGCCTCTTCCCTCAGCTCAATGTCATCAGTGACTCCTTCCCTAGCTCCACCATGTCCTCCTGAGGATTCCCTCGAACTGTTTGACCACAGTGTTGGGTACATGCTCCAGGAGGATGCCCAGCGTTTGGAAGGCTCTGATGATGATACTGAGCTCGATGAAGGCAGTAACATGAGCACGGACAGAGGGGGTGCCCAAGAAGGACAGCAATCTGGCAGTCATGCTCCCCCTGCTGCAGCATACTGCCAGGGTTGCTCCAGTGATGAGGAGGGAGGGGATGATGAGGTCACTGACTCAACGTGGGTGCCTGATAGGAGAGAGGAGGAGGAGGAGGAGGAGGAGGAGGAGGCGGCACATCACCAACGAGGCAGGATGCCCTCCAGGGGCCAGCCTAAGGGCAGCACATTGACTGCATCACACCCCAAAGCTCCACATGTGCAGGGCGCTGCAGTCTCTGCGCGTTATTCAAAAAGTTCTTTGGTGTGGGCCTTTTTTGAGACGAGTGCATCAGATCGCACCGCTGCTATTTGCAACATATGTCTCAAGCGTATCTCGCGTGGCCAAAACATCTCCCGCTTGGGTACCACATGCTTGACCAGACATATGTTGACCTGCCATGCAGTTCGTTGGCAAGCGTATCTAAAAGACCCACACCAAAGAACAAAGAGGATCTCTCCTTGCTCCTCATCAGCTGAGATTTCCAACCCCACTAGACCTTCAGTCCTCTCTGAGACCTGCAGTGAGAGGAATGAAGGTGTAGAATTAGGTGTGTCACAGCCAAGTACTTGTGGGCAATCTGCTTTTGGTACACCGACATCAGATTGTACCAGGCAAATTTCCCTGCCCCAGCTGCTGCACCGCCGAAAGAAGTTTGCTCCCAGCCATCCACATGCCCAGCGGTTGAATGCTAGCTTGGCAAAATTGCTAGCACTTCAACTGCTGCCTTTTCAGTTGGTAGACTCTGCCCCCTTCCGTGAGTTTGTGGAATGTGCGGTTCCTCAGTGGCAGGTACCCAAACGCCACTTTTTCTCACGGAAGGCGATTACGGCTCTCTACCGGCATGTGGAAGGCAATGTCCATGCCTCGCTGGACAGGGCGGTCAGCGGTAAGGTGCATATTACCGCTGACTCATGGTCCAGCAGGCATGGACAGGGACGTTACCTAAGTTTCACGGCGCATTGGGTGACTCTGCTGGCAGCTGGGAAGGATGCAGGACAAGGTGCAGTAGTGTTGGAGGTTGTTCCGCCACCACGCCTCCAAAATGCTGATTGTGACACACCTCTCTCCTCCACCCCCTCCTCTTCTTCTTCCTCCATGGCCTCTTCCTCGGAACCAGCGGTGCTCCGTAGGCGTTCAAGGGGCTACGCAAGTACGCAGGCCAAAAGATGCCATGCGGTGCTTGAGCTGGTGTGCTTGGGGGACAGGAGCCACACTGGGGCAGAGGTTCTGTCAGCTCTGCAGGGGCAGGTTCAGAGGTGGTTGACGCCACGCCAACTTAAGGCAGGAATGGTGGTTTGCGACAATGGCACCAACCTCCTCTCTGCCCTCCGACAGGGACAAATGACCCATGTGCCCTGTTTGGCTCACGTCCTTAACTTGGTGGTGCAGCGGTTCTTGGGCAGGTACCCGGGCTTACAGGATGTCCTGAGGCAGGCCAGGAAAGTCTGTGTGCATTTCCGCCGGTCATATAATGCCAGTGCTCGGCTGACGGACCTCCAAAAGGAGTTTAACCTGCCCAAGAACCGCCTAATCTGTGACATGCCCACCAGGTGGAACTCAACGTTGGCCATGCTGCAGCGGCTGCACACGCAGCAGAGGGCCATCAATGAGTACCTGTGCGACTATGGCACCAGGACAGGGTCAGGGGAGCTTGGTTTTTTTTCCCCACGCCAGTGGCCCATGATCAGGGATGCATGCACTGTCCTGTCACCATTCGAGGAGGCCACGAGGATGGTGAGCACTGACAGTGCATGCATCAGTGACACTGTCCCCCTTGTCCACCTGTTGGAGCACACGCTGCGTGGAATAATGGACAGGGCACTTGAGGCAGAACAGAGGCAGGAAGAGGAGGACTTCCTTAGCTCTCAAGGCCCCCTTTATCCAGACAGTGTTCCTGCGTGCCCGCCGATCACACAGGAAGAGGACGAGGAGGAGGAGGAGGAAGATTGTGTCAGTATGGAGGTGGAGCCTGGCACTCAGCATCAGCAGCAGTCTTTAAGGGATCAGTCCCAAGGAACACATGGACTTGTACGTGGCTGGGAGGAGGTGGCTGCGGACGTTGTTGTCCTTAGTGACCCAGAGGACTCCGGACCGAATGCCTCAGCAAACCTACGCTGCATGGCCTCCCTGATCCTGCAAAGCCTGCGTAAGGATCCTCGTATTCGTGGTATCAAGGAGAAGGACCAATACTGGCTGGCAACCCTCCTTGATCCACGTTACAAGGGTAAGGTTGCGGACCTTATCTTGCCATCGCAGAGGGAGCAGAGGATGAAACATCTTCGGGAGGCCTTGCAGAAAGGTCTGTGCAACGCGTTCCCAGAGACTGGGAGGTTACAAACTCCTGTTTCTGGACAACGTGTTGCTGAGGCTTCGGTCAGTCAAAGAAGGAGCGGTGGAGAAGGTGGCCGTCTGACCGATGCGTTCAGACAATTTTTTGGTCCGCAGCCCCAAGGTATGATCGGTTCCAGCAACCATCGCCAGCGTCTGTTTTACATGGTGCAGGAATACCTAGGGGCAAGATCAGACTTGGACACCTTTCCCACCGAAAATACTCTGGGTTACTGGGTCTTGAGGATGGATCACTGGCCAGAGCTTGCACAGTATGCAATTGAGCTACTGGCCTGTCCTGCATCCAGCGTTCTTTCGGAGCGCACTTTCAGTGCTGCTGGAGGCGTGGTAACCGATCACAGGGTGCGTCTGTCCACCGACTCGGTCGATCGGCTGACCTTCATAAAAATGAATCAGTCTTGGATCACCACCAGCTACCAAGCACCTGATGCTGATGTAACCGAATAATTTTTTTTGAAATCTCAGATCCCTTCAAAGACTGCCTATGCTGATGCTGAGTGACTATCCCTGAGTAATTATCCTCTTCCTCCTCAATCATCACGCTGATAGCTTGTAAGAACATTTTTGGTTCTGGGCGCCACCACCAGTGCCTAAGGCACAATTTTTCAGCCCCTGTTTAACAGGGGCGTGTAATTACAATTTTTGATGTAATACTTTGCAGCAGGGCTCGTTCCTGCGTTCCAACTAGAGTGTCTGTGAGGGGTTGCAGTGTTGTGGCATCAGCACCAGTGCCTAAGGCCCAATTTTTCTGCCCCTGTCTAACAGGGGCGTGTAATTACAATTTTTGATGCAATACTTTGCAGCAGGGCTCGTTCCTGCGTTCCAACTAGAGTGTCTGTGAGGGGTTGCAGTGTTGTGGCACCAGCACCAGTGCCTAAGGCCCAATTTTTCTGCCCCTGTCTAACAGGGGCGTGTAATTACAATTTTTGAAGCAATACTTTGCAGCAGGGCTCGTTCCTGCATTCCAACTAGAGTGTCTGTGAGGGGTTGCAGTGTTGTGGCACCAGCACCAGTGCCTAAGGCCTAATTTTTCAGCTCCTGTTCAACAGGGGCATGTAATTACAATTCTTGATCTAATATTTCACAGCAGGGCCCTGTGAGGGCTTACAGTGTTGTGGCCACAGCAACACCTAAGGCCCAAATTTCTGCTGAGTATATAGGGCAGGACCCTACTTTCAAACATCTAACTTACAAACGACTCCTACTTGCAAACGGAAGGAGACAACAGGAAGTGAGATGAAATCTACCCCTAGGAAGGGAAATTCTCTCCTGTAAGAGTTAATATGGGAAAACAATTTCTCCTTTCCACTGATGCTTTCCAATCCTTGTTCCACAAAAAAACCAAATTTTCAAAAAACATTTTTCATTGGGACAAAAAAGTGAGGTGAAATCTTCTGAAGAGGAGGAAAGACAGCAAAACAAATGTCACAGGGGTGATAACCCTTCCCTATGTTTTCCAAAAAGCTTAGAAAAGATTTTTTGGCTGGAGCTAAACACGTTAAAAATGTTCAAAATTACAAACAGATTCTACTTAACAACAAACCTACAGTCCCTGTCTTGTTTGCACCGCCTGTATACTGCTGTTCAGAGTATATAGGGCCTGGTGGCCCCACACCTTTCCTTATTTTAATTTGGGTGCGGGGTTCCCCTTAATATCCATACAAGACCCAAAGGGCCTGGTAATGGACTGGGGGGTACCCATGCCGTTTGTCTCACTGATTTTCATCCATATTGCCATGACCCGACATGACATTAAACCCGCAAGCAGTTTTAAATGAGATTTTTTCCTTTAAAAATGACATTTGGTGCAGGGACTGTTCTAAACACGGGAAACACGCGTCACTTTACAGGCATACTATAGACACCCCCCAGGTACGATATTTAAAGGAATATTTCACTTTTTTTTTTTTACTTTAGGCATCATTAAAATCACTGCTCCCGAAAAAACGGCCGTTTTTAAAAGTTTTTTTTGCATTGATACATGTCCCCTGGGGTAGGACCCGGGTCCCCAAACCCTTTTTAGGACAATACCATGCAAATTAGCCTTTAAAATGAGCACTTTTGATTTCGAACGTTCGAGTCCCATAGACGTCAATGGGGTTCTAACGTTCGTGCGAACTTGCGGTCCGTTCGCGGGTTCTGGTGCGAACCGAACCGGGGGGTGTTCGGCTCATCCCTAGTCCTGAAGTGTCCTAGCCGGTCTCCAAACCTTAATTACATAGAAAATATGTGGAGCGAGCTGAAGGTTTGAGTTACCAAACGTCAGCATGGAAACCTTAATGACTTGGAGAAGATCTGCAAAGAGGAGTGTGACAAAATCCCTACTGAGATATGTGCAAATCTGGTGGCCAACTACAAGAAACGTCTGACCTCTGTAATTGCAAACAAGGGTTTTGCCACCAAGTACTACAGTGCCTTAAAGTGATCATACCCCTTGAAATTTTCCACATTTTGTCAGGTTACAACCAAAAACGTAAATGTATTTTATTGGGATTTTATGTGATAGACCAACACAAAGTGGCACATAATTGTGAAGTGGAAAGAAAATTATAAATGGTTTTCATTTTTTTTTACAAATAAATATGTGAAAAGTGTGGCGTGCATTTGTATTCACTCCCCCCCCTGAGTCAATACTTTGTAGAACCACCTTTCGCTGCAATTACAGCTGAAAGTCTTTTTGGGGATGTCTCTACCAGCTTTGCACATCTAGAGAGTGACATTTTTGTCCATTCTTCTTTGCAAAATAGCTCAAGCTCTGTCATATTGAAAGGAGAGCGTCTGTGAACTGCAATTTTCAAGTCTTGCCACAGATTTAGGTCTGGACTTTGACTGGGCCATTCTAACACGTGAATATGCTTTGATCTAAACCATTCCATTGTAGATCTGGCTGTATGTTTAGGGTTGTTGTCCTGCTGGAAGGTGAACCTCCGGCCCAAGTCTTAAGTCTTTTGCATTCTCTAACAGGTTTTCTTCTAAGATTGCCCTGTATTTGGCTCCATCCATCTTCCCATTAACTCTGACCAGCTTCCCTGTCCCTGCTGAAGAAAAGCATCCCCACAATATGATGCTGCCACCACCACTGTGGGGATGGTGTGTTCAGGGTGATGTGCAGTGTTAGTTTTCCGTCACACGTTGCGTTTTGCTTTTTGGTCTTATCTGATCAGAGCTCCTTCTTCCACATGTTTGCTGTGTCCACCACATGGCTTCTCGCAAACTGCAAACGGGACTTCTTATGGCTTTCTTTCAACATTGGCTTTCTTTTTGCAACTCTTTCATAAAGACCAGATTTGTGGAGTGCGCGACTAATAGTTGTCCTGTGGACAGATTCTCCCACCTGAGCTGTGGATCCTCCAGAGTTGCCATGGCCCTCTTGACTGCTTCTCTGAGTAATGCTCTCCCTGCCCGGCCTGTCAGTTTAGGTGGACGGCCATGTCTTGGTAGGTTTGCAGTTGTGTAGCCCTGATTGGCTGTTGGGGCTACACTACACAGGATTTATATGGACTTCACATATAATTGTCTATAATCACTTTATCATAGTATAATATACGCACTTTAATTGCATGTATTTGCTTTTTGTCACTTTTCAGTTTTACTTATATTTGTGATTATCACTTGCATAGGGGAACACAGCGTGGCACACTGACTGAGTAGTTTGATTATATTTTGCACACCTGTATGGGAATGTGAATAGTGCTTGCAGCTTCTTTGATTTGGTGAATATACAGTACATAGTAGATTGCAAGAATTTACTACAATCATTGACCTGGTGCCAATGATATACCTCCCAACTTTCTGAGATGGGAACAAGGGACACCTATTAGCAAAAGTATGTAGGCATAAGACACTCCCCCTTCCACGCCCCCCCTTACGAAATGAAATGATTGTTTTTACCATTACTATTCCTTTATATTGGATTTTGGAATTAGAAATTGGATGAAAGGTTTAACACTGGGAAACACTTTTTGAAAGATAAAAAGTGCATTTTATATACAACTATATAGATCAGACCAAAATGAGGGACAAATGAGGAGGAAAGAGGGACTTTGTTTTAAATCAGGGACAGTTGAGAGCTATGGCCAATGGTCTTGTTCACACCAACAATGTTTTAACTACGCAAATTTCTTTGGGGTAATGAGATGTGCATGAACATGTGAAATGTGTATTATGAAAGGACGTTGCAGCACACACACACTATGTGCCGGCGATCTTTTTCCTGGTAAAGGTGTTGACACATTTTACTGGCGTGTGTATTTAGATGAATTATATGTTGTGTGCATCATGGGTGTGCGTGGCCTATTTCATTAGGGTGTGCCCCCCAAAGACACGGTGAATGGTGGGTGTTGCCAAATTGTTTTTTACAGTGGGAGGGGCTTAAAGGGGAATGGTTAAATAAAACAAAAGTCTTCCTTTACCAATAAAATATGCTTTATGGTCTTCTCTCCCCCCAGTAAGGTGCATTCACACTAATGCCGTATAGTTTTCATGTTTGCAGTGCAGCGTACCTACAGTTTCGGTTCGGATTAGTTGCACTTTGCCATAGACTTCTATTAGATCCTGCAGTTTTGGTGCGCTTTCTGAAAACAAAAACTGAAAGGGCGGTTTTGGTGCACCTTCAGAAAGTACAAACCAAGGGACATAATAGAAGTCTATGGCAAAGTGCAACTAATCCACATGGAGACCGCGGTTACACTGCGCTGCAGCCATGGTGTGGGGAAGCTGCACCACATTAGTCTGAAAGCCAAGCTGATTGTTTATTATTACTGACCTCTGAACTCTCTGGTAATTACTACTAACCTCTGAACTCAGGTTCACTTACTACTGACATCTGAACTCCACCTCACTTACTACTGATCTCTGAACTCCGCCTCACTTACTACTGACCTCTGAACTCCGCCTCACTTACTACTGACCTCTGAACTCCGGTTCACTTATTACTGACCCCTGAAATCTGGTTCACTTACTACTGACATCTGAACGCCGCCTCACTTACTACTGACCTCTGAACTCCGCCTCACTTACTACTGACCTCTGAACTCCGGTTCACTTACTACTGACCTCTGAACGCCGCCTCACTTACTACTGACCTCTGAACTCTGCCTCACTTACTACTGACCTCTGAACTCCGCCTCACTTACTACGGACCTCTGAACTCCGCCTCACTTACTACTGACCTCTGAACTCTGCCTCACTTACTACTGACCTCTGAACTCCGCCTCACTTACTACTGACCTCTGAACTCTGGTTCACTTACTACTGACCTCTGAACTCCGCCTCACTTACTACTGACCTCTGAACTCCGGTTCATTTATTACTGACCCCTGAAATCTGGTTCACTTACTACTGACATCTGAACTCTGCCTCACTTACTACTGACCTCTGAACTCTGCCTCACTTACTACTGACCTCTGAACTCCGCCTCACTTACTACTGACCTCTGAACTCTGCCTCACTTACTACTGACCTCTGAACTCCGCCTCACTTACTACTGACCTCTGAACTCTGCCTCACTTACTACTGACCTCTGAACTCCGCCTCACTTACTACTGACCTCTGAACTCTGGTTCACTTACTACTGACCTCTGAACTCCGCCTGACTTACTACTGACCTCTGAACTCCGGTTCACTTATTACTGACCCCTGAAATCTGGTTCACTTACTACTGACATCTGAACTCAGCCTCACTTACTACTGACCTCTGAACTCTGCCTCACTTACTACTGACCTCTGAACTCCGCCTCACTTACTACTGACCTCTGAACTCCGCCTCACTTACTACTGACCTCTGAACTCCGCCTCACTTACTACTGACCTCTGAACTCCGCCTCACTTACTACGGACCTCTGAACTCCGCCTCACTTACTACTGACCTCTGAACTCTGGTTCACTTATTACTGACCCCTGAAATCTGGTTCACTTACTACTGACATCTGAACTCTACCTCATTTACTACTGATGTCTGCACTCTGTCTCACTTTCTACTGACGTCTGAACTCCACCTCAAATACTACTGACCCCTGGACTCTGGTTCACTTACCACTGACCCCTGAACTCTGTATCACTTATTACTAGGGTTGTCCCGATACCAGTATCGGTACTGATACTGAGCATTTGCGCGGGTACTTGTACTCGTGAAAATGCTCCGATGCTTGACCCGATACTTGGGCAGTCAGCGCTGATCGGTGTATAGATATTAGCACAGATCCCCCTGTATAGATTTCAATATAGCAGCTGACAGCCGCTTCTCCTCCTCTCCCCCCCCCCCTGCGGCTTTCAAATGCTATATTGAAATCTATACAGGGGGGTCGGTGCTTGTAACTCCCCCCACCTCCGCACCGATCATCCCCTGACTGTCTCTGTATCCTCCTCCAGTCCCCCTCCGTGTCCTCCTTCAGGCTCCTCCTGTCCCCCTCCGTGCTCCGCTCCCCCCTCTGTGTTCCTGTTCCCCCTCCGTGCTCCTCCCCCTCTTTGTCCTGGATCTGTCAGAACAAATATGTCATTTACCGGCTCCTTCCTTTTCCGAATGCACAGCGTCAGTGTTTATGATGCTTCAGTTTATGAATGGAGAGGAGCCTCTGCCTCCTCTCCATTCATCTTCAGTGCAGCTGAGGCTGCTAAGAAAGGGACTGGGGAATCTCTATCCTCAGTCCCTTTCCATGTCTCAAAGGGGAGATTAACAGACCCCTGATATATCACCAAAGCCCCCCAACAGGGCTCATAAAGAAAAAAAAAAGAATTGTAATCAATATTTAAAAGTTTAAATTGAAAAAATAATAAAAAATAAATAAAAAACACACTGACACCGTCCACTCCTCCACCGCTCCCCCCCCCCCCCCCCAAAAAAAAACCGCAAAGCATTGTAAAAAAAAAAATAACAAAAGAAAATTAAAAAAAATAATAACTTAAAAGAATTAATTGTAAAAAAAAAAAAAACACTACTGACACTGTCTATGCGTCATCAGTGCTGCATTTTAGTGCCACTGTCATTGACATCACTGCCACATGACATTGAAAAAAGGTATCGGTAATCGGTATCGGGGAGTACTTGAAAAAAGTATTGGTACTTGTACTCGGTCTTCAAAAAGTGGTATTGGTGCAACTCTACTTACTACGGATGAGCCGAACACCCCTGGTTCGGTTCACAGCAGAACATGCTGTGAAATATTATATCAAGAATTGTAATTACATGCCCCTGTTAAACTTGACAGAAAAATTGGGCCTTGAGCGGTGGTAGTGGTGCCACAACACTGTAATGCCCTGTACACACGGTCGGACTTTCCGACGGAATATGAGCGATCGGAGCTTGTTGTCGGAAATTCCGACCGTGTGTAGGCTCCATCTGACTTTTTCCATCGGAATTTCTGACACACAAAGTTTGAGAGCATGCTATAAAATTTTCCGACAACAAAATCCGATCCTTTAAATTCTGATCGTGTGTAGACAAATCCGACGGACAAAGTGCCACGCATGCTCAGAATAAATTAAGAGACGAAAGCTATTGGCTATTGCCCCATTTATAATCCCGACGTACGTGTTTTACGTCACCGCATTCAGAACGATCAGATTTTACGACAACTTTGTGCGACCGTGTGTTTGCAAGAGAAGTTTGAGCCAACATCCGTCGGAAAAAAACGATGGATTTTGTTGTCGGAATGTCCAATCAATGTCCGACCGAGTGTACAGGGCATAAGCCTTCACAGATACTCTTGTTGGGTGCAGGAACGGGCCCTGCTGTAAAATATATTAGATCAAAAATAGTAATTACATGCCCCTGTTAAACAGGGGCAGAAAATTGGGCCTTGGGTGGTGGTGGTGGTGCCACAACACTGTAACCCCTCACAGTTACCCTTGTTGGGTACTAGACATGTGCAGGATGAAAAAATTTGTTTAGTTTATTTTCGTTTCGTTATTTAACTAAATTCGTTTAGTTAAATTCGTTGCATTCGCTACATTCGTTTTCGGAATTCGTTTGGTTTCGTATTCGAATTAGAAAAAATTCGACCGCATTTGAAAAAATTCGACCACATTCGAAAAAACTATCAAATTCGAAAAAATTCTACCACATTCGAAAAAAACTGTCAAATTCGAAAAAATTCTACCACATTCGAAAAAAACCATTAACTTAATTTGAAAAAGTAATTATCGGCGTATAACACGCACTTTTTTCCCCTTATAATCAGGGGAAAATCGCAGGTGCGTGTTATACGCCGATCCCCTGCGATCCCGAGCTGTCGCAACTTCAAAATCGCCGACCGCGATTATAAAATGGTGCCACCGGCGCCGAAATACACAGAGCCGGTCCTCGGCTCTTCTCGGCGGCTCTCGTTCACTTTCGGCTCCACTCGTAGTCCCGAGCGGAGCTATCTGAACCTACTCGGCTAGGTGTATTGTATTTCGGCGCCGGCGGCGCCATTTTCAAATCGCGGTCGACGATTTTGAAGCCCAGGATGGCAGGGACAGAGGATCGAAGGCTGCACTGGGGCAAGGCTGCACTGGGGAAGGCTGCACTGACAAGGCTGCACCGGGGAAGGCTGCACTGGGGAAGGCTGCACTGGGGAAGGCTGCACTGACAAGGCTGCACTGACAAGGCTGCACTGACATGGCTGCACTGACAAGGCTGCACTGACATGGCTGCACTGACAAGGCTGCACTGACATGGCTGCACTGACAAGGCTGCACTGACATGGCTGCACTGACAAGGCTGCACTGACATGGCTGCACTGACAAGGCTGCACTGGGAAGGCTGCACTGACAAGGCTGCACTGACATGGCTGCACTGGGGCAAGGCTGCACTGAGAAGGCTGCACTGATGGGCATTTAACCACTTGCCGACCGCCTAACGCAGATATACTGCGGCAGAATGGCACGGGCAGGCAGAGTCACGTTCCCATACGTGACCTGCTTCCCGCGGGTGGGGGGTCCGATCGGACCCCCCCCGGTGCCAGCGGCGGTCGGCTTTGCACTGGGAGCATTGGGAGGCGAGGGGGAGACCATCCGATCGTGGCCCCCCCCCCTCGCGATCACTCCCAGCCAATGGGAATCCTCCTCTGCCTG